>CM062230.1:17742163-18284554 GCA_031216235.1 Syzygium jambos | reverse complement strand
TAGGACGATCCAATTTAATCCGATTGGTCGTCCTAAGTTTGAATTTCAGGGAAACCGAGGAGGAACCTCGATCCCTTGGATTTCCTCAGTGGAGGCAACAGAGATGCTTGAGGAAGGTTGTGAGGGGTATTTGGTTAATGTTAAGGATCCAACGTTGGTGGAACCCAAGTTGGAAGAAATCTCTGTAGTATGTAATTTCCCCGAGGTTTTTCCTCAAGAGTTGCCGGGTTTGCCACCAGAACGAGAAGTGGAATTTGTAATAGAGTTGGCCCCAGGAACTGAGCCAATTTCTAAGGCCCCGTATCGGATGTCGTTGTCGGAACTGAAAGAGTTGAAAGTTCAGATGCAGGAGTTACTAGACAAGGGATTTATTCGTCCTAGTACGTCTCCATGGGGAGCGCCAGTCCTGTTTGTGAGGAAAAAGGACGGGACGTTGAGGTTATGTATAGACTACCGGCAGTTGAATCAGGTGACTATAAAGAACAAGTATCCACTGCCAAGGATCGACGACTTGTTCGATCAGTTGCAAGGGGCGTCAGTATTTTCCAAGATTGATCTACGGACAGGGTATCATCAGTTAAGAATTCGGAAGGAGGATATACCCAAGACTGCATTTAGGACGAGGTACGGGCATTATGAGTTTACGGTCATGCCCTTTGGTTTAACGAATGCCCCTGCAGCTTTCATGGATCTGATGAACAGAGTTTTTAAGGAATTTCTGGATCAGTTCGTCATAGTGTTCATTGACGATATTCTGGTGTATTCGAAGAGTTCAGAAGAACATGAAGTGCATTTGACGGAAGTTCTACGGACGTTGAGGGAACATGCGCTTTATGCGAAGTTCAGCAAATGTGAATTCTGGCTTAGCAAGGTAGCCTTTCTTGGACATATCGTGTCGGGAGAAGGAATATCAGTGGATCCGACTAAGATTGAAGCAGTGCTTAAGTGGCCCAGGCCGATGTCAGTGACAGAGATCAGAAGTTTCTTAGGATTGGCTGGCTATTATCGACGTTTTGTGGAAGGATTCTCGTCGATAGCCACGCCCTTGACGCGATTACTGAAAAAGGAAACTAAGTTTGAATGGGACGATAAGTGCGAACGAAGTTTTCAGGAACTTAAGCACCGACTGACGACAGCTCCAGTCTTGACTATCCCCTCTGGACCTGGTGGATTTGAAGTGTACAGTGATGCTTCGTTCAAAGGACTTGGTTGTGTGTTAATGCAACATGGAAAAGTAGTTGCGTATGCGTCGCGTCAGTTGAGACCTCATGAAGTGAATTATCCGACGCATGACTTAGAGTTGGCTGCCATCGTCTTTGCACTCAAAATCTGGAGACATTATTTATGTGGGGAAAAGTTTCAGATCTATACGGATCATCAGAGCCTCAAATACCTGTTCTCGCAGAAAGAGTTGAATATGAGACAGCGTAGATGGATGGAACTTCTTAAGGATTATGATTGCGACATCCTGTATCACCCTGGAAAAGCGAATAGAGTGGCAGATGCACTGAGTCGCAAGTCTAGCATGGCACACTTGATGATTAAGGAATGGACGTTATTGGAAAAGCTCCGAGACTCGGAATTTAAATTGGAATTAAGCCATGTGTCGAATCTGCTGGCTACTTTGAGGATCGAGCCGGAGATTCAAACTAAGATTAAGGCTTTACAACCCACGGATCAGGAAATTCAGAAAATTGTGGGAATGGATGCCTCGGCAAGGAAGCCAGACTTCCAAGTATCAGAAGATGGAGTCCTGAAGTATAGAGGACGATGGTGTGTGCCGGATGACATTGAGCTTAAGGAAGAAATATTAAGAGAAGCTCATCGCAGCAATTACAGTATTCACCCTGGCAGTACGAAAATGTATCAGAATCTACGGCAGCATTATTGGTGGAACGGATTGAAAACGGATGTGGCCAGATATGTGGCTAAGTGTTTAACGTGTCAGCAAGTAAAGGCACAACACTGTAAACCTGGAGGATTGCTGCGACCATTGGAAATCCCCGAGTGGAAATGGGAACATATCACCATGGACTTTGTAACGGGACTACCAAGGAGTCAGAGAGGGCACGATTCCATTTGGGTGATAGTGGATAGACTGACTAAGTCAGCGCATTTTCTGGCAGTGCGCAAGGATTTTGAGTTAGGAAGGTATGCAGAATTGTATGTAAGGCAGATTGTTAGACTGCACGGAGTGCCAGTGACGATTACTTCAGATCGTGATCCAAGGTTTACAGCGAATTTCTGGAAAAGTCTGCAGACAGCTTTGGGGACAAAGGTGCAGTTCAGTACAGCTTATCATCCGCAGACTGATGGACAATCAGAAAGAACAATCCAGACTCTTGAGGATATGTTGAGGGCTTGTGTAGTGGATTTTCAGGGTAAATGGGAAGAACAGCTGCATCTGGTGGAGTTTGCATACAATAACAGTTATCAGCAGAGTATACAGATGGCCCCATTTGAAGCTTTGTATGGCAGAGCGTGTAGGACTCCCGTGTGCTGGGATGAAGTGGGAGAACGGAGCATTACGGGCCCAGAGTTGGTACAGCAGACAGTGGAAGCTGTTGAGATTATCCGAGAGAGGTTAAAGACAGCACAGAGTCGACAGAAAAGTTATGCCGATCGGAGACGACGACATCTGGAATTTCAAGTTGGGGACCATGTATTTTTAAAGGTGTCGCCTATGAAGGGATTATCCCGATTTGGCAAGAAAGGAAAGTTGAGTCCGAGGTTTGTTGGACCGTTTGAGATTCTGGAAAAGATTGGTGATATGGCGTACAGGCTGGCCCTGCCACCAAATTTGTCCCAGATACATAATGTATTCCACGTGTCGATGTTGAGAAAATATGAACCGGATCCGACACACGTTCTAAGATACGAAGAAATAGACGTGGACGACAGGGTGTCGTACGTGGAGAAACCGGTCAGAATCGAAGATAGGAAGGATCGAGTGCTTCGGAATAAGACAATCCCGATGGTTAAGGTAGTTTGGGAGCACCACGGGACAGAGGGCGCTACTTGGGAAAGCGAGGAAGCTATGCGACGTCAATACCCCCAGTTGTTTGAAGAGCAGGTTTGAAGTGCAAATTTCGAGGACGAAATTTTTTGTAAGGGGGGAAGAGTTGTAACATCCTGAATTTTGACCCGTTATCGGGACCAATAAAGTGTATATTGATTCTCGTGTAATTTTAGTAAGTCTCGCCCGGAATTGATCAATCACGGGATACTAACCAAATGGGAAAGGCTAAATAGGACCAGGTACGTGGACCGAGAACCCAATCGTGATAGGGCGCCGATTTCAACGAACGTTGAGGAAGTATTTTGAACCATTATAGGCCGATCTCAGGAAAAAGGACAGGTTGATATTGTCAGCAACGCACGATCGGATCGCGAGTGATTTCGCATGACCGAAAGTGCGCCTGACAAAGGAAACCCGATTCTAATCCAAACGATCGTGACCTCAGGTGCTAGTGATAATTCCTCTCGTTTTCTCGATATTGAGACCCTCACGATTTGGACAATCTTAGGTCGATACGCGTAATGCCTAAACAACCGCCTGTTAGTGAGAGACCCTAAAACGACAAATCGAGTAAATTAGATCGCGATATTGGACCCGGACTTCGATATCAAAATTTCAAGGGTAATTACGACTATTTTGCAAGACGGACGTCAATTTGGAATGGCCATTCATGTTTGGGATTAAAACGGTTGAAAACTGAAAATCTGTCAGAAAGCGAGAAAAAGACCATTTTGCCCCTGGGAACGCTGAGGCTGAATTCGGAGGCCGTTTCAGGTTATTTTTCGTGGCCAAGGTCATTTTGGGGTAGCCACGCTCATTTGGAGTGATTTTGGACCAAAAGTGGATTTTCGACAAAATTTGGAAAATAATATTATTTTATTCCCGAAAACTTTGCAGTCGATTTTCGAGGGCTTAAAAAGTGAATTTCGCGATTCCGACTCTGGATTAGGTCTCACATGAATATTTAGGACCGGTATGAGCGAAAATTGGAATTTCGGTTCGGGACGGAAAAATGACGGAAATGCCCCTAGGCCATTTTTGATTAATTCCGAATTTTGGGGCAATTTTGAGATTTAACCAAGGTTGGTTAAGGTTAACTAGGGTTGGTTAACCATGGTTAAGGACAAATGACCATTTTACCCTTGCATTATTGATTTGGAAGCATTTTTAGCCCTTGGATTAAGGGTATTTTGGTCATTTAGGCTAGGATCTTGACATGTGTCCTCCACTCACCCCCTCTCTTGACCATCTTTGACCCTCTCTCTCTCTCCTCAGCTCCCTCACTCCCCGCGTCTCACTCTCTCTCCTCCCGCTTCTCTCTCTTTCTCTCGGCTGCTTCACTTCTCCTTCACCGAACAGCACCGTCGGCCACTGTTCACGCCGGAATAGTTGTCCTCGCCGGAGCTGCTGGTCACTAGCCGCCGTGCACAGTCCCCTGGTGCCGTCCCCAGCCTTGTCGCACCGTTTTTCCCCACTCCCACCGCCCGTGGCAGCCGCTCCAGCCGGGACGAGCAGGACGCCGTCACCGTCGCCGGGCGAGTCCAGCCAGGCCGCGCCGCCGTGCGCCTCCCCTCCGTCCGGCCTCACCCTTGCCGTCACTTTCTCCCTTGACCCCAGCCTAGCCTTGCCGGCGCTTCCCCTGTTTTGGCCGAGAGGTGACCGTGAGCTTCGCCGGACCGCCGTGAGCCGCCGGCTTGCCTTGGGACGCCGCCGTCGATTGCACCGCTTGTCGGTGATCGGCCGCTCGTTCCCGTCGCCTCGCGTCGTTAATAGGCGAGTAAAATCCCTAATCCTAATTAGTCTAATTGTGCTAGATTAGGGGTTTGATTAGGGTAATTAGACTAATTAGGACCTAATTGAGGGTGTTTTGTGCATTGGATGATTAGGGGACCTAATTGGGATTAATTGTGGTGATTTAAGGGTGAATTGGAGCCAAATTAGTGGCTGTTTAGGGGCGGTCCTCTATAGAACCGAATTTGATTTTTATTGCCTAATGTGGTCATTTGATGGTTTAGTGACTAATGGCTTGAAATTAAACATGTTAGAGGCCAAATGGAATTTGTTAGGGCCTTGAGTGATGATGCCATGCCTGTGAATTTAATAATTGTAACATTGAGTTGTGTGCTAATTGCCGTATAAAAATGGACTCCAATCAAATGAGTTAAATGTGCCATTCATGTTCTATGGAATTTGGGTTTATGGTTCAGTATGTTTGGTACAGCGAGGCATGGCAAATTGGTGTGAAACCCTGAAATGTGGATTTCCATGTTTGGTTTGGTATGGCTGAGACTGTTGATGACCATTGGGTCATGGCCTACGGGTCGAATATAATTGTGACCGACGGGTCAGGCCTACGGGTCGAATATAATTGTGACCGACGGGTCAGGCCTACGGGTCGAATATAATTGTGGCCGACGGGTCAGGCCTTCTGGTCGATTTATACAACTGTGGGCCTTCGGGTCGGGCCTTCGGGTCGAATGATATATGACCACTGAGTCATGGCCTTCGGGTCGATTAAACTGTTCATGAGTTGCATTATTACTGAGAGCCTAACCTGCAGGGCTGGAGTAGAGAAATCGGGGCTGAGGGCCCGAGCGATTTTAATGTGATTCAATTACTGGTTCAGCAATTCATGCATTTTATTTACTTCTGGAGGTGCACTTTAGCCTAGTTTAGAATTAGGGGTTATTACTTGCTGAGTTTATCTCACGGTTGTGGTAAAACCGATTTTCAGAACCCCGTACCTAGGATGCCGAGGAGGGCCCCTCTTTTTGGATATCCACATCGGATTCAGCGAGATGTTAGCGTTCATCCATGTGGAGACGGGTCAGCGTACGTTAGATATCACTCGGTTGTGCTGGTAGACGTGGGAGAGCAATATAACCAAACCCATGAGTATGTAGCTTGGTGTTATAGGGGAACTAATGGTGTAACTGGACCCCCGATCAGAACTTTTGATGTTCCAGTAGATGTTAATGGCGTGATGATTCCCCAAATGGTGAGTGGTGAAGTTTCTGATCCTCCAGCCTCCCTTAGTGTGAGCAGCCAGTGGATGGACCGATAGCTATGGACGAGGTGCAAGGAGATGAGCAAGTTATAGCTGACGATGTGATCGAGGAGGAAGACGAAGAACAGAATTTGGAAGTAGTAGGAGAGAATGCTGAAGCAGCTGGGGAAGTAGCAGAAGTTGGATCGGACGAGGAAATACTATCGGAGGAGGATTCTTCTGAGGAATCTGCAGCACCATCCGATCCAAACCGGGAGCCGTAGAGCTGGTTTCAGTGTTAGGAGTTAGGCTAACCCTCTTTTGTTGTAACCTCTCCCAGATAGTAAGCTGTTAACCCTAGGCCACCGATCCTTTTTGTTTAGTGGCCTCTTGATGTATTCTTTTTGGTTGTAAATAAATAGTTTGTATAAGTTTTTAAAAAGGGTGCATATATGATAGTATTTCTTTAGCATATTAATGCCTATTACTATTCATGGTTATATTTGCATGTCTGGGTGTATATATATATATATATATACGTTGCTTCCGCATGTGACGTGCATTTGCTCTGATTCGGGTTTCGGGTCGGTGACGCAATCCTGGGAGCGTCGCACCTCAAGTCGACCTACGTGCGGATGTTCAGCCTTCGTGGGGTACGGGGCGTGACATCCCCGTTCGAATTGGTATCAGAGCAAGGACAGCTCTGTTTGATCTAGTGGAGCCTTGGAGTGATAAGGAGAAATGACCATGGGTAGCTATAGGGTGACTTAGTGTGCTAAGTGTACCTCCAGAATGTTTGTGTTTGATTATTGTGATGATTGATTGAACCAGTATTGTGCAGGTGCGGCAGGACCCAAGGTAAGTTTGCAAGTCCTTGGGTGAAATTCATGTGCTGTTATGCTAGCCGCATGCTGAGTGCTTAATTGTTTCTGTGTTTATACCTGCCTAGGACTTAGACCGGTTAGTTGGTTTAGGTCTCTAATTCCTAGATGGAATTATGTCAGGTAGTTGAGCACTCAGAGTGAAAAGATGAGCAGTGAAAGAGGAAGAGTGAGAGGAGCGCCAAGGAGGGGCGCAGGCAGAGAAGCTCGTGGTAGAGGTCGTGCTAGAGCGAGAGCGATAGAAAACATAGTTGCGAGTGCTAGAGAGGAAGAGAATCCTAGAGTGGGTGTTGGGGCTGCAGTGGACCCCAGAGCTGATGTTAGGCAGGCGGAAGATCCGCGCATGGAAGGGGTTCTCAGAGCTTTAGACAGAATTGGGAATGTGATGGATAGGCAAGCGCAGGAAAGAGAGAACGCGACCGCCCAGGCTGCTGAGGCCGCAGCAGTTGCTGCCGTCCCTGAGAATCAAGCTCAAGCACAGCCAGTGCAAGCTCAACCAATGGTAGCACCGAGACCAATGCACCAGTTGGTGGAGCATTTCCTTAAGCTGAAACCGCCCAAGTTCACGGGTAGAAGTGACCCTGAAACCGCCCCGCGTTGGGTGGAGGAGTTGGAAAAAGCATTTGAGCTGTTAGAGTGTACTGAGAGGGAGAAGATCTCCTTGGCAACGTATCAACTACAGGATAATGCCCACGATTGGTGGAAGGCGGTTAAGGATAGAGTGTTTCCGGAGTTTATGGAACCGACCTGGGCGATATTTGTAGAGCATTTCTATGGGCAGTTTTTCTCTGAGAGTGCCCAGGAGAAGAAGATGGCAGAGTTTATGAGGCTTCGTCAGGGATCGATGACAGTGGTACAGTATGAGGCAGAGTTCACCAGACTATCCAGATTTGCCCCGAGAATGGTTGAGAATCCCCTGGACAAGGCTCGAAGGTTCCGGGATGGACTGAAACCGGAACTTCGCACTCAGATGCTTTTATTGAATATCAGAGATTATCGAGAGTTATATGAGCGAGCCCAGACTATGGAGCGGGATCAGATTGAAAGGGCATCAGCATCGGGTTCGAGGTTTATTCCTAATCGGGACAATCGTCGCTTTGTAAGGAGACCAATGGCCAGTAATAGACGGTTTGTTCCGCCCCCGAGAAGGATTATCGGGAAGCCCAGTCAAGCGCCAAATAGAATCGGAGCTTGCTTTCGTTGTGGGAGTTTGGGACATCAGATAAAGAATTGTCCCCAGCAACGAGTTTTGGGACCCCCAGGACCCCAGCAACAACCCCGAGCGGGAAATCAGGTCGGGAATCCCCCACAGGCTACTCAGGGTAGACCACCGGCACAAGGACGAGTATATGCTATGGCGCGAAAGGATGCTGAGGACGCGCCGGGTGTGGTCACAGGTACTGTTTCTCTCTGCGATCATGCAGCTTATGCGTTATTTGATCCCGGGGCAACCCATTCGTTTATTTCTGAGCAGTTTGTTAGATTGGTTGGTTTGGAGCCTGTTTTACTGGAGATTATGTTGTGTGTGACAACCCCATTGCATGATAGGGTGTTAGTATCATTGGGGTGTTTGGACTGTAAAATTGTGATTGGAAATGTTGAGGAAAGGATTGATTTAGCTGTGTTAGCCATGTATGACTTTGATGTGATCATTGGTATGGATTGGCTGACTAAACAGAAAGCCGTTATGGATTGCGGCAGTAGGACGATCCAATTTAATCCGATTGGTCGTCCTAAGTTTGAATTTCAGGGAAACCGAGGAGGAACCTCGATCCCTTGGATTTCCTCAGTGGAGGCAACAGAGATGCTTGAGGAAGGTTGTGAGGGGTATTTGGTTAATGTTAAGGATCCAACGTTGGTGGAACCCAAGTTGGAAGAAATCTCTGTAGTATGTAATTTCTCCGAGGTTTTTCCTCAAGAGTTGCCGGGTTTGCCACCAGAACGAGAAGTGGAATTTGTAATAGAGTTGGCCCCAGGAACTGAGCCAATTTCTAAGGCCCCGTATCGGATGTCGTTGTCGGAACTGAAAGAGTTGAAAGTTCAGATGCAGGAGTTACTAGACAAGGGATTTATTCGTCCTAGTACGTCTCCATGGGGAGCGCCAGTCCTGTTTGTGAGGAAAAAGGACGGGACGTTGAGGTTATGTATAGACTACCGGCAGTTGAATCAGGTGACTATAAAGAACAAGTATCCACTGCCAAGGATCGACGACTTGTTCGATCAGTTGCAAGGGGCGTCAGTATTTTCCAAGATTGATCTACGGACAGGGTATCATCAGTTAAGAATTCGGAAGGAGGATATACCCAAGACTGCATTTAGGACGAGGTACGGGCATTATGAGTTTACGGTCATGCCCTTTGGTTTAACGAATGCCCCTGCAGCTTTCATGGATCTGATGAACAGAGTTTTTAAGGAATTTCTGGATCAGTTCGTCATAGTGTTCATTGACGATATTCTGGTGTATTCGAAGAGTTCAGAAGAACATGAAGTGCATTTGACGGAAGTTCTACGGACGTTGAGGGAACATGCGCTTTATGCGAAGTTCAGCAAATGTGAATTCTGGCTTAGCAAGGTAGCCTTTCTTGGACATATCGTGTCGGGAGAAGGAATATCAGTGGATCCGACTAAGATTGAAGCAGTGCTTAAGTGGCCCAGGCCGATGTCAGTGACAGAGATCAGAAGTTTCTTAGGATTGGCTGGCTATTATCGACGTTTTGTGGAAGGATTCTCGTCGATAGCCACGCCCTTGACGCGATTACTGAAAAAGGAAACTAAGTTTGAATGGGACGATAAGTGCGAACGAAGTTTTCAGGAACTTAAGCACCGACTGACGACAGCTCCAGTCTTGACTATCCCCTCTGGACCTGGTGGATTTGAAGTGTACAGTGATGCTTCGTTCAAAGGACTTGGTTGTGTGTTAATGCAACATGGAAAAGTAGTTGCGTATGCGTCGCGTCAGTTGAGACCTCATGAAGTGAATTATCCGACGCATGACTTAGAGTTGGCTGCCATCGTCTTTGCACTCAAAATCTGGAGACATTATTTATGTGGGGAAAAGTTTCAGATCTATACGGATCATCAGAGCCTCAAATACCTGTTCTCGCAGAAAGAGTTGAATATGAGACAGCGTAGATGGATGGAACTTCTTAAGGATTATGATTGCGACATCCTGTATCACCCTGGAAAAGCGAATAGAGTGGCAGATGCACTGAGTCGCAAGTCTAGCGTGGCACACTTGATGATTAAGGAATGGACGTTATTGGAAAAGCTCCGAGACTCGGAATTTAAATTGGAATTAAGCCATGTGTCGAATCTGCTGGCTACTTTGAGGATCGAGCCGGAGATTCAAACTAAGATTAAGGCTTTACAACCCACGGATCAGGAAATTCAGAAAATTGTGGGAATGGATGCCTCGGCAAGGAAGCCAGACTTCCAAGTATCAGAAGATGGAGTCCTGAAGTATAGAGGACGATGGTGTGTGCCGGATGACATTGAGCTTAAGGAAGAAATATTAAGAGAAGCTCATCGCAGCAATTACAGTATTCACCCTGGCAGTACGAAAATGTATCAGAATCTACGGCAGCATTATTGGTGGAACGGATTGAAAACGGATGTGGCCAGATATGTGGCTAAGTGTTTAACGTGTCAGCAAGTAAAGGCACAACACTGTAAACCTGGAGGATTGCTGCGACCATTGGAAATCCCCGAGTGGAAATGGGAACATATCACCATGGACTTTGTAACGGGACTACCAAGGAGTCAGAGAGGGCACGATTCCATTTGGGTGATAGTGGATGGACTGACTAAGTCAGCGCATTTTCTGGCAGTGCGCAAGGATTTTGAGTTAGGAAGGTATGCAGAATTGTATGTAAGGCAGATTGTTAGACTGCACGGAGTGCCAGTGACGATTACTTCAGATCGTGATCCAAGGTTTACAGCGAATTTCTGGAAAAGTCTGCAGACAGCTTTGGGGACAAAGGTGCAGTTCAGTACAGCTTATCATCCGCAGACTGATGGACAATCAGAAAGAACAATCCAGACTCTTGAGGATATGTTGAGGGCTTGTGTAGTGGATTTTCAGGGTAAATGGGAAGAACAGCTGCATCTGGTGGAGTTTGCATACAATAACAGTTATCAGCAGAGTATACAGATGGCCCCATTTGAAGCTTTGTATGGCAGAGCGTGTAGGACTCCCGTGTGCTGGGATGAAGTGGGAGAACGGAGCATTACGGGCCCAGAGTTGGTACAGCAGACAGTGGAAGCTGTTGAGATCATCCGAGAGAGGTTAAAGATAGCACAGAGTCGACAGAAAAGTTATGCCGATCGGAGACGACGACATCTGGAATTTCAAGTTGGGGACCATGTATTTTTAAAGGTGTCGCCTATGAAGGGATTATCCCGATTTGGCAAGAAAGGAAAGTTGAGTCCGAGGTTTGTTGGACCGTTTGAGATTCTGGAAAAGATTGGTGATATGGCGTACAGGCTGGCCCTGCCACCAAATTTGTCCCAGATACATAATGTATTCCACGTGTCGATGTTGAGAAAATATGAACCGGATCCGACACACGTTCTAAGATACGAAGAAATAGACGTGGACGACAGGGTGTCGTACGTGGAGAAACCGGTCAGAATCGAAGATAGGAAGGATCGAGTGCTTCGGAATAAGACAATCCCGATGGTTAAGGTAGTTTGGGAGCACCACGGGACAGAGGGCGCTACTTGGGAAAGCGAGGAAGCTATGCGACGTCAATACCCCCAGTTGTTTGAAGAGCAGGTTTGAAGTGCAAATTTCGAGGACGAAATTTTTTGTAAGGGGGGAAGAGTTGTAACATCCTGAATTTTGACCCGTTATCGGGACCAATAAAGTGTATATTGATTCTCGTGTAATTTTAGTAAGTCTCGCCCGGAATTGATCAATCACGGGATACTAACCAAATGGGAAAGGCTAAATAGGACCAGGTACGTGGACCGAGAACCCAATCGTGATAGGGCGCCGATTTCAACGAACGTTGAGGAAGTATTTTGAACCATTATAGGCCGATCTCAGGAAAAAGGACAGGTTGATATTGTCAGCAACGCACGATCGGATCGCGAGTGATTTCGCATGACCGAAAGTGCGCCTGACAAAGGAAACCCGATTCTAATCCAAACGATCGTGACCTCAGGTGCTAGTGATAATTCCTCTCGTTTTCTCGATATTGAGACCCTCACGATTTGGACAATCTTAGGTCGATACGCGTAATGCCTAAACAACCGCCTGTTAGTGAGAGACCCTAAAACGACAAATCGAGTAAATTAGATCGCGATATTGGACCCGGACTTCGATATCAAAATTTCAAGGGTAATTACGACTATTTTGCAAGACGGACGTCAATTTGGAATGGCCATTCATGTTTGGGATTAAAACGGTTGAAAACTGAAAATCTGTCAGAAAGCGAGAAAAAGACCATTTTGCCCCTGGGAACGCTGAGGCTGAATTCGGAGGCCGTTTCAGGTTATTTTTCGTGGCCAAGGTCATTTTGGGGTAGCCACGCTCATTTGGAGTGATTTTGGACCAAAAGTGGATTTTCGACAAAATTTGGAAAATAATATTATTTTATTCCCGAAAACTTTGCAGTCGATTTTCGAGGGCTTAAAAAGTGAATTTCGCGATTCCGACTCTGGATTAGGTCTCACATGAATATTTAGGACCGGTATGAGCGAAAATTGGAATTTCGGTTCGGGACGGAAAAATGACGGAAATGCCCCTAGGCCATTTTTGATTAATTCCGAATTTTGGGGCAATTTTGAGATTTAACCAAGGTTGGTTAAGGTTAACTAGGGTTGGTTAACCATGGTTAAGGACAAATGACCATTTTACCCTTGCATTATTGATTTGGAAGCATTTTTAGCCCTTGGATTAAGGGTATTTTGGTCATTTAGGCTAGGATCTTGACATGTGTCCTCCACTCACCCTCTCTCTTGACCATCTTTGACCCTCTCTCTCTCTCCTCAGCTCCCTCACTCCCCGCGTCTCACTCTCTCTCCTCCCGCTTCTCTCTCTTTCTCTCGGCTGCTTCACTTCTCCTTCACCGAACAGCACCGTCGGCCACTGTTCACGCCGGAATAGTTGTCCTCGCCGGAGCTGCTGGTCACTAGCCGCCGTGCACAGTCCCCTGGTGCCGTCCCCAGCCTTGTCGCACCGTTTTTCCCCACTCCCACCGCCCGTGGCAGCCGCTCCAGCCGGGACGAGCAGGACGCCGTCACCGTCGCCGGGCGAGTCCAGCCAGGCCGCGCCGCCGTGCGCCTCCCCTCCGTCCGGCCTCACCCTTGCCGTCACTTTCTCCCTTGACCCCAGCCTAGCCTTGCCGGCGCTTCCCCTGTTTTGGCCGAGAGGTGACCGTGAGCTTCGCCGGACCGCCGTGAGCCGCCGGCTTGCCTTGGGACGCCGCCGTCGATTGCACCGCTTGTCGGTGATCGGCCGCTCGTTCCCGTCGCCTCGCGTCGTTAATAGGCGAGTAAAATCCCTAATCCTAATTAGTCTAATTGTGCTAGATTAGGGGTTTGATTAGGGTAATTAGACTAATTAGGACCTAATTGAGGGTGTTTTGTGCATTGGATGATTAGGGGACCTAATTGGGATTAATTGTGGTGATTTAAGGGTGAATTGGAGCCAAATTAGTGGCTGTTTAGGGGCGGTCCTCTATAGAACCGAATTTGATTTTTATTGCCTAATGTGGTCATTTGATGGTTTAGTGACTAATGGCTTGAAATTAAACATGTTAGAGGCCAAATGGAATTTGTTAGGGCCTTGAGTGATGATGCCATGCCTGTGAATTTAATAATTGTAACATTGAGTTGTGTGCTAATTGCCGTATAAAAATGGACTCCAATCAAATGAGTTAAATGTGCCATTCATGTTCTATGGAATTTGGGTTTATGGTTCAGTATGTTTGGTACAGCGAGGCATGGCAAATTGGTGTGAAACCCTGAAATGTGGATTTCCATGTTTGGTTTGGTATGGCTGAGACTGTTGATGACCATTGGGTCATGGCCTACGGGTCGAATATAATTGTGACCGACGGGTCAGGCCTACGGGTCGAATATAATTGTGACCGACGGGTCAGGCCTACGGGTCGAATATAATTGTGACCGACGGGTCAGGCCTTCGGGTCGATTTATACAACTGTGGGCCTTCGGGTCGGGCCTTCGGGTCGAATGATATATGACCACTGAGTCATGGCCTTCGGGTCGATTAAACTGTTCATGAGTTGCATTATTACTGAGAGCCTAACCTGCAGGGCTGGAGTAGAGAAATCGGGGCTGAGGGCCCGAGCGATTTTAATGTGATTCAATTACTGGTTCAGCAATTCATGCATTTTATTTACTTCTGGAGGTGCACTTTAGCCTAGTTTAGAATTAGGGGTTATTACTTGCTGAGTTTATCTCACGGTTGTGGTAAAACCGATTTTCAGAACCCCGTACCTAGGATGCCGAGGAGGGCCCCTCTTTTTGGATATCCACATCGGATTCAGCGAGATGTTAGCGTTCATCCATGTGGAGACGGGTCAGCGTACGTTAGATATCACTCGGTTGTGCTGGTAGACGTGGGAGAGCAATATAACCAAACCCATGAGTATGTAGCTTGGTGTTATAGGGGAACTAATGGTGTAACTGGACCCCCGATCAGAACTTTTGATGTTCCAGTAGATGTTAATGGCGTGATGATTCCCCAAATGGTGAGTGGTGAAGTTTCTGATCCTCCAGCCTCCCTTAGTGTGAGCAGCGTAGGCGATACAGTGGATGGACCGATAGCTATGGACGAGGTGCAAGGAGATGAGCAAGTTATAGCTGACGATGTGATCGAGGAGGAAGACGAAGAACAGAATTTGGAAGTAGTAGGAGAGAATGCTGAAGCAGCTGGGGAAGTAGCAGAAGTTGGATCGGACGAGGAAATACTATCGGAGGAGGATTCTTCTGAGGAATCTGCAGCACCATCCGATCCAAACCGGGAGCCGTAGAGCTGGTTTCAGTGTTAGGAGTTAGGCTAACCCTCTTTTGTTGTAACCTCTCCCAGATAGTAAGCTGTTAACCCTAGGCCACCGATCCTTTTTGTTTAGTGGCCTCTTGATGTATTCTTTTTGGTTGTAAATAAATAGTTTGTATAAGTTTTAAAAAAAAGGGTGCATATATGATAGTATTTCTTTAGCATATTAATGCCTATTACTATTCATGGTTATATTTGCATGTCTGGGTGTATATATATATATATATATATACGTTGCTTCCGCATGTGACGTGCATTTGCTCTGATTCGGGTTTCGGGTCGGTGACGCAATCCTGGGAGCGTCGCACCTCAAGTCGACCTACGTGCGGATGTTCAGCCTTCGTGGGGTACGGGGCGTGACATCCCCGTTCGAATTGGTATCAGAGCAAGGACAGCTCTGTTTGATCTAGTGGAGCCTTGGAGTGATAAGGAGAAATGACCATGGGTAGCTATAGGGTGACTTAGTGTGCTAAGTGTACCTCCAGAATGTTTGTGTTTGATTATTGTGATGATTGATTGAACCAGTATTGTGCAGGTGCGGCAGGACCCAAGGTAAGTTTGCAAGTCCTTGGGTGAAATTCATGTGCTGTTATGCTAGCCGCATGCTGAGTGCTTAATTGTTTCTGTGTTTATACCTGCCTAGGACTTAGACCGGTTAGTTGGTTTAGGTCTCTAATTCCTAGATGGAATTATGTCAGGTAGTTGAGCACTCAGAGTGAAAAGATGAGCAGTGAAAGAGGAAGAGTGAGAGGAGCCCCAAGGAGGGGCGCAGGCAGAGAAGCTCGTGGTAGAGGTCGTGCTAGAGCGAGAGCGATAGAAAACATAGTTGCGAGTGCTAGAGAGGAAGAGAATCCTAGAGTGGGTGTTGGGGCTGCAGTGGACCCCAGAGCTGATGTTAGGCAGGCGGAAGATCCGCGCATGGAAGGAGTTCTCAGAGCTTTAGACAGAATTGGGAATGTGATGGATAGGCAAGCGCAGGAAAGAGAGAACGCGACCGCCCAGGCTGCTGAGGCCGCAGCAGTTGCTGCCGTCCCTGAGAATCAAGCTCAAGCACAGCCAGTGCAAGCTCAACCAATGGTAGCACCGAGACCAATGCACCAGTTGGTGGAGCATTTCCTTAAGCTGAAACCGCCCAAGTTCACGGGTAGAAGTGACCCTGAAACCGCCCCGCGTTGGGTGGAGGAGTTGGAAAAAGCATTTGAGCTGTTAGAGTGTACTGAGAGGGAGAAGATCTCCTTGGCATCGTATCAACTACAGGATAATGCCCACGATTGGTGGAAGGCGGTTAAGGATAGAGTGTTTCCGGAGTTTATGGAACCGACCTGGGCGATATTTGTAGAGCATTTCTATGGGCAGTTTTTCTCTGAGAGTGCCCAGGAGAAGAAGATGGCAGAGTTTATGAGGCTTCGTCAGGGATCGATGACAGTGGTACAGTATGAGGCAGAGTTCACCAGACTATCCAGATTTGCCCCGAGAATGGTTGAGAATCCCCTGGACAAGGCTCGAAGGTTCCGGGATGGACTGAAACCGGAACTTCGCACTCAGATGCTTTTATTGAATATCAGAGATTATCGAGAGTTATATGAGCGAGCCCAGACTATGGAGCGGGATCAGATTGAAAGGGCATCAGCATCAGGTTCGAGGTTCAATTCACCTATCGGAACGCGAGCATCCCCTTACCTTTCCGGTCGATCAGAGTGCGACGTCCCCAGGAGACATCGCCGACCCAACATCAATCAGAGTACAATGACACATGCGGAAGTAAAATACAACCCTGACAAATAAAGATGAACAAGGAAGCCAAACCAACAAATCAACATCAGGTAAAACTTCATTCTCATATATATAACATCAAACTGTTTATACAAGATCATATATACATATACAGGCAAATCCACAACTAGTCTAGGTCAGGCTAACAACTACATCAAAAGGCCACTAAGTCTCAAAAAGTGTCGGTGGCCGGGTGAGTGGGTCTGAGCTAAGGATCACTATAACAAAAAGGGTAGGGATCCCTATCGTACTCCATCTAGTCTAGGGCTCGAAGTCTGGATCGCTGGAATCATCGGGCTCGTCGGAAGACTCTGCTAACTCCTCAGAGGAGCTGCTACCTGGTCCGGGCTCGTCCACGTCCATGTCTGGGTCTTCCTGATCCCCCTGATCCTCGACGGCATCTATGTTCACATCATCTCCTATCTCATCGACCTCTCCATCCCCATCATCCTGATCCATCACCTCTGGCTCGGGGTTGTCCTCGTCCTCATCCATAGGCTCCGGCTCTAACCCATCATACCAAACTCCAGGGCCTGGCTGGGCATCGACAGCTGGCTGAGCACCAGGTGGAGGAGCGTCAACCACCTCGCCATCGGCAATCACCGGCGCTAACTCTCCATCAACGTCTACTGGGATGTCAAAGGTGCGGATAGGTCGACTGATGGTCCCGTCCGCTGCTCTGCGACACCATGCTATGTACTCTTGCTTCTGATGCTCGTCCTCACCCGTGTTAACGTAAACCACTGACCTATACCTCATATGCATCTCTCCATCTCCAGCTGGGAAATGCTCCACAGACTGCAGAATCTGCCTGGGAATCCCAAAAAGTGGAGGTGGATCCAACATCCTAGGGGGTAGGTTCTGAAATGTTTCGGTTTTACAACAACCGTGAGACTAGCTCAGTGAATCAAACACCTAAACCTAGGCTAGGCTAAAGTGTGTCTCAACAGACCAAAATCATTCAACAACCAACAAACATAAGACTCGATATGATCTAGTGATTCAACCCCTGCAAGTTAGTGCAATTCAACATATATATATATACACCCACATATGTGTACATACGGGCAGGCGTTCTCCACACACATGTGCTCATCTTCTTAAATGTACAAATCGCTCAATCACCGCATTCCACGCGAATGTCTCATGCAGTCACATGCTCACTATTCTCAAGATCTCATCACAATGCTGCACGATTCGCAATTCACAAAATGCGATGATCAGATTATTCTTAGTCTCACGACCCACAATAGGGCCCGACCCGAAGGCCAATAACTTTCCGACCCGAAGGCCCGACCCGAAGGCCCACAACACTCCATGGCCAGCGTTTATAATACGCCCCCGGCCCAGTGTCTTCTAGCCCTCAGGCGCAACACCGCTCACCTACGAACCAGAGCCTGCTACAAAGTGCATGAGGATGGTCGTCTTCCGGTCCCACACCGGGCATCGTCTCGCGTAAACGCAACAGACGGAACGACCCGAAGGCCACGACCCGAAGGCCAATCTGTGATCACACATCTCAATTTTATCTTAGCCCAATTTTACACTTTTGAGGGCGTTTACCGTGATCACACATACAATGCCATGTCACACCGCACAAGCACACAATGCTATTTCACATATCAATCTCGGCCTTTCAAGTGCGTGACATGCATTTCCATGCTCATGAATACAAATGCCACCATATTCACCAACATTTACAACCAATGAACCTATTCTAGCATTTGTATTCAAATAAGTGCAATTCGGCCACACTAAAACACCACAATTAAACATATCCCAAACTCATTCAAAACACTCCAATATGCCTTAATTAATTCAGCCAAGGTCCTACTAAAACATATAAGGCATAAACAAAGCTCAATCTTGCAAAATAAGCCTATTTAGCACCAAAACACCATTTCTAGCATTTGCATCATAATACATGCAATTCGGCCAAATTGAAACCTTACAATTAAACATGGCCAAAATGCATTCCAAACACCTCAATTAGACCTCTAATGATCAGCCAAGGTCCCACTCACATATATATAGCATGTACTAAGCTTAATTAAGCAAAACAAGTCAAATTGGGCCTAGAAACAACATTTCTAGCACAAAACTCCCAAGGCTCCGAATTGAACTCATAATGGACAGCCACTAAACCATCAACATTCAGCCATATTTCCACTTCCAATCAACCCTCAACAACCTCATAATTGCAGCCATTACCACCAAATCCACTAACTAGAACTAATCTAGTTCAACTACACAAATCAAACCAAACAAACTCAATTAGACACAATTAGGCCTAATCTAAGTTTAGGTGTGTAACTCACGTCGGGGTGGACTAAACGCGGAAGAAACAAGTACATCCGAACTCCCGGCTCAAGGACGGCTCACGGCGGTGCTCACGGCGGCTTGTTGGATCCCACGGCCAACGGTGGCTGATTGGTGGTGGCCGAATGGAGCTTCCAAGGGGGAGAGGAGGAGGACGGCTAGGACGGCGGCTTGGTGGATGAACCAGCCCTCCACGGTGGTCCTTGCCGTGGCTCACGGCTCCGGCGAGCTGCTGCTTGGAGGTGGCGACGGCGTGGCTTGATCCGGCGAAGAAAAGGGAAGAACGAAGGAGAGAATGGTGGCCGAATGTGAGGAGAGAGGGGGCTGAACGAAAATGGAGGAGAGAGAGAGAATGGCGTGAAGGAGAAGAGAGAGATGGAGGAGAGAGAAAAACCTTATCCAATTTTGGTCAAACTAGTCAAATCACTTTTGGGGTGACAAGTGTCACTCATCCAAGCCCCTAGACCAAACCACCCTCCATCCAACGGCTAATAACTAATCCAAATGAATTATTGAGGGGCATTTTTGTCCTTTGCCCCTAACCAAACCTTAACCACTCTAGACAACTTAACCACCCATGGTTTAACCCAAATTAAATCCTCAAAATTCGGAATTAACCTAATTAGTCCAAGGGCAATTTCGTCTTTTTGCCGTTCCGAACCAAAATTCCATTTTTCGCACCCAAGCGTCCCATATATGTGTGACTAACATTTTCTGGCGTCAGAATCTTAAAATTAGTCCGTTGGGTCCCCGAAATCCGACATCGAAGTCTGGGCTAAATTCCGTGAACAACTCTCTCTCAATTTCAATTATTCTGAACTCTCACCAACAGGCGGCTGTTTAGGTATACGCGTATCGACTTAGGGATGTCCGAGTCTCAACGGTTCCGATCATCAAGAGTCAGAGGGTTTATTACTAATCCCGGGGTCACGATCATTTGGCTCGAGTTCAGGATTGGTTGACCACGAGCACGTTCGGTTAAGCAGAATCACCTGCGATCCCAATTGTGCATCGTTGGCCTTGGCCATACCATTTCCATCACTTTTCCTAAGATCGGCCCCTCACTGGTTCACAATATTCCCTCATTCTTTCTCAAATCGGTACCCGAGTCGCGACTAAGTCCCTGGTCCACGTACTAGTGTCCTAATTAGCCATTCCTCAATGGTTAGTATCCCAAGAGTGATCAGCTCTGGGCGAGTCGTACTCAAATGAAATGAGAGATAACATTCATTTTACTAATCCCAGAAATTACATCGAAATTCGGGCTGTTACATCCTTCCCCCCTTACAAAAATTTCGTCCTCGAAATTTACACATCCATCCCATCTAATCAAACAACTGGGGGTGCTGACGCCGCATGGCCTCTTCACTTTCCCAAGTAGCGCCCTCTGTGCCGTGGTGCTCCCATACAACCTTCACCATCGGGATAGTCTTGTTCCTGAGCACTCGATCTCTTCGGTCCTCGATCCTGACTGGTCTCTCCACGTACGACACCTTGTCGTCCACGTCTATCTCCTCGTACCTTAGAACGTGGGTCGGATCTGGTTCATATTTTCTCAACATCGACACGTGGAATACATTATGTACCTGCGACAAGTTAGGCGGCAAGGCAAGACGATAGGCCATATCACCAATCTTCTCCAATATCTCAAATGGCCCAACGTACCTGGGACTGAGTTTTCCTTTCTTGCCAAACCGGGATAATCCTTTCATCGGCGATACCTTCAAGAATACATGGTCTCCCACTTGAAACTCTAAGGGTCGTCGTCTCCGGTCAGCATAGCTTTTCTGACGGCTCTGCGCTGTTCTCAATCTATCTCTGATAATCTCAACGGCCTCAACTGTCTGCTGTACTAACTCTGGCCCGGTAATACTGCGCTCACCAACCTCATCCCAACATACTGGTGTTCTGCACGCTCTACCATACAATGCCTCAAACGGCGCCATCTGAATACTCTGCTGGTAGCTGTTATTGTAGGCAAACTCCACTAAATGTAGTTGTTCTTCCCATTTGCCCTGAAAATCTACAACACAAGCTCTAAGCATATCCTCCAGAGTCTGAATTGTTCTCTCTGATTGGCCATCCGTCTGTGGATGATAAGCCGTGCTGAACTGCAACTTCGTTCCTAAGGCCACTTGCAAACTTTTCCAAAAATTTGCCGTAAATCTTGGATCGCGATCTGACGTAATGGTCACCGGTACTCCATGCAATCGCACTATCTGCTGTACATACAACTCGGCATACCTTTCTAATTCAAGGTCTTTTCGCACTGCCAGGAAATGCGCTGACTTGGTCAGACGATCCACTATCACCCATATAGAATCATGCCCTCTCTGGCTTCTTGGCAATCCCGTTACGAAATCCATGGTGATATGCTCCCATTTCCACTCTGGGATCTCTAATGGCCTCAACAATCCACCAGGCTTGC
The DNA here is from genome assembly GCA_031216235.1 of Syzygium jambos. NCBI lineage: Eukaryota > Viridiplantae > Streptophyta > Magnoliopsida > Myrtales > Myrtaceae > Syzygium > Syzygium jambos. The sequence goes on along the minus strand of CM062230.1, from coordinate 18,263,122 downwards.
AGTGTTGTGCCTTCACTTGTTGGCACGTCAAACACTTAGCCACATGTCTCGCCACATCAGCCTTCATTCCATTCCACCAATAATGTTGCCTTAAGTTCTGGTACATCTTCGTACTACCTGGGTGGATACTGTACTGACTCCGATGAGCTTCACTCAAGATTTCCTCCTTCAGACCCTCATCGTCTGGTACACACAATCTTCCTCTGAACCTTAAAGTTCCATCCTCGCTCATCTGGAAGTCCGGTCTCCTTTTAGAAACATCCAATCCAATGATCTTCTGGATTTCTTGGTCCGTAGACTGGAGTTCCTTAATCCTTGCCTGGATCTCTGGTTCAATCCTCAAGGCTGCCATCAAACTGGACATCTGGCTCACTTCGAACTTAAACTCTGAATCTCTGAGCCGTTCCAACAATGTCCATTCTCTCACCATCATATGTGCCATACTAGACTTGCGACTTAGAGCATCTGCTACTCTATTGGCCTTACCCGGATGATACAGGATGTCGCAATCATAGTCTTTCAGTAGTTCCATCCACCTTCTCTGCCTCATGTTCAGCTCTTTCTGCGAAAACAAGTACTTGAGGCTCTGATGGTCCGTGTAGATCTGGAACCTTTCTCCACAAAGATAATGCCTCCAAATCTTAAGGGCAAATACTATCGCAGCCAACTCTAAATCGTGCGTCGGATAATTCATCTCATGAGGTCTCAACTGTCTCGACGCATACGCCACCACTTTCCCATGCTGCATCAACACACAACCTAGCCCTCTCAAAGAAGCATCACTGTACACCTCGAATCCTCCTGATCCAGATGGAATAGTCAACACTGGAGCTGTAGTAAGTCTGTGTTTCAACTCCTGAAAACTTTTCTCACACTTGTCATCCCATTCGAACTTGGACTCTTTCTTTAACAATCTAGTCATGGGCATGGCTATGGATGAGAATCCTTCTACAAACCGTCTGTAATAGCCAGCCAGTCCAAGGAAACTTCTGATCTCGGTCACTGAAGTCGGTCTCGGCCACTTAGTCACGGCCTCTATCTTGGTCGGGTCTACTGATATCCCTTCTCCCGACACTATGTGTCCAAGGAAAGCTACTCGACTGAGCCAAAATTCACACTTGCTGAACTTGGCGTAGAGCGCATGCTCTCTTAACGTCCGTAGCACCTCAGTCAAGTGAACCTCATGCTCTTCGGGACTCTTAGAATATATTAATATATCATCGATGAAGACAATCACTGACTGATCCAAAAATTCCTTAAACACTCTGTTCATCAAATCCATGAAAGCTGCAGGAGCATTCGTCAGTCCGAAGGGCATAACTGTAAACTCATAGTGCCCATACCTCGTCCTGAAGGCTGTCTTAGGTATATCCTCCTTCTTGATTCTCAACTGGTGATATCCTGTCCGTAGGTCAATCTTGGAGAATACCGATGCTCCCTGCAACTGATCGAACAAATCGTCGATCCTAGGCAGTGGGTACTTATTCTTTACTGTCACCTGGTTCAACTGCCTGTAGTCAATACACAATCTCAGGGTTCCGTCTTTCTTTTTCACAAACAACACAGGTGCTCCCCATGGAGACGCACTCGGACGGATGAAACCCTTGTCCAATAACTCCTGCATCTGGACTTTCAACTCCTTTAACTCAGACAATGACATTCGATACGGGGCTTTTGATATCGGCTCTGTACCCGGGGCTAGCTCAATTACAAACTCAACTTCCCGCTCAGGTGGTAAGCCTGGCAATTCCTGTGGAAATACTTCTGGAAAGTTGCACACTACCGGGATATCTTCCAACTGAAGCTCTGGTACAGTGGGATCCACCACATTGACCAGATATCCTTCACATCCTTCGTTCAACAACTCATTCACTTCCAATGAAGAGATCCAAGGAATCGAGGTTCCTCCTCGACTTCCTTGAAATTCAAACCTAGGTTGTCCAATTGGATTGAACTGGATCGTTTTACTATCACAATCCACTACAGCCTTCTGCTGCACTAACCAGTCCATTCCAACAATAACATCAAAATCGAACATGGCTAACACTGCCAAGTCGATATGGCTTTCCACACCACCAATCACTATCTTACATGCAGGCCATCCAAAAGAGACTATCATTCTATCATTCAACGGAGTAGATACGCACAACACAGTCTCAAGCAAAACAGGTTCAAACCCAACCAATCTAATAAACTGTTCTGACACAAAAGAATGGGTTGCCCCCGGATCAAACAAAGCATATGCTGCATGGTCTCCCAAAGAAATCATACCTGTGACCACCCCTGGCGCTTTCTCTGCATCCTTGCGCGCCATGGCGTACACCCTTCCTTGGGCTGGTGGTCGTCCTGGGTTGGTCGCTGGGGAAGGTCCACTCTGATTCCCCGTCCTAGGCGGATGGGCTGGTGCTTGCGATCCCATTGGACGCATCTGAGGACACGACCTAATCTGGTGGTCGAAACTCCCACACCGGAAACATGCTCCGAACCTACTCGTAGGCTGGTTAGGCTTCCCAATGTTTCTCCTCACAGGTGGAACAAACCTCCTATTCCCAGTCATTGGCCTCTTCCCCAACCTGCGATTATCCCTATTAGGCATGAATCGTGATCCTGAGGCGGCGGCCCTTTCTTGCTGATCTCTTTCTATGATCTGAGCCCTCTCGTACATCTCCCTGTAGTCCTTAAGGTTATGAGATAGGATCTGGCTCCTGAGGTCTGGCTTCAATCCATCTCGAAACCTCCTAGCCTTATCTCTCGGATTCACCACCAATGTAGGCGCAAACTTAGCCAATCTCGCAAACTCCCTTTCATACTGATCTACCGTCATCTGTCCCTGGCGCAGTCTCATAAATTCTGACAACTTCCTTTCCTGCGCTACCTCAGAGAAATACTTCTCATAAAAATGTTCCACAAACACAGTCCAAACTAACTCAGTACCTGGAGGGAATACTCCATCCTTTACTGCGTTCCACCAATCATTGGCACCGTCCTGTAGCTGATACACTGCTAAATCTACTCTCTCGGTATCGGTGCACTTCAATACGTTAAATGCCTTTTCCAACGCCTCAACCCATTTGGGTGCTAACTCTGCATCACCCATACCATTGAACTTCGGCGGCTTGAGCTTCAGAAATTGCTCAACTAGCTGGGGCATCTGTCTCTGTACCACTGGTTGTGCCTGCTCTGCCTGATTACCCGCATTACCAGCTAACTCTGCGGCTTCGGCTGCCTGTGCATGTGCAGCTGCCCTCTCCTGAGCCTGCAGACCCATGATATGCCCTATCTCACGGAGGGTATCCATCACTTCCTCCATTCTGGGGTCTCTGGCCTCTCTGGGCTCAGCTCTCGGTTGCTCTTGGGGTTCCTTTCCTCTTCGGCGACTCATCTCTTTCACTAAGCTGGCTACTCAACTACCTGCTATAACCCCACTAAGGAGTCAAAGACTTAAACCATACTAACCCAGTCTAAGTCCTAGGCAGGTATCAAACAACAGCCAAACAATCACATGCGATCTAGCACTGAGCACAATACATCACCCAAGGGAACATGTGTACTCACCTCAGGTCCTGACGCGCCTGCACCTTCGGGGTTGAATCACTTACACAATCAATCAATCAAACACACTCAATTAAGAGACACACCTAGCACACGAGGTCACCTAGTTGGCTACCCTTGATCATCGCTCCTTATCACTCCAGGCTTCGACCGCATGGATAGAGCTGACCTTGCTCTGATACCAATTCAATAGCGGGGATGTCACGCCCCGAACCCAACTCACCTATCGGAACGCGAGCATCCCCTTACCTTTCCGGTCGATCAGAGTGCGACGTCCCCAGGAGACATCGCCGACCCAACATCAATCAGAGTACAATGACACATGCGGAAGTAAAATACAACCCTGACAAATAAAGATGAACAAGGAAGCCAAACCAACAAATCAACATCAGGTAAAACTTCATTCTCATATATATAACATCAAACTGTTTATACAAGATCATATATACATATACAGGCAAATCCACAACTAGTCTAGGTCAGGCTAACAACTACATCAAAAGGCCACTAAGTCTCAAAAAGTGTCGGTGGCCGGGTGAGTGGGTCTGAGCTAAGGATCACTATAACAAAAAGGGTAGGGATCCCTATCGTACTCCATCTAGTCTAGGGCTCGAAGTCTGGATCGCTGGAATCATCGGGCTCGTCGGAAGACTCTGCTAACTCCTCAGAGGAGCTGCTACCTGGTCCGGGCTCGTCCACGTCCATGTCTGGGTCTTCCTGATCCCCCTGATCCTCGACGGCATCTATGTTCACATCATCTCCTATCTCATCGACCTCTCCATCCCCATCATCCTGATCCATCACCTCTGGCTCGGGGTTGTCCTCGTCCTCATCCATAGGCTCCGGCTCTAACCCATCATACCAAACTCCAGGGCCTGGCTGGGCATCGACAGCTGGCTGAGCACCAGGTGGAGGAGCGTCAACCACCTCGCCATCGGCAATCACCGGCGCTAACTCTCCATCAACGTCTACTGGGATGTCAAAGGTGCGGATAGGTCGACTGATGGTCCCGTCCGCTGCTCTGCGACACCATGCTATGTACTCTTGCTTCTGATGCTCGTCCTCACCCGTGTTAACGTAAACCACTGACCTATACCTCATATGCATCTCTCCATCTCCAGCTGGGAAATGCTCCACAGACTGCAGAATCTGCCTGGGAATCCCAAAAAGTGGAGGTGGATCCAACATCCTAGGGGGTAGGTTCTGAAATGTTTCGGTTTTACAACAACCGTGAGACTAGCTCAGTGAATCAAACACCTAAACCTAGGCTAGGCTAAAGTGTGTCTCAACAGACCAAAATCATTCAACAACCAACAAACATAAGACTCGATATGATCTAGTGATTCAACCCCTGCAAGTTAGTGCAATTCAACATATATATATATACACCCACATATGTGTACATACGGGCAGGCGTTCTCCACACACATGTGCTCATCTTCTTAAATGTACAAATCGCTCAATCACCGCATTCCACGCGAATGTCTCATGCAGTCACATGCTCACTATTCTCAAGATCTCATCACAATGCTGCACGATTCGCAATTCACAAAATGCGATGATCAGATTATTCTTAGTCTCACGACCCACAATAGGGCCCGACCCGAAGGCCAATAACTTTCCGACCCGAAGGCCCGACCCGAAGGCCCACAACACTCCATGGCCAGCGTTTATAATACGCCCCCGGCCCAGTGTCTTCTAGCCCTCAGGCGCAACACCGCTCACCTACGAACCAGAGCCTGCTACAAAGTGCATGAGGATGGTCGTCTTCCGGTCCCACACCGGGCATCGTCTCGCGTAAACGCAACAGACGGAACGACCCGAAGGCCACGACCCGAAGGCCAATCTGTGATCACACATCTCAATTTTATCTTAGCCCAATTTTACACTTTTGAGGGCGTTTACCGTGATCACACATACAATGCCATGTCACACCGCACAAGCACACAATGCTATTTCACATATCAATCTCGGCCTTTCAAGTGCGTGACATGCATTTCCATGCTCATGAATACAAATGCCACCATATTCACCAACATTTACAACCAATGAACCTATTCTAGCATTTGTATTCAAATAAGTGCAATTCGGCCACACTAAAACACCACAATTAAACATATCCCAAACTCATTCAAAACACTCCAATATGCCTTAATTAATTCAGCCAAGGTCCTACTAAAACATATAAGGCATAAACAAAGCTCAATCTTGCAAAATAAGCCTATTTAGCACCAAAACACCATTTCTAGCATTTGCATCATAATACATGCAATTCGGCCAAATTGAAACCTTACAATTAAACATGGCCAAAATGCATTCCAAACACCTCAATTAGACCTCTAATGATCAGCCAAGGTCCCACTCACATATATATAGCATGTACTAAGCTTAATTAAGCAAAACAAGTCAAATTGGGCCTAGAAACAACATTTCTAGCACAAAACTCCCAAGGCTCCGAATTGAACTCATAATGGACAGCCACTAAACCATCAACATTCAGCCATATTTCCACTTCCAATCAACCCTCAACAACCTCATAATTGCAGCCATTACCACCAAATCCACTAACTAGAACTAATCTAGTTCAACTACACAAATCAAACCAAACAAACTCAATTAGACACAATTAGGCCTAATCTAAGTTTAGGTGTGTAACTCACGTCGGGGTGGACTAAACGCGGAAGAAACAAGTACATCCGAACTCCCGGCTCAAGGACGGCTCACGGCGGTGCTCACGGCGGCTTGTTGGATCCCACGGCCAACGGTGGCTGATTGGTGGTGGCCGAATGGAGCTTCCAAGGGGGAGAGGAGGAGGACGGCTAGGACGGCGGCTTGGTGGATGAACCAGCCCTCCACGGTGGTCCTTGCCGTGGCTCACGGCTCCGGCGAGCTGCTGCTTGGAGGTGGCGACGGCGTGGCTTGATCCGGCGAAGAAAAGGGAAGAACGAAGGAGAGAATGGTGGCCGAATGTGAGGAGAGAGGGGGCTGAACGAAAATGGAGGAGAGAGAGAGAATGGCGTGAAGGAGAAGAGAGAGATGGAGGAGAGAGAAAAACCTTATCCAATTTTGGTCAAACTAGTCAAATCACTTTTGGGGTGACAAGTGTCACTCATCCAAGCCCCTAGACCAAACCACCCTCCATCCAACGGCTAATAACTAATCCAAATGAATTATTGAGGGGCATTTTTGTCCTTTGCCCCTAACCAAACCTTAACCACTCTAGACAACTTAACCACCCATGGTTTAACCCAAATTAAATCCTCAAAATTCGGAATTAACCTAATTAGTCCAAGGGCAATTTCGTCTTTTTGCCGTTCCGAACCAAAATTCCATTTTTCGCACCCAAGCGTCCCATATATGTGTGACTAACATTTTCTGGCGTCAGAATCTTAAAATTAGTCCGTTGGGTCCCCGAAATCCGACATCGAAGTCTGGGCTAAATTCCGTGAACAACTCTCTCTCAATTTCAATTATTCTGAACTCTCACCAACAGGCGGCTGTTTAGGTATACGCGTATCGACTTAGGGATGTCCGAGTCTCAACGGTTCCGATCATCAAGAGTCAGAGGGTTTATTACTAATCCCGGGGTCACGATCATTTGGCTCGAGTTCAGGATTGGTTGACCACGAGCACGTTCGGTTAAGCAGAATCACCTGCGATCCCAATTGTGCATCGTTGGCCTTGGCCATACCATTTCCATCACTTTTCCTAAGATCGGCCCCTCACTGGTTCACAATATTCCCTCATTCTTTCTCAAATCGGTACCCGAGTCGCGACTAAGTCCCTGGTCCACGTACTAGTGTCCTAATTAGCCATTCCTCAATGGTTAGTATCCCAAGAGTGATCAGCTCTGGGCGAGTCGTACTCAAATGAAATGAGAGATAACATTCATTTTACTAATCCCAGAAATTACATCGAAATTCGGGCTGTTACATTTTTGGGAGGCATTTTCCCTATAAGAATTCTCATGTGAGAAAATATGTTAAGAAATTGGAGGTACCATTTATAAATTCAATATCAAAATAAAAAATAGATAATATGGTTTTTGAAAATCTATTTTGAAGTAATATTTTGAGCATCCTTTTGTAAAATGTCTTTTGCTGATTTACAATCAATTCACAACAAAAATTTTTGGCTCAAAAGATCTCCTTGAAACTTGGATATAGATAGAACAATGGCAAGAATTTTCTTTTTTTACAGTAGAGTAATTCTTTTGGCAATCATTTCAGTATTTGGAGACAAATTGAACAATTTGTTCTTTGTTGTCTTTTGACTGTTTTAGAATTCCTCCATATCCTATGTTTGAAGCATCTGTTTCAACAATTTTAAAAGCAAATGGGTCAGTGAGATGTAAACAAGAAATCTCTTTAATGCTATGTTTGATTTGCTTCACAATATTAGTATGAATCGAGGTCAAAGGTGGGATTCCTTTTTAAGTCTCTGGTGGAGGGGTTTGCAAATTATATTGATATTTGGGAAAAATTTATAATAAGGCTCCCAAGAAATCTTTGTAATTGACTTTTATCTCTGAATTCATGGGGAAATTTTTCAGCAAAAAGTATTGATCTCTCAATGAGTATAATGGTTCCTAAATGAATATGATGTCTTAGAAATCTGATTTTGATTAGAAAACGGGATATTTTGATTGGTGAAACTACCAAATCATTTTTCTTAACAATGTTAATAAAATGATTAATATGTTTAAAATGTTGGTCAATGTTGGAGAAGAAGATGAGAACATCATCTATGTATACAATGATATAATCAAAATGTGGGTTAAAAATGTCATTCATGATTATCTGGAATTCAGATGGCATATTTTTTAATCTAGAGGCCATGACATTCCATTCATATTGTCCAAAGGGAACAGTGAAGGCAGTCTTATATCCGTCCTTTTCATTGATTTGTATTTGCCAAAATCCTGATTTCATATCAAATTTAGAAAATACTTTTGAATTGTGTAGTCTATTTAATAAGTTTTTTTTATTAGGAATTGGATATCTTATCCATTTGAGAGTTATATTTAAAGGTTTATAATTGATTACCAATCTTAGAACTCCCCTTTCCAACTAAGCATTTTTGTTGACATAAAAAGCAAAGCAACTCCAAAGTGATTGGCTATTCCTAATGATATTTTTATCAAGAAGTTCCTAGATTTCATTCTGACAAAAATTCATGACTTCATGATTCATTTGGAAGGTCCTGCCTTGGTTCGGACTTCTTTTTCAGAAAATCCTGATTCATAACGTAGGTCAACTCTATTACATTTTCTAGACCAAAAAGCATTAGGAAGTGTCGAACATATGGAACTTTTTATGAAAGTTTCAAGATTAGCAATTCTTTTCTTAATAGTAGGATCAGAAAGATTTTGCTCAATCCTTTTATGTTCAAGATCTTCTTTTAGATTATTTTGGATAATGCAATTTATTTCAGAAATGGATTGTTCCTGAAGTGTATTTAAGTTCTTGGTTTGAGGTTACTTATAAAATTAAAAATTATTTTTCTTTTTAAAAACTTGGTATCAATACCATTATTAGTAACTTTAAAAGGTTGTATAAGTCCTATAAAAGGAGTCCCTAAGATGACAATCTATACAAGAAGGAATGAAGTTTTATAAGAAGTATTACCTTTTACTATTTCAGCTTCTGGAATCTTATAATTAATATGTAATTTATTTCCTGATACTGATTTGAGTGATTGGGTTGTTTTCTCAAAATATTTGGTCGGTATAAGACCTTCTCTAATATAGTTGAGACCTGCTCCTGTATCAAAGAGTGCTATTGTATTTAAAATGAACTCATTATTGATTTTTATAGTGATATTTATAAAACATTTTCTGGTGGATATTTCTGAAAGCATGAGCAAGAAGTTTTGATAGGAGGGGTTAGGGTTAGAATTGAATTAAGATTCTAAAGATTCTTAAATTTTTTCTTTTCCTTTCATAAAATTGGATTTTATCTCTAGAATTTCTTTTTGCATCTCAATTTGGGTAAGCTTAAAATTTTGAATTTCTTGCTTCTGGTGGTTGATCTCTTGATTAAGATCGTTTATGGAAATAGGTCGAGAAACAATGTTCTTCCCTCTATTGAGAATGGTAGAAGGATTATAAGGGGCATCTGAGTGCTGTTTGGAGGTTATAGAAGATTGGAGATCACTAAGATATTTAATTCTATCATTAGGGTCAGCGATTTGATCAACTGTTTGTAAAAGAATTTCTTCTTCTTTTGTTGGGACATTTATTTCAAAAAGATCTTGAGATTCTTCTGATTTTGAAGAGGAAGTGGTTTCAATATCATTAACCTGAAGTCCATTTTCTTCATATTCATTAGAGGAATTGCTGTTAGTCTCAGCCATGATTTGACTAAGATGATTAAGAGTTTCCTCGTCTAGATTTAATTCGTTAAGTAATTCACTTATTTTGCAAAGTATGTCCTTTCTTCTCACAATTGTAGCATTTAATATTTTTGAAGGGTTTTTTTAAAGGATTTATTTTTGTCATAACCTTTTCTAATGTTCTGTGTGTCTTTCTTTTTATTAAATTTTCTCTTAGTCCTTTTAGCTTCATGTTCTGGAGGACATTTGCCTGAACATTTAGATTTTGAAGATTTTGAAATTTTAAAGGAAGGGTCATATTCGGCACACAATCTCTTAATCCTTTGTTAGAGTTCTTTTGTTCCTTTTTTACTTGTTTTTGTAAACGTATTTTAGTACACAATTGTGTTCCTATTTTATAAACATAAGAGGTTAATTTTCCATAAGAAATGAGGTTATATGGGATTTGTTCTCCATATTCTTCTCTTATCTTATTACGAATCTATTCTCCTATAAATTTTGGTAGACCAGCAAGAAACTTTTCTTTCCAAAAAGGTTGATTACAATATGGTCTAAGGAAAACTCTTTGTAAGAAGATTTCTTTATATTCTCTAAATTCTCCTAAAGTCTTGCATTTCATATTAGATAAGAGGTCTAAATTCTTATCATGAATATAAGATGAGTCTCCTAGGAAATGCTGGGATATGGAATATATCAAGGTATTAATAGTATCTTGGATGGGTTGATCTTCCTCATCAATAATCCTTTGACCATGATCATCTAACTTATAAGCATTAAGAATCTATATTCTTTGCTCTTCAGTAAGATAATTATCCCACTATCCTTTTAACTGGCCAGTAAATCCTACTATTATAAGATAACCAACAGAATGATCTATGGTGTCAATGATAGTTTTATAGGTATTGGCAAGTATGACCATTTGGCTAAGTATGTTCAAAAGATTATGTCCAGAGATCCCATCTATGTTCTATTCATAAATCAATCCTGATGAATATTTATTTTGGATTTTAGAAGATGATTCTTCTAAAGCTACATCAAGCAGTGTAGCTCTGGAGAAATATAATTTTTATGAGTCTCTCCACGTAATTCTATTAATTTCAGTGATGGATTCATCTTCAAATTCATCAAGAACATTGAGTTGGTCTGGAGTATATTTACTATAAGATTGGTACTTCCTATTTTGGGGATATCTAATATTATGGAAGATTTAGATTCTTCTTTAGAAATTGATTTTCCCTTAATTATTCTTTTCCTTTCTTCCAAGGCTCGAGCAAAATCTATGCTAGAATTTTTAGGGAGTTGAAAAATTCTAAAAGAGGTGTTTTTAAAATATTGAGTTTAGTAGTGATTTGGGTCAAATTGGATTAGACATAAGATTCTGTCCTATCTAATTGTTTTCCTATAGTGTGAAGATGTTGATTAGAATAATTATTTTGTTCAACTATCTTTTTTATACCTATGCCCTCCATTTCTAAAGATGTTTTAATAGGGTAAGCTATTATTCCAACTTCTTGGTGTTGTAGTTTTATTTTTCTAAGTGGAAGATGATTAGATTCTATGGTTTGCCATTGTCTAATTTCCACTCTTAGAATTGATCTAAAACACATATTTCTTTGTTTAGTAGAAAACATTCTTCAAACCAGTCAAAAAAGAACATTTGAATTTCATGATCTTGCATGTATCTATAGTATTCTTCCTTGATTTGTTTTGTTTGATCTTTGAAGTTTGCAAACAACTAACTTTTGATTTGAGTATTTTTAAAAGAATTAAATTCTTGATTTAGAAAGATCCTATTTGGAAAAAATTCTTTCTCTAAGACATTGATCTCAGGATCTGCCATTTTGGAAGAGGTGGGTTCAGGATATTCTGGGTTCTGTTATTGCTGATAAACAGGCCTAGATATATCTAATATGTTATTTATACCACTAATATTAATAAGAGGAGGAGCACTTGATTGTCATGTATCTGGAACGATTATAGGAGGTAGATTTGGACTTAGATCTACTGATCTTTTGGAAGAAGTAGAATACCACGAAGGAATTGACCTAATATCATAAGATCTTCTGGGAATATCGCAAGATCTTATGGAGAGTTATATCGTCACTCTTCCTTTTGGATGTTGGATGATATTTGTGAGATCAGAATTATGAACAACTTGTTAAGGAATTTGGTTCTCTAATTCCCATTGTTTGGGGAGGGTTATCTGATTCCATAGAATTTGTTTTTGGGATAGTAATATTAACTCTTGAAATGTCAATTGTAAGAGAAGTGTTTCTCTTTTAGAACTAAGTTTAAAAGCTTTACTACCAAAGGCAGAGTTCATAACTTTGTAATAAACTCTATAAACAAGTGCAAGGAGAATTTACCCTTCGGCTATTGAGTAATTATGAGTTTTTATTTGAAGAATAAGAGATTTTAAAATATTTTTGTCTTTAAGAGAGACCGTAAATCCTGGATGACTATTAGAATGTATTGGACCACTGCAAAGACTGGTTTCTACAGCCCTAAATATAGATTCATCATATTTCGAAAGTCTTGCATCTCTTGATACAAGAAGTAAGGAAGTGTCTAGCCCTTCTTTAGTAAGAGGTTTGGCTCCTACTTGAACTAAGCCTTTATGAATATAATGCCATTTCTGAGCATGTTTTGTTTATAGAATCTTTATTTAATAGTTGTATTGAAGTAAAAGAGTTAGAAAGAGGAACATCTCTTTCTTCAATAACTATTATGTAATCATTTTTCCAAAAAATTTAAAATTTGAGTGTTCATAAATTTGGTTGAATTTGACCTTTGGAATAATCCAATTTTCTATGAATTTATTAAAATCTTCTACAATGATTTCTTCTCTATTTATGGGTCGTTGATATGAGGACGCTTGTGATATATAACTTGAAGAAGACATGGATCTTTTTAATAAGTTTATTGCACGAGACTACTTTCTTTTTTCTATAGTTCTTCAACTAATACTGACCAATGGTCTCATTACCTTTCTAGGATTTACTGCTTGGACCACAATAGACATGCTAAGAACAATAGAAAGATCTCCACGAAGGAAATCATCTCAAGTAACAAATGACCTTAAAAAGAGTTACTATATCTCCCCCTTGGCTCTGATACCATAAGAACACATTATATTTATATGGGCCAGTACTCATAAAATTGACCGAAAGATGGGCTTCCACTGGCACTGAGCCCTACGGCTCAACCAAACGAGTGATCTTCCTCGGCCCATCGAGCCCAAAGTCATCATCAAATCGTTTCTCGCATTGCTCTTGCTGTTGCTACTCCTCCCTCTTCGCTGCTTGCAATCAGCTACGCATAGAGTCACTCACCAATCACCATAAAAAGGTAAAATCACCGCTTACTCCCTATCACTTTGGGTTGATCATATCAATGCTTTGCACAGAGTGCAGAGATTTGTAGGACGATACATATCCGACCTGTGTGTAGAAGTTTGGTTATCATCAGTTCCATCCTGACTAAAGTCGATTTCCATCCACTGCACTTATCCTCTATCCCTGATGCGGAAATAGTTCTTAAAAACATCAGTTGCTATTGCCATGATGTCCGTGTAACTGGAATAATTAGAGCTACGTGTGGTGACGGGAAAGAAGCTATTGTCTCGGTGACAATTTATGACTATAACAAAGTTGGTTTGGCTATAATCATTTATCTCGGGGCATTGCATTGCATTGCGTCTTATGAAGATAGTTGTTTTCGCTGCAGCATCTCATTCTCTCTTTTTCTCGCTGCCCAAGTTCGACAGGCGAGGATTCGCACTATGAAACTTTGTAAAGTATTGGAGGAAAGATTCATTTAGGCCAGTCTCGTATGGCTATGACGGTCCCAGGTTTTGTCTCGAGCTCTCACTTCCCTAGGTATGCGTTGGTTCTGTGATCTTGAATGCTCTTGCATATACTAATAGATTCATTAGTTGGCTAGTTCTTGGCTACAGTTGCGCATGTAAGCAAACTGACGTTAATCACCATTGGATGGTTTTTCCCTACAGACCCTCAACTTACTAGACCTACGGAACAAGCAGGATTTGCATCGTGAGCATCGTAAACAAAAATGAAAAATATGGAAGTAAAGATGTTTCTATTGACACCCATAATTAATTAGGTTGTCGACAGTAAGATAAAATCATATTAAGAAAAATGTACAGGGGTCAAAGAAACAAAATAAAGACTATTAAAAGATGAAGTGAGTCACAAAGATTTGATTACGACGGCTAACAGCCAATAAAATGTCATGGCAGGAAATTCAGAAATTCGAAATTGAGAGGATTCAGGTCACTAAGGGGAAAAATACCGCCCGAAGTTTCATACTGTGGATTATCGACGGGAATCGTACTGTGGATTATCGATGGAAATTATTATGAGAAGGCCAAGCCATCAAAGTTATCGATAAGAAAGAGGCACGTGGCTGTGCGCGATAAATAGCTTAATATACGTAGGAGGACAAGTGTCAGAATAGGATAAGCATTGATGATGGTTATCTCACTAAAAGGACAGGTGTTGGAATAGGATAAGCATCAATGACGGCACAGGTGTCAGAACAAGATAAGCATCGATGATAGTTATCTCACTAAAAGGATAGATGTCGGAACAGGATAAGCATTGATGACGGGACAGGTATTAAAACAAGATAAGCATTAATGACGGTTATCTCACTAAAAGGACAGATGTCAGAACAGGATAAAGCATCAATGACGGTTATCTCACTAAAAATGATAGATGTCAGAGCGCATCAACGATGGTTATCCCATTAAGAAGAACAAGATAGAAATTAATGACGGTTATCTCATTAGTAAAAGACAAGTGGTAAGAAGGAATAGTACCAATGGCAGAACAGGTGTCAAAATGAGATGAGATCGATAATAGTTATTTTTACAAAAGGATAGATGTCAAAATAGAGTAATGTCGACAACAATTACTTCATGAAGAGAGATGAGTGTCAAAGTCAGGACCAAGTCAAACAAACGATTAAGAAGACAGGTGTCATGCGAGGTACTGTAAAGATGGGATCAATGGTGGATTTTGGCAAAACGGTTATCTCATTCCTAGTATAAATATTACTCAATAGCCAAAAAAGGCCCCTCGCACGAACACACAATCAAAATGCTATCTTTCAATTTTCTTTACTTTCGAGCATTGTACTTTTAATTTCCTTAGCTATAATTAGGCATGTCCCGAGCACACTAGCTTTGTATTATAGTATCGATGAAGTTCGAATAAGGCCAGCCAGTAGCTGGATGGATTTATTTGAATAGTTTATAAAGTTTGGAGTTCTCATTAATCAGATCTTGTCACTATTTGAATTTGCGTTATCGATTAGAACAAGTAAGTTCTTTATTCACGCCTGGATATCCCCTATCCAGAGTCGCCACAGAACCCGGTCTCCTCTCATTAAAAGCCAAAGAACCACTTTTGGTGAATTGTATTCATCGTGGGAACAATTTCGGTGAAATAGTTTCTACGGTGCATGAAAGGTTTAGGACTAAATTGACACAATTGCAAAAGCTGTGAGTGTGCGCAAGCCACGCCAAAGAGCGCAAGCTTGGAAGGGCAAAGTCTATGGATCGAGTCAAGTACTAGGTATTGGTGTGTGCATCAGCCTAATAAGGAACCTTCGTCACTTGAAGATTGGGAGAAGATCGGCAAAAGTACCAAAACTTGTGTACGGCGCTCACTTTAGTGCCAAAAGTTTTTTTTGGATCACTTCAATGCCAAATTTTTTGAAAAACGATCACTTAAGTGTTAACTCCGATCAGTTTGGCCGGAAATCCGACGTAGCACTTTTTTATTAATTTATGAAGCTGATGTGGCTCGCTGGAAGTTTAGTCAGCATGTACACATCAAAACGACGTAGTTTAGGATGTACACTTAGATTTTTTTAAATACATTTTTTATTTTTTTCCTACTTTTCTTTTTTTCTTCTCTTTCTTCTTCTTCTACCTCTGGTGATAAGAGGTCGGCCATCGGCCACGACCAGCCACCTGGCCTCGCCCGGATGAGGCTACCGTCGCCCGCCACAAGCAAGGCCCAGCCGACCCTTGCCCACCACAGGCGAGGCCCAACCAACCCTCGCCTAGGTGACGACGAGCAAACCCCTAAGAGGGTCGGCCTCGCCTCATCGAGGCGAGGGCAAGCCCCGACGAGGCTGGCTGTCGCCCATACCACGACGGCCTCACCAGGCGTTGCTTTCCCCCGGGCGACGCTCGGTGAAGATGTCATGGTATGGGCGACAGCCGGCCTCGCCGAGGCTCACCCTCGCCGAGGCGAGGTGAGGTTGACCCTCGCCTACCCTAACCCACATGAGGGTCAGCCGGGCCTCGCCTATGGCGGGCGACGGCAACCTTGTTCGGGCGAGGCCAGGCAACTAGCCATGGTTGGCCTCCGGTCACTGCTGGTGACCAGAGGAAGAAGAAGAAGAAAGAGAAGAAAAAAAGAAAAGAAGAAAAAAAATATTTAAAAAATCTAAATGCAAACATGGAAATGCCACGTAGACTTATTTTTTTAAAAAAATCCAACTAAGATTAAAATTTTAATTATAAAATCCACGTATTAATTTGGCCGGAATTTCTCGCCGTTGACACTTACGTGATCGTTTATCCTCTGATTTGGCACTTAAGTGAACCGGCGAAAACTTTTGACACTAAAGTGAGTATCGTACATAAGTTTATCTTCTCCCCTTGAAATTACTCCTTGAGAGTGCGTTGTTATGTTTATCTTTGTCCTTCGAAGCCTTATATCTATCTATATGTTGTCTAAATTTGTGGTTCTGAAGCAAGTCATAAGGCGGGCAAAGAGGTTACGTCATATCAGTAATGGACTTTAGCGACTATACTTTCTGTTGGGACAACGCAAGCCCATATGATCCACAAGTCCGACTAGCCGCGAACTAATTATGCGCTTGAGGTGTGAAATAGAATGACCGGTTGTAACACATATAAAGTTTAGGGAACTTTATGGTATGAATAGTTGATATGCCTATGTTTATTGCAAAGTATACAAATAGATAGATAAATAAGGGCAATTGATTAGAATGGCACGTCAGTGATTTTCTAGCAAAACGTATTTTGCTCAAATCCTTGTGGATTCTTGTAGTAACAAAAAATTACAAGACTCCTCGCTTGCCAATATGAACAATTCAATGAGGAAAGAAACAAAGTATTTCGCCCCTAATAGTAACAACCATATTGCAGTAAAAATATTGATGTATCGCATATTGAAATGCAACCAACTAATGGAAGAGCTAAAATCACGCAATTATGCTTGAAGAAGCAACTCTGACCCTGTATTCTTCTTGCTCAAAAGCTCGGTTGATAATCAAGATGAAAAAGCCTGCATCCTTTGGGTTGGGAGCGGATCCCCTGCATCACCGAGAGCGGCACGGGGGAGGGACTGGCTGGACCATCAACGCTTTGTAGCACATCCCAAAGCTCGAAGTATCTTCCATTGACACGTTGCCCATGATAGGGCCATACGAGGACATCTACGAAAGCATCATCCCCTCCGAGGTGGCGAAATGGAAGTTTTGCCTAGGCCGGACGTCACCAAAAAGGCAGTGGTCCTGAAACAAGCCCCTCATGTGATGATGATCATAAATATAATCATTTGCATGTACGTGATGATCATACATATGGCTCGATCTCCTCATTGCGTCCTCTTTCATCATGGCCAGCCTCGCCTTGGCCGCCTCGAGCTTATGCCCAGAGAGCTCAATAGCCTCTTCAAATCCTCTTTGGAGAGGCAACCAATCAGCTCCTCCGAGATCGGGTACTTGGCCTCCCAGTTTGCCAGTCGGGCCTTGGCTAGCTCAGCGTCCACCTCCTCTTTCGATTCACGAAGAATTCAGGCAACCCGATCGTCTTCTTGGCACGACAGTCCGGTCCCTCACTCATGGATCGCTCCATGATGCACTTGACCTTCTCGAGGCTCGCGGGCCAGACCTCGGGCTCGGCGGCAGTCAATCTTGCGGAGCCATAGATAATCATGCACGTGTTGACGCCACATAGGGTGGTGAACTCTTGGGCCTTCTTCATCATGCTCCTCTTCCTCTTCTCATAAGTGATCCTACGTGCTTTCTCATTGGGAATAAGTTCTAGAGGTAATTTGCGACGACACGTGTCAATATGGGTGATTGGTTTTAGGATGGGTCTATTCCAGACCCAAAACTTGAAACCGATCCTATTATAACCGGTTCCTAATTTTTGGAACCTGGAACTTACCTTGTTTGCCCGGACCTGTTTTAGAACCTACCTTACTTTTTCGTTCCGATTCTGGGGTCTACTCGAGAACCTTTTTTTTTTTGTTCCTTTTTCTAGATTCATTTTTTCCATGTAGCACATAGGAAATTTATAACTCAAATCAAAGGTTATAAGTTTGATTGTGCAAACAATCTTAAGTATTCATACAAAAGTAGATTATCTTAGTCCTAATAATTTAATTGATATGATAAAATAGCATAAGTTTCAATTGGATGCGTAGTTTCTTTGTTACAGAACAAAAATTTTAAGAAAAAGGAATTTGCTCTCTATAATGCTTACAAGCCCTTAAGTTAGACTATCCGTAAATAATGATCGCCTCCCTCACCCTCCCTCATATAACGCTCTGAATTACGGCTATATAATATTGCAAGTGGACCTCCATATAAAAGCGGTTCTAAAACTGGTCTGATTCCGGGATGGATTTTGACTTGGAACGACAAACCGGATTGGTTCTAATCAGTTCCCAAAAAATGGAATCAGTTCAGGAATAGGTTCAAATGGAAACCAATTCCCAGAACCATTTTTCGGGTGGGCCGATATCGTTTTTGAGTAAACTCGGTTTGGTTGCACACCCCTACATGTCTCAAAGTTCTTTATTTTTTTGTGTATAAATCCTACAGCAAAGTAGAAATAGCAACTGATAGTTTTTATGTGGGCCGCCCATGTTGGGCTAACCCGGCCCATGATCCATCCTGCCGGCCCATCTTCTTTCGAGCAGTGATTTGTGGATAGGGCAGTTGCAGATAAAATAATAACCGCCCTTGGCAGTTCAAAAAGAATGAGCGAATTTATCTTTCAATAAAATGTGTGATCTTTTGGAGGATAGGACATTCTGTTCTCTACTTCGATATTACGTTTATGTGAAGAATGACGTTTTGCCAGCTCCCAAAGTATACAACGTCTCTCGAGCCTACAAAAGGGTGCATTTAATCTATAGAAATACATGATATGTTCGTTATGTGATATGTCATTACAATCGGTAATACAAGTTGATGATCATTGGGCACGTTTTCCGTGTTATTCAAATATGTCGATTGGGGAATGAGTTTTTCCCAACAGCAACCTATGTCGCACCAACACATTCCGAAGGCCACCATGTCCGTGTCCAACACGCGGTCAATGTGTGTCAGATCAGTCAATGCGCCGAACATACCGGCAACATGTGAATCCGAAGCAAAAGGGAGAAAGAAGAAAGAAAAACCCCCTCTCATCGGATCTCTTGCTCACCAGAGCAATGAACAAGGACACATACCGCATAATCCCAATCCCTCTCGACAGCGAGTACCCGTTGATCGGGAAGTGGGGAATGGGGAATGGGGAGGTGGGGGATCTGGGAATTTCGTCAGCGAGTACCCGTTGTTCCAAATTTCCACAAATCGAGGCTCGGATGCTGCGAATCCCACAACGAATCCTCTCGGAGGAATGGGGAACGGGGAGGTGGGGGATCTGGGAATCGATCGGGATCGGGGGAGAGAATTTGCCCCGGGGAGGGAGGATCTAGAAATCTAGGTCGGGAAGGGTTTTGAGAACTCACCGACGACCCCCGATCCTCCCAAGCCGAGCGTCATGGATGAGCGAGCTAAGAAAATCGTAGTTTCCGCGGCGAGAGCTGCCAGAGATCTGATCGGAGGAGAGGAAGAGAGAGAGAGAGGGGGGGAGGGAGGGATTGTTGCAGTTGCAGAGACGAGAGAGAGAGATAGAGTCAAGAGAGTACTTGATGGAGAAAGAGGAATAATAAAAGCTTTCTGCCCGTCCTTAATAAAAAGGATGAAGATGGCTTATTCAAAGCTTTAAAAAATTGATGGAGAAAGAGGAATAATAAAAAGGACGGGCATAAAATGAAAACGAAAATATGGGTACTCCAAGAGAAACATATATATGGCCAAACAAAGGAATTTTTACTATATCACATGACATGATAAAATATGTCATGTATAATTTATCAAATTAATTTGATTTTTTTATTTGTGAATTTGTATCAAATTAATTTGAGTAAAATAATTAAAAATAATAATAATTTATCATATATATAAATATACATTTAATATATAGCGTGTTCCAACGTGTCGGACTTCTTTACTTTTTGAAAAATGACGTCTCGGCTTGTCGTGTCGTGTCGTGTGTTGGTGTCAATGTCGGTGCAACGTAGATAGCAACAATTAGAAAGGAAAAATTGACTTGTACATATTAGAGAAAGAGTTCTTGCTAACAGAAAGACAAGAAATATTGAAAAAGATAGAGTGAGAAAAAAACATTTTTCAACCAAATAAAAATATTACTATGTAATTTTGCATGAAACATATTATAAAAGTCAATCTACACCATGTCTTAAAAGATATTATGATATTGATCACCAAGCAATCCTCGAGCGCTGACTCATGATTATGTCTAATATGAAAAAATAGAATTCGAAAAGGATCTTGATTTTTTGGAAGAGCTCATGGACAAACCAGATGAAGTCACCAACACAATACAGGAGAACTCCAAGATTCAAGCATATATTAAGGCAAAAAATAATATAAAATAATAAAAATAATAAAAGACAGTTAAAGTTAGTTCAGTATCTTAAACTGATGGTATAGTGTTACTTTAGGCGACAACCTCAATGGAGGCTTTCCTGCGCACGGTCAACACCGAAAAGAATAATCTATGAGATCGTGTAGAACAAGAAGAAAAGGGAAAGAAGGCAATGGTTTGTATTCACGTCAAACGACATCATCGCTTCTTTCTTGGCCTGTTTCCTTTTTCCCTTTAATGTCTTGCCCTAAGGGAAAACCGTCAAAGGATGTAATCAAGAGTCACCTCGGACTGTCAGGATCCAGAAGAACTCCGAGAAAAAAACACAATGGAAAGAAAAACATTCTCGAGAAGGCGTCGCATGAAAATTTCAGAGCAATTCCACGGAGAGAGGGGGAAAAAAGTTCGGAGTAATTCTTCATCAAAACTTTGCAAAAACAAGAAAAATGGTTAATACCACGAAAAACCCCAAATTGGTATACCTGTGACAAATTTACCCCAAACTAATTGTTTAACCATTAAAGATTCAAACTGATACATTTGTAACAAATTTACCCTCCGCTAATTTCCGTTAAATTGAATTAATACCATAAAAAATCATAAACTGGTAAACTTATGATAAATGGAAGGTAAAACATAAAATCGGTATATCAGTTAACTATCGCGTGTCATTTAACAAAGTAATTTGACAGTAAAATTTAACAGAAATAAACTGAGGGTAAATTTGTCATAAGTATACCAATTTGAGATTTTTTGTGATCAAAAAACTAGTTTGGAATAAAATTATCACAGATATAATAGTTTGGAATTTTTCGTAGTATTAACCCTAAGAAAAAAAGGCCAAGATCTTAGTCCATCGAGCACCACAAAACTACGTAGATTGGAGAGAGAAAGTGCTCACCAAGATTCTGTCGCTCTGCAATTTGATAACAGAGAGAGACAGAGCACAGAGGCGAATGTCGGTGAGTCTATTCTCTCCAATTCAAAACAGAGAGACAGATAGAAGAGAGAAGTGACCGTTGTGTTTCTTCAGTCATATAGCTGATTTGCGTGTTGACTGTCAAGAAAGGAAAGAAGGTTAATTTATAGATAAGGGATGAACAAAGAAATTATAATATGGATTAATCCTATATTAACAAAAAAATGTTCAGCTATATCTTTTTATTTATTTTTGGTCAACCACTATGTCCTCTTTTAGTAGCTTCGAATTACATAATTTAATTATTTCGGGACGAAATTAATTAGTATTGTCTTATGTCTCACAGAATCTCAAATGATTTGATATCTTGATCAGGCAATAACGTATCGCGACTTATTTATATACAATTAATATTCAATATAATTACCAAGTTTTTTCTCTAGTGCATTTGTTTTTTTTATCAATTTGGAAATAATTATTAATTTTAATTGTCTAGGGCCTTTTTTTTTACTTGATGGCAGGGAGGTGAATGGATATTATAAGGGCAAAAGAAAAAAAAAGGAAAAGGAAAAGAACGAATTGGCATGTGATGATGCACGTAATTGTGACCTAATGAATTAATAAAATTTCCAAGAAAGTTGATATTTAGTCCACTACTTAGAATAAATATACCAAGAACACAACAAATCTTTGTGAAATGAAAACTTTTACGAATAATCGTCAGTTTTAGATTTTGTATTAAAATATATACGTACACTGTCATGATGTGAAATGGATTCTATGCTATCTATTACATTATAGCTACACATGACCGGGCTTAGTCTAAAAGATTTGATTTATCCTCATGAGGAAGTGCCGAAACATTCGACTCTTCATCCATTTCAATATACAGGATAAGTCAATCAAATAATCGACATAAATGAATCAGTTTGAAAACAAACGAATTGTTGGCGGGTGAAATAGAAATAGTTAATCAAGAATAATTCTTTTATGGATCAGGCAGAATGGTATGATTATAGCTTTCCAAGAGTACTTGAATGTAAATGAACCCTCAACAAAAGATGTGCACACTCATGACAACCTAATCAAGACAATATATCTGTTAACCAAAAAAAAAAAAAAAAGACAACATGGCAAATTAATCCAAGAGAGGGAGATAGAGAGGCTGTGTTTGGTGGGCCGAATCAAATCCCGGATAATATCCTATTCGGTGTTTGGAGTGATGCGAAATCTGAATATAATCGGATATAGTTCGGATAAAAAAATCCCACATACCGGATATGTAAATATGGAAATTTCTTTTTAAAAAAATAGAAAACTAATTTTCATAATATATGCAAAATCTTCCGCAACTTTGGCCCTCTCTTTCAACTCTCTCCCTCTTCTTCTTCCACTCTGTTCACATTCACAACTTGCCCACCACCACATGAAGACAAGAAAGCTTTGAAAAATCCTCGAAATTCACTCTACTTCGCTCCAACTAGTGATTAAGCTTTTGATTTTGGTCTAGATTTTTCACGCCTACGAGTATAGGTCTCGATTGCATATATACGCAATCCTTGCACTCTATTACGTTGGCAACTATGGGTTATGCTGAAACAGAGCATCACATGGTCAAGTATGTTCAAGACTAACTTGATGATTCTTTTGACATCTCCAAATTTGGGATCAAGATAGCCAAAGATAAATGGTGAAAGAATGGGTGAGCAGTCGAGCCGAGGGTCGGTAATGGAATGGAGAAAATGGTTGGAACGAGTATATTAAGGATTAGTCATGGTTCGATCGAAAGATTATCCATGAATTGGCCTAGGCATCGACACTGGAATACTCCCTGATCATGCAAATCGATTAGAGTGATACGATTATGGATTGACCTTTTGACCATAAGGACCATTAGTGGGACTGTCCAGCATAGCTATGGATCAGTGCCGTGTCGGCGTGTGTTGGTTGTGGGTGATACCATACGATCATGCATCGGTTACGGATGATCATAAGTTGATTTCGAGATACTGGATTTCACAAGGCTACATAACAACCAAGGGTCGATCATTGGTCGTTGACACTCGAACGTGAATTGATTGTGAATCGGCCACGGATCGTCGCGTTAAGTCGAGTAGGTCATAAACGAGTCATGTGTCAAGCCATGAGTCTAATGGCTTGGTCGCAGGCTAGGCATTATGCCAGCCGCGCCCGCCTAGCCTTGTGCCCGAACATGACCGGCCATTGTGCTCGTCAACTAGGCCACGGACCGGCTATGTGCCTAGCCATTGTGCCTGACCCTTGTGCCAAGCAATGTGCCCATCAGATCTGGCTCCAACCTAGTTACATGCCCAATGAACTTGGCTATGAGCCATACATTGTACCCATTCATGAGCCAATGCATGTGTTTGGTCCATGAACCGGCCCTTTGCTCGTGCGGCTCGGCATTATGCTTAGCGCACCGCTCATGTAGCCTAGCACCATGCCCGTGCACTCGGCCACGCGCTTGGCCATGTGCCTATGTGACCCGACAGTGTACCCGACCCTGTGCCTAATCAAGCCCGATTATACAAGCCATGCGCCTGACGGCCCAAGCTTACAACATTGAACTTGGGCTTTGGTTTGATTATGTTAGGTCATATTTGGAGGAATATTTACACCGAACCTCAACCCGGATAGGATGATCAATCATTTTAAACTTGGAATTTCCCTATTTACTTAGGCATTTTGCTAAGTATACTTATTGATTTTAGAGGATTATAAGCTGATTATCTTTAGCGATCAATTAGATGTTCTAGAAGGACAAGAACATGCATATTTCGGCCAAGCTAGGGGGAGCAAGAAGCGAAAGTTGACTAAGTCAAGGTTTGAATCAATAATTGGAGGGCCACCATTAGAAGAATCTTATAAGATAAGATCTTCATTAATGAATGTAATCTTAAAATCTCTAGATGTAGGGCAATAATGAGAGCCAAGACAAGGGCAATTAATGAAGAGACCAATAATAGAGGCTTATGTGTCCTCTAGAAATTTAATGCATATGGTGACTCATATACCCTAAGATAGGGCATCATGATCCTAGATGGACACTTGGTAGTTGATTAGGCCATCAAATAATTAGGCCTAGGATTTGGTCAAGATTTCT
The DNA here is from genome assembly GCA_031216235.1 of Syzygium jambos. NCBI lineage: Eukaryota > Viridiplantae > Streptophyta > Magnoliopsida > Myrtales > Myrtaceae > Syzygium > Syzygium jambos. Next base: position 18,238,405 of record CM062230.1, on the reverse strand, counting down.
CTAAGATTTCCCAAGATTGCCTTTCATTATTAAGTGTCACTTAAATGAATTTCATTGGATCATTTGGCATGGCAATTATTAAAGTCTTGGTCGATAAATAGAGAGACACCAAAAAACTTTTCATTTCCACCATCTCGCGACACTGTTCACGCGAGCTGAAATGCTCTCTACTGGGTTTCTCGCATGTACTGTTCACCTGACGGATTTTTGCTGATTCCGGTGGATTCCGAAGGCCGTTTGAGCTGATTTTTGGAGGCAAGGTCCCCTGGACTCTCCTCTTTCTCCCCTCCAAATGGCTCCTTTTCTCTTTCAGTGTAGAGGCTAGGCCATCAGTTCTAATCGGTCACCTGGTGCGGGTTCCTTTTCCTAAGAAATCCGACCACGCTGAGTGTGTTCTGCTGGATTGTTCTCTTAGAGGTCGGCATCCCCTCTTGTAGGTACCCTCTTTTCGTTTTTCCTCCTTCTGTCACGGGGCTGGAGTTTGGATTGGTGGACGCATTAATGCTGGGAAGGAGCCCTACTGTTGCGATTCCCTATTCTGGCTTTTATGTTGCTGTTAGGTTGACTGGTTGGTAAAATTGGTGTGGTAGCTTGCTATACTTCGACCCTATGGAGAATATAAGAACCCATTTGCCTAGTCCCTCCCCTGTTACTGAGTCTCAACTGGTGGTGAATGTTCCTAAAGTTATCACTCAGTAGAACCCAAAGGAAAATCTACCTCTCTTATTCATGAGGTTGAACTTCCTACTGGCCCTAGACTCTTCCTGAAAGGTAACTCTAGCTGCAGCCGGAGTAGAGGTCGACCGAAGAATAGGAGTTGCTCTCATAGGAGTGCCCACAATGCTGGACCTTCAATTCGCTCTGTTTCCATGTCAAATCCAGATGGGAAAATAATTGAGGCGGGATAGAACTCTAGTCGTCCTCAAGGCCAACCCATCCGTGCACCCGTAACTAGAACGTGGGCAAATGTGGCGAAGGTATTGACTAAAGGTTACAACCTAGCTTTTGTTCCTCCGCTGGAGGAGAATGGTGAAGTGATAGTAGATATTACACCAGAGGTAGTTGCTGATGAAAATCCACTCTGGCTGGAATGTATTATTGGGCACTATATTGAGAAGAAAATTCCCTTCAAGTTAACTGAAGAAGCCTTTAAGAAAGCATAGGAAGAGCATATAGTTGATGTTAAGCTACATGAAAACGGGTTCTATTTCTTTAGAGTTCCGAATGCTGACTTCCGCAGGAAGATTATTGATATGGGACTGGTTTCTATTTTTAGTAGCACAATGATGCTCCAGCAATGGCACCCAAAATTGAAGCTCAAGAAGGGTATTATAGATTCTCTCCTGGTTTGGGTTAGACTAAGAGATATTCCATTTTCTCTATGGTCTCCGGCTGGCATTGGTCGAATAGCCAGCGCCATTGGGAAACCATTGTATGTGGATGTACAAACGGAACAGATGACTAGAATTTCTTATGCACGAGTCTGTGTGGAAATTAAGGCCACAAAACCTCGAGTGGAAGCAGTGAAGTTTCGTTGGGACGGTGAAGTGAATTTGATCAATATCGAATATGAATGGAAGCCTTTGGCGTGCTCTTCTTGTGGCATATTTGGCCATAAATTGGGCACCAGTGGATTCGAATGTGCCTCTACACATACTGAATACAGAGCTGAGACTATTGTTCGACCTTAAGGAGCAGAAGGTTGGACTCAGGTCATCCGGAAAAAAGGCAAATCTCCTTCTAGCAAGCCATCAAACCAGATCCAACCTGCACCAGACTCACAATTGGCACCGAACCTGGGGGAGGAAGAAATCTAGACTCCTGCTTTGCACCTCATTGTTGAACCTGGTTTGATAAGTCCTGAACTGAATCATTTCAAGGACTCTAAGGCAGGGCCAAGCCTTTCCTCTGCCTCGTGTCCTTCAAGCTTAATTGACCAGCAGATTGAGGATACTACTCTAAACTCACAGTCACCCACTGAAGACTCTTCCAACTCTCGGCCAGTATTGGAGAAGAATAGTGCCTCAGAAGAAATGGAGGAGGAAGAACCAGCTATTGTATCCCCCCACAACACTTCTCGTTCACGAACTATGGGGCAAAAGGACACTATAAGTGCCACAACTTGTGTACGGTACTCACTTTGGTGCCATAACTTTTTTTCGGATCACTTTGGTGCCAAGTCGGAGGAAAAACGATCACTTAAGTGTCATAACTTTTTTTTGGATCACTTTAGTGCTAAAATTTTTGAAAAACGATCACTTAAGTGCTAAAATTTTTGAAAAACAATCATTTAAGTGCTAAAATTTTTGAAAAACGATCACTTAAGTGCCAATCTCCGGCGAGACTCTGGCGAGCCACGTCAGCTTCAGAAATTAATAAAAAAATGCCATGTCAGATTTCCGGCGAAAAATTATGTACGGCACCGGAGTTCGCACTTAAGTGATCGTTTTTCAAAAATTTTAGCACTTAAGTGATCGTTTTTAAAAAATTTTAGCACTAAAGTAATCCAAAAAAAAGTTATGGCACTAAAGTGAGCGCCGTACACAAGTTATGGCACTTGTAGTGTACTTTTGCCCGAACTATGGCATCCAGTGCCATGGATGAGATTTCTAAGCCCTCTCCTGGGTCAACTCCTAGCTCGATGTGTCTTGTTAAGGCACCTAGCCCGTCCTCCTCGAAAAAGAAATCAAAGAGGAGGAGGCCTAGGAAAACTCAGAGGTAACATTCCTCACCTTGAAATATGTTTTTTGGTATATGGAATATTAGGGGTCTAGTAAACCCTCTTAGACAAGTAGAGATTCAGGCCTTTATTATGACAAACCGCCTTTCCTGTATTGGTATTGTCGAAACAAAAGCCAAAGCCTTTCTTTTTGCTGATATATCTGGAGGCTTATGCGTCAACTGGCGATGGATTTCCAACTATGAATTTTCCTCCCTTGGTAGAATATGGTTCGGGTGGGACCTGAATGAGTTGGAGATGAGTTTTATTTTCTCTTATGGGCAAATGATACATCCTCAGCTTAGGCTTTTGTATATGCAAAAATCTTGTCTAATCACAATTGTTTATGGAGAACATACCTTTGTGAATCGACGTCTGCTATGGGCTGACCTTATTAGGCTCTCTTCATGTGACTTACCATGGATTGTTGCTGGAGATTTCAATGCCATCGGAGACCCGGATGATAGAGTGGGTAGCACAACTCCGTGGATTTCGGCCTTTGAAGAATTTGGGGACTGCCTAAACTAGGCGGGACTAGAGGATCTTCGATATGTGGGCTGTAGGTATACTTGGTCTCATTCTTCAGGTGATAATCGGAAACTTTGCAAGATTGATCGGGTACTCATTAATGACACATGGAATCAGCAATTCTCCTTCTCCGAAGCCACTTTCCTTGCGCCAGGTATCTCTGATCACTCCCCTATGGTGATAAAAATCTTACCACCACATAGTTCCAAGAAACCCTTCAAGTTTTTCAACTTCTGGGCTACGCATCCAAAATTCTTGAACTTAGTAGCTCAAGCTTGGGATACTCATATAGTAGGCACACCTGTGTATTTGATTTGTTGCAAACTTCGGATTGTTAAATCAAAGTTGAAACACTTGAATAGAAGCTCCTACTCAGCTATTTTCACTAGGATTGAACAGGCCAGATCAGACCTCTATGCTGTTCAGACGGCCTTGGAACTTCATCCTTTTGATCAGAGCCTGTGTGATAGTGAAGTGGAGCACATCCAATCCTTCTCTGCTCTAAGATTACAAGAGGAATCCTTTTTCAGACAGAAATCCAGGATTCACTGGCTTAAGGAGGGGGACATGAATAAAAAATTCTTTCATCATTTTGTCAACAAAAGGCGGTTACAAAATCGAATCCTCTCGGTGACTACAAATGATGGTATTATAGTAACTGACCCACAAGCGGTCAGGAATCACATTGTTGGTCACTTTCAGGTGCTTCTCAACGGTAATTCTGCCCCTATTCAGGCCTCTGTTAGGGAGATAGGTGATTACATTGGCCGGGTTTAGATGAGAATCAGAGGAACCTCCTAGCACAACCGGTTTCGGATGAGGAAATACAGTATACCTTTTTTTCGCTTGCTAAAGGCAAAGCCCTAGGGCCGGATGGGTATAATACTGACTTCTTCAAAATCACTTGGGAGATCATTGGACCCTCCATTCTCATGGCGGTAAGAGATTTCTTTGAGTATGGATGCATGCTTAAAGAGTTAAATAATACCATTTTAACTCTAGTGTCGAAATCCCCTAATGCATCGGCCATGAATGATTCCCGTTCGATTGCATGTTGCAATACCCTATACAAATGCATCTCTAAAATCTTAGCTAGGCGTATTGCACATGTCTTACCAACTTTGATTGGCCCTTCCCAAACGACTTTTGTTAAAGGATGCAGAATTAGCGACAACATCATGATTGCTCAAGAATTGTTCGCGGACTTTCACCATGAGGCCTACCTTCCTAAGTGCGCCATTAAAGTGGATTTTCAAAAAGCTTTTGATACTATTGACTAGAATTTCATTGAAAAGGTTTTGAAGGCCTTCAAATTTCCGGACTTCTTCGTCAAGCTGGTTATGGTTTGTGTCTCAACAACCAAATTCTCGGTCTCAATCAATGGGGAATTACATGGCTTTTTTGGTAATTGCCGAGGTATACGACAAGGTGACCCGCTATCGCCATATCTTTTTTATTCTGGTTATGGAAGTCTTCTTTGGTATTCTTAAGGCCAAAACGGACATTCCGGATTTCCGCTGGATTTGGCGATGCAAAAAGTCCCGTATATCTCATCTATTTTTTGCGGATGATGTGTTATTGTTTTCAGAAGCTCACTTGAGGTCAATTGAACTAATCAAGGAATCTCTTGATCTGTTCACTGACTGGTCTGGCCTAAAACTGAATACTAGGAAAAGCAATATCTTCCTCTCGGGGGGGACTCCAGTTCTGCATGGTCAATTACTTCAATGCCTTGGTTTCCAACAGGGTACACTCCCTTTTCGCTATTTAGAAGTGCCTATTATTTCGTCTAAATTGCGTAAAGAGGACTGTAAAATCTTGATTGATTCTATAACTGCTCGAGCCCGCTCCTGGACTCAACGGTTTCTGTCCTTTGCTGGTCGGTTACAACTCATCAATCCATTCAAGTGTATTGGACTACTATTTTCTCTATTCCGAAATCAGTGTTGTATAGAATTGAGGCTATTTTGCGACAATTTCTATGGAAAGTCCTGATCTAGGCATGGGTGGTGCTAGGGTAGCATGGGATGTTGTATGTCTACCCAAAGAAGGAGGTGACCTTAGGATACAGCGACTTGTAGAATACAATAGAGCAATGACTCTTAAACACTTATGGCTTCTCTTCACTGATAAGGAGTCCATGTTGTGCAAATGGATACACTCAACCTTCTTAAAAAAATTAAACTTTTAGGTTGTATCCAAATCTACATTCTGCTCTTGGACATGAAAGAAAATTCTGGATATGCGAGCTTCTGCCCAAACATTATTTCGGTGGAAGATTGGTAATGGACACTCGATTTCCTTTTGGTTTGATTGGTGGTACAACAAAGGCCCTCTCTACCTTATTTTCAGTAATATGGACATTTACCAGTCGCGGATCCCCCGAGATACTTCGGTTCGGAAGTTCTACGATTGTATATGGCAACCTTCAAACACACTAGACAATATCCTGAGCTGGATAGAATCACCACCAATCTTCGTGGAAAATACTCCGGACAAACTGATATGGACACCACATCCTTCTAACTCCTTCTTAGTAGTGCTAGCTTGGAATCATATCAGAAGAAAAGGGCATTCAGCCCCTTGGCACTCTTTCATCTGGGATCATCACATTGCCCCCCGTCATGCCTTTCTCTTGTGGCTAGTATCTCTCAACCAGTTGCCTACCCAGGTATTTCTCTTGCAAAACCGCAGGATTAACACTGCCATGTGTGCTTTCTGTGGTACTAGGCCGGATTCGGTCAGCCACCTCTTCTTTGGCTGCACTTCTACTAGTAGGCTGGCTTCTTTTTGGGCAACGAAATGCAACCTTCCCTGGCGCAACCGTCCTTGGCAAGAGCATATTAGATGGGCAATGAAAGTTTGTGGTGGCTCTTCCTTTGCTCATTGCCACTCTAGATTTTCCTTTGGTGCACTATGTCATATCATTTGGACTGAAAAGAACAATGCCATCTTCAGAAACAAGAGTGTCTCTATCCCGGGTATGCGCAAACATCTTTTCAAAGTAGTGAAGGATAAAGCCATATCCTTTGGGGGAGTTGAGGATACTCTTAGGAACCGGATTTTACAAAAGAAGTGGGGACTTCCACCTTCAATCTTCGAAGTGACTTGATAGCCTCCTAATTTGGGTTCTGTTCCTTTTGTTGTGGTTGGCCTCTTTTTCGCCTATTGTATAGTTCTTGCTGAGCCATCTTTGACCCTGTTCGGACATCTCTATGTCCTAATCGGGTCGAGGGCTAGCTTTGGCGCTATTTTGTATTTGGTGTTTTGAAAAGAAATACATATACTTACCTTTACCAAAAAAAAAAATAGAGAGACACCAATTCATACTCTTCTTTTCCCCAAAATCGAGCAAGCCTCTCTCTCTCTCCCTACTCTCTCGGCCTCTCACTCCTTCAGCCTCCATCTCTCTCATTCTCGGCCATTTCTTCTCCAGTCACTCATTCTCATCGCCACACCATCACCAAATACCCTAGAGTGCTCGAGTTGTAAGTGAATTCCTTATACTTTGGTTAGGGTGTGGTGTTGCGCGTTTGGACTCGAAGAGCGACTATGTTTGTGATGCATAGAGTTTGCACATGTCATGTTGTTTTGCATGTGGCCGTGAGTCATGGCACAACCGAGGTACAAAACGGGGTGTCATATGATCTCGCACTCATGTTATCGTGTTCCGGGACAAGCTCGGCTTGGTGCGGATTTTACATTGAGGCGTGTAGAACTGGGCCAAGTCCGGATTCGAGCCGGCACTCGGCATGGTGGACTGAGTCACATGCCCTCAACCGCACCCCGCATGTTAGACAAACTGTCCTAGAGAGCATGAATTACATAAGCACTACGTGTTTGCACAGGTTAATAAAATCAAGATAAGAACCGGAAATGTGTGTTGCTTGTTACATGATCACACGAGGGACTATAGCCGTCACTGATGGATTTCGAGATGTTGCCGCCGCCGATAGATTTTGGGGTGATGCCGTCTTCGATGGATTTCGAGACGATGCTGCTATTCAATGGATTTCGAGGCGATGCCCAAGGGAGTACTCGGATGCTTGCTGGTTAGCCGAAAGGATCGATGGATTTCGATCATGAAATGATGAATTCCATTTGTTGATCTTTGCATGCAACTTTGAAAACCATACTTGATGTTTTTTTGCTTGTTGAACATGCCATGTTTAATACAAAGGTAAGGTAAGATGCATTTGTTGATGATCTACCATCAACAAGCTAACAATAACGTGTATTTCTCTTGTCTTATGCGAGGCTATTTTCTAGCCGGAGCGTAGTGAATTTAACTTACTAAGTGTCGACTCACTTTTATTTATTTTCAGCTATGTAGGTATGGCCACGCCATCTCCCGTTCGTTTTGGTCGTCCCGTAGAAATGCATGTGCGGGTTATAGATATCATCGACATGGAGGCCGGTGTCACATATCGAAATATAGCACGACTGTTTGGGTTCAAGTAAATGCGAATGAGATGGTCCCCCACCATTACTTAGCATGGTTCGTTTTGACGGATGGAGATGTGATCAGACCCATTGAGGGGTATAGTAGACCACCCGGGGCCGAAGTGGATGAACTGTAATGCGATGACCAAGCTTAGGAAGGAGACTGACCTTTTGTTCTTTTTGTGAGAGAACATTAGTGAAGTTAAGCTTAACCTAGCCATACGGAGTATGTAAGCAGATAGCACCAGACGTGATCCGGGTGTAATCTAGTGAATGAAATAGGCCCGAAGTAAAAAGGGCTTGTAAAATAAATAATTCATTATCATGTAAATATAGTGTGTTTGTTTAACATGTTGCTTGTCTCACTTGGTGTTCTAGTTACTGTTTGGTATATGATTCCGCTTTTGCTTAATCAAGAAAACAATAACGGGACATTGAGACAAATCTCCAGAACCCACGTGAATCACAGCCAAGCGGGGATCAAGTGCCACGGCCTTATCTCGGGGCGTGACAATTCTGAGGGGTCACCACCATGTGTATGAGTGTTGCCAGGGATAAGAACGCGAGACTACAACAACGTCATGCCTTGGGAGAGAGGAGCTTCCACTGGTCGTTAGCGAAACAGTGAAGGCGTAAAGATTGGAGGAGGTGCAAGGATGATCTGAGAGAGATATTTGAAGGATTTTGAAAGATTTTTAAAAGTTCAATTCAGGTTACACCAAACATACGATAAATTTTTTTACAATCCAGTGGATATTGAGAGGATTTATAATCATGCTTTATCTTGTCCTATCCTAATCCAAATCCGAACGACCAAATGCAACTAGAGAGTTTCAGATTTCTTTCCCATAAAAAGGTTATTTAAAATTTTCAAAAATACATTCATTCATAATTTCAACGGATTATGTGCTCATAAATTTTTTTGTGGGGCGATATTAGAGAAAGGATTAACAGATAAGTTGGTGATAGCGTGACCTTTTCTAACATGCGTGAAAATTTTTCTTTTTAATCAAGGACTTTTCTGCGAAATTTGTATTGACATTCAAGCCGTAACGTGTTAATATCATTTACATTCACATGAATTTAATGTTAAATGCCAAGATGAAATGGTAAATATATGGACTTTTCTCATAATAGGCTGTAATCGGTGCTTTTAAGGATTAAAACACTTCTTATTATAGATGCTCGACAAGTTGGCTTAAAACATTGGATAACACAAAAAGAACAAGACCCTTATATTCTCTTTAATGGAAAAAAAATATAAATATGGATTTATAATTATTTTGCAAGTTTCTCGGAATCTATCTATCCTCTTTCAAAAGAGAAAATAAGTGTAAATTTCTTATCTACTTTTAAGAATGATCGCCTGAAGACGATTAATTTTCTGAGGGCAACAAGCGCGCCATCGATTAGTAATTTAATTAAGGCCTTCTTTAAGTAATGTCATTACAAGGTATTACTTAGAGCTTTGCATAGCTCTAAAGACTCGTCAAAGTAGAGAACCAAAAATAAGAAAAGGCAAAAGAAAGTACAGCTATGGATATTATGAATTTTAATTCTTGCAAAGAAACTAATCAAGATATTGACATTCAACAAGCTGTGCACGGTGGCTTCAATTAGAGGAAGCAAGTGATTTGATTATTAGCGCATCACGTCAATTGATAACGTCACACCGACGGACCCCGGGACCCCGAGACTCACCACCTAGCTTTGTCGAGTCGTAATTGTAGGGTTCATCAACAAAAACAACGCAGCGGAATATAGAACCCTAGATAGGATTCATGTGTATATTGAAATCGAAAGGGAATTTCAAAATGTACCTTTTGCAGATCGAGGATAAATCGATAACTGATTGTGTTTGGATTAGCGCCCCAAGTGTTGCAGCTCTACCGGTATCCACACACACGAATGGAATTTTCCAACTATTCACGTGCTAGCGAAAGATCTTAAAGTTCCTTTTTCTTGAATGCCTTTTTATTTTCGATACTCTGTCGAAAAAATCCTAGACAGAGAACGATTCTCTATCTATTTATATAGCCTCATTATCCAGCGGAATTAAAAGAAGTGGGCCGGGCGATTTGAGCCCACGTTTAATCGTTATCTCATAACGCGCACGACCGCATAGATAATTTAAATAAGAGAATAAATTAAAATCTACTTCTTAAGTAGATCAAGGCGCATAGAAAATATTAAATCCGTTCGCTATTGTGTGCGATCCTGTAGGTTCACTAAACATTAGCAGTGTGCTCAAAACCCTTTTGGCCCACAAGTCATAAGCGGTCTCTAGCAAGACATTATGACTACCTAAGTATAGTGAAGGTCGATTTTTCCGACACAACCTAATCCACAACTAATATTAGAGTATCGACATTGATTGATTCGTAGGGCAGACCACTAACAATCTTCCACTTGTACTAGAACCAATCATATAAACTAAGTCCCTTTGTCACTTGATTTCCGAGTTAAGTATAAGACAGGACAAGTATCATCCTTATATAGCTTAAACTCATTTTCCTGATACCGCAGTTAGACTGTCAAAACAAGTAGTTGACTCTTCAACTCACTTGAGCATGGCCATGCATTTCACAGTCTCAACTCTATGGGAGGCCAGGAAATCATACCCTTGTTATATGAGAGGGACAAATCCCATCTTGTCTACTCACATCACTCAGCACGATTCATGACATGCCCAGCCATTACTTTTATAATCACCTGTTACGGCTAATGTTTGGCAATGTTAAAGCATGCCAATCCACGTCTAGGAAACCATGGAAAACTCAGATCAAAGGACTATACTCTATAGTTGTGATGAGAAATACTGATGACATTATATAACAATCCTACAGTATTCTCATAGTGGATCTGTCCAATACAATGTTCTCTAACATGTATTCCATGTGATCAACTTTATATCTCTATATTCATGACCCGTGAAACTTAATCATCAGTTGACTCACATGCTAGTCTCAAACACCATTTGCTTCCCAATGCACAATGGCAATTGACTAGGGACATTTAGAATATTAATATCCACTCTATTAATAGAGTTTCACAATCAAATCACGTATTTGATTATCTATTAAGGATATTCAATATTCAGGGGATAAAGATTTCACATTCAATTATATACCAAAATTAAATCGAAATCAAATATAATATATATTTTATTAATGAACAATGAAAATGTATATCACATATACTCTCACTCACATCAAGACCAATCACTAATGTGTCTAAGGCCTAAAGCGTTACAATGACGCTCATGCTTAGATTATGGAAGAGCCTTCGTCAACGGATCAGCTGTATTCAACTCCGTTGCAATTTTGCACGTCTTGACATCACCTCTTTCAATGAATTCTCGAATGAGATGATACTTCCTGAGTATGTATTTGGTCTTCTGGTAAGACCTAGGCTCTTTAGCCAAAGCTATGGCCCCATTGCTATCGCAATAGAGGTCCGTTGGATTTGAACTTGTGGGATTGATTCCCAATTCTTCTATGAACTTTCAAATCCAAACAGCTTCCTTTAATGCTTCTGAAGCAGCAATATACTCAGCTTCTGTTGTAAAATCTGCAATAGTGTCCTGCTTGGAACTCTTCCAGCACACCGCTCAACCATTCACGCAAAAGACAAAATCTGACTGCGATCGAAGGTCGTCTTTGTCGGTTTGGAAACTAGCATCAGTATAACCACTTACAGTGATCTGTTCCTCACCTCCATAGACTAAGAATAAATCCTTAGTTCTTCTCAAATAGTTAAGAATATTTTTGACAGCAATCCAGTGAGATTCCCCTGGATCTGACTGGTATCTACTTGTCATGCTCAATGCATAAGCAACATCAGGACAAGTGCACGACATAGCATACATGATGGATCCCACAGTCGATGCATAAGGAATCCTACTTATGCGATCTCGCTCATCTTGTGTTGAAGGACACTGAGTCTTGCTAAGACTTATGCCATGTGTCATCAGGAGAAAACCTTTCTTGGAGTCTTGCATATTAAACCTATAGATGACTTTGTCAACATATGTACTTTGACTCAGTCTAATAAGTCTCTTAGATCTATCTCTATAGATCTTGATCCCCAAGATATAGTTTGCCTCTCCTATGTCCTTCATGGAGAAAAATTTTCCTAGGGATGTCTTAACTGACTGAAGCATAGGAATATCGTTTCCAATGAGTAGTATGTCATCCACATACAACACTAGAAACACAATTGCACTCCCACTAGATTTCTTGTATACACAAGCTTCTTCTTTGTTTCTAATGAAGCCAAACTGTTTGACAATTTCATCGAAACGAATATTCCAGCTCCGTGATGCCTGCTTCAACCCATAAATAGAACGTTGAAGCTTGCATATCTTCCCAGTGTTATCTGGTGATGTAAAGCCTTCAGGTTGTGTCATGTACACATCCTCCTCTAGATTTCCGTTAAGAAAAGCTATATTTACATCCATTTGTCATATCTCATAGTCATAATATGCAGCAAACGCTAGAATAATCCGAATGGACTTAAGCATGGCCACTGGCGAAAAGGTCTCGTCATAGTCAATACCATGAGTTTGTTTAAAACCTTTAGCTACTAGCCGTGCTTTATAGATGTGAACATTTCCATCCATATCAGTTTTCTTCTTGAAAACCCACTTACACCCTATAGGTTTGACACCTTCGGGTGGATCAATCAAAGTCCAAACTTTATTTTGATACATTGAGTCCATTTCGGATTTCATGGCCTGAAGCCATTTATCGGAGTCTGGGCCCATCATAGCTTCTGTATAGGTCGTAGGTTTTTCATTTTCTATTAACAATAGATGACGATGTTCTGTCACGTGAAAACCATATCTCATAGGCTCACGATATGTTCTTTCAGACCTACGAACTATAGATGCCACTGGAGTAGACTCTACAACTCTTTGTAGATCTAATTGAGGTTCCTCATGAATTGGAACACCCTCTTGTGGCACAATGACTTCTTCGAGGTTTACTTTACTCCCACTGGTTCCTTTAGTAAGAAACTCTTTCTCTAAGAAAATACCATTTCGAGCAACAAATACTTTGTTCTCTGATGGATTGTAAAAGTAATATCCTTTCGTTTCTTTAGGATATCCCACAAAGAAGCATTTATCATATTTGGGTCCAAGCTTATCAGAAAGTAAACGTTTTACATAAGCTTCACAACCCCAAATCTTTAGAAAAGACATACTAGGAACTTTTTCTGTCCACATCTCATATGGTGTCTTCTCTACAGCTTTTGATGGACTTCTATTTAGTATAAACGCAGCTGTCTCGAGTGCATATCCCCAAAAAGATAATGGAAGATCTGAATAACTCATCATTGATCGAACCATGTCTAACAAAGTTCGATTTCTCCTCTCAGAGACACCATTCCATTGTGGTGTTCCAGGAGGAGAGAGCTGTGAAATAATTCCACACTCTTTGAGATGGTCATTGAACTCTTGGCTTAAATATTTTCCTCCTCGATCAGATCGAAGAGCCTTGATATTTTTGCCAAGTTGATTCTGTACTTCATTCTGAAATTCCTTGAACTTTTCAAAGGAGTCGGACTTATGTTTCATCAAGTAAACATATCCATATCTACTAAAATCATCAGTAAATGTAATGAAGTACTGATAATCTCCTCTGGCCGTAGAACTTAGTGGTCCACACACATCAGTATGTATAAGGGCCAATAATTCTTTTGTCCTCTCACTTTAATTAGTAAAAGGAGCTTTTGTCATTTTTCCAACTAAACAAGATTCACATGTATCAAATGATTTAAAATCAAATGAATTTAATAGTCCATCGCTATGAAGCTTGTGAATTCGTTTCTCGTTTATGTGGCCTAATCGACAATGCCATAAGTAGGTTGGATTCAAATCATTAGATTTAAACCTTTTTGTATTTATATTATAGATTGGCACATCAAGATTTAAAACATATATCCCATCCACAATACGGGCGCTACCATAAAATAATCCATTAAGATAAAATGAACAACTATTGTTCTTTATATCAAAATAGAAACCTTCCTTGTCCAAACAAGAAACAGAAATAATATTCCTGCGTATAGCAGGTACATAGTAGCAATTATTCAGTTCTAAAATCATGCCAGAAGTAAAGCTACATCATATATTCCTACGGCTAATGCAGCAACTCTTGATCCATTTCCAACTCATAGTTCCACTTCACCTTTTGCAAGTGTTCTACTTCGTTTTAGTCCCTGCACATCCATACAAATGTGAGTACCACAACCGGTATCCAATACCCATGAAGTAGAACTAGTAGTAACATTTACTTCTACAACATAAATACCTGAATCGGAAGTCTCACTTCCCTTTTTCTTCAGATCCTCTAAATATTTCTTGCAATTCCTCTTCCAATGTCCATTCTCACCACAATGGAAGCATACAGCATCAGCAGTTGGACCCCGTTTGGTCTTGGATTTGGGTTTGGGCTTAGTGCCCTTGCCCTTGCCCTTGACCTTACCTGGCTTCTTAAAGCCTTTCACCTTTTGAACCATGAGAACATTAGGGGTAGGGTCCTTCTTGATATTCTGCTCAGCAGTTTTGAGCATCCCATGCAGTTCAGTCAAAGACTTATTCAGATTATGCATGTTATAGTTCATAACAAACGTGTCATAATCTTGAGGCGATGACTGAAGAATAATGTCAGTAGCCAACTCTTGGCTAATGGGAGAACCTGGTCGTTCCAGATTTTCAATATAACCTATCATCTTTATGACATGTGGGCTAATTGATCTCCCACTTGCTAGCTTGCACTCAATTAAGGTCTTTACCGTTTAGTACCTTTCAGTGCGTGCCTGCTCCTGAAACAAATTTTTCAGGTTCATGATCATATCATAGGCATCCACGTTCTCAAACTGCTTCTAAAGGTCTGAGTTCATGGTAGCTAACATTGGACATGATGCATCCAATGCATCATCTTTATGCTTCTGATAAGCATTCCTTTCAGCACGGGGAGCATTGGAAGGAGATGCCTTCTGAGGGAGTGGTTTCTCCAGAACATAATCCTTTTTCTCCTGCTTGAGAACAATTCTCAAGCTTCTATACCAGTCCAAAAAGTTTGAACCATTCAGTTTGTCCTTCTCAAGGACATATCGCAGCGAAAAGTATGATGCAGAGCTATTTGCTATTATCTACAACAAATATGCAACGTGAATTGTTCATTAATATTATTTATAATAAACTCCCACTATACTTTTATAACATGTGTCCCAACAAGTATAGTGAACCAAAATCCATATTTTACCAAGACTTGAGTAACCTTTGGCTTACCGCTCAAGACTAAGTTATTTAGGTAAACAACTCTTTATCAATTGTATCGAATACAACTCTTGATTGTTGGGGTTGACATCTCATATCTTATCCCCAAACATTATGCCTCAAGGCCCAAAACCGTTTTGATAGCCTCATTAAGTAAACCAATCTTGACTTATGGATAACTATTATCCATCCTATTTTACTCAAATAGTTAAAAACACCCTGCTTTGGCAGACCCATCTATTGACGATTCAAGTCTTAATAGGTGTATGATTGGAAATGCATCATATTATTACTTAATTTTATTAGGGACTCTTAATGTTTATTTAGCGATAAATGTATGCATGTGATAAACATAAGCGAAACATCATTTATAATAATAAAGGTACATCAATCATACGGCAACGATCAATTCCATGTAGGGGTCAAGGGGGCTACGCCCCCTTGCTGGGTCGAGGGGCAGCGCCCCTCGCGGGGTAAAGGGGCAGAGCCCCTTGCGGTGGTCTCGCTGACCAGTCAGCGAGCGGGGTTCAAAGGGGCAGCGCCCCCGAAAGCTAGATAGAATTCTCAATTCTGTTTTCCAGGAGAGCCCCAAAAACATAGACAGAATTCTCAATTCTGTGTTCTCGGGAGAGTATCCGTCGCTGACACTTCCCGCGCCCTCGCCATGCCCATCCGGCCGAGCGCCTCGACGCACCGGCTGACTTGGAGCGCCGCTATCTCCGCCTCGGGCAACGAGCCCAGGCGCGACGCCTCCTCCGCCTCAGGCAACGGGCCCAAGCACGACACCGCCTCCATCTCGGGCAACGGGCCCAAGCGCAACGCTGGCCCCGCCTCTGACAACAGCCCAGGCACGATCGGAACAAGATCGACCCATCCCTGCTTCGTTCCTTCTCAATTGATCATATCAATTCATATTTCAAATTCATCTAACCTTAATTTAAACTCTTCAGGCATACATCATATGTATCATCAATTAGGGTTTCCGATTCAACTTTAATATATCACAAGTTGCTCCGATACCACTGTAGGGTTCATCAACAAAAACAACGCAGCGGAATATAGAACCCTAAATAGAATCCATGTGTTTATTGAAATCGAAAGGAAATTTCGAAACGTACCTTTTGCAGATCGAGGATAAATCGATAACTGATTATGTCTGGATTAGAGCCCCAAGTGTTGCGCCTCTACCGGTATCTACACACACGAACAGAATTTTTCAATAATCCACGTGCTAGCGAAAGATCATGAAGTTCCTTTTTCTTGAATGCCTTTTTATTTTCGATACTCTGTCGAAAAAACCTTAGACAGAGAACGATTCTCTATTTATTTATATATCCTCATTATCTAGCGGAATTAAAAGAAGTGGGCCGGGCCATTTGGGCCCACGTTTGATCGTTATCTCATAACGCGCACGACCGCATAGATAATTTAAATAAGAAAATAAATTAAAATCTACTTCTTAAGTAGATCAAGGCGCATAGAAAATATTAAATCCGTTCGCTATTGTGTGCGACCCTGTAGGTTCACTAAACATTAGCAGTGTGCTCAAAACCCTTTTGGCCCACAAGTCATAAGCGGTCTCTAGCAAGACATTATGACTACCTAAGTATAGTGAAGGTCGATTTTTCCGACACAACCTAATCCACAAATAATATTAGAGTATCAACATTGATTGATTCCTAGGGCAGACCACTAACAGTAATGTCACCGAATCGCGTCAGAGCTCACGTTCTAAGGCACGCCTAAAAAGGGACTCGGTCGCGGATGCCAACGCTGATCGCCACCTAAGCTCCTAACACCACCGCCTTGTTGTAGTCGCCGTCGTCGCATTGTCATCAAAGGAGGGCAGTGCGGCAGATGGTTGGAGTCGCATTCAAGAGGAAGAAGATGAACAAGGGAGCTAATCGCTAGATGCCAGGCACCATTCGCGCTTGTCGTCATCAGCAACACCATCGCTGCCGTCGTCAAATCATGGTATTCCAAAATATGCCAAATCAAACAGTTCCATTCAAAAGGTACATAATTCATTAATGTGACTATGCTCTCCCGAACTCTGCTTAGACCGCAGATTAAGAAGCTTGTTTCTATTCTCTTTTGAATCTGTTTTTCTTTCAATTAAGTTTTTTTCTTGATTGGGTACATGGACGACCAACAACCACAACATGATATTGTATTCATCTCATTCAAGTTGCTCATCATCGTGCATTTCAACTCACGGCACATTGAATTCATAAATGTCGAGTGATCCATCTGCAAATTCCATGGAAGTCAATAGCTATCATTAAACCCATCCTTGTTCAAGCACTTTGAATTTGACTGGTATTCTGAATTCAACATGTCGAGCTCCATATCAAAATTTGCTTGCTTACTACTTTAAATTGATCATAAAAACATTGACACGAATATGTAGGGGAATTGAACGGATTAGACACCCATTGTATATACTTCAAGCAATGATTATCACATATTGAGTGTATTGGTTATCTATATAACGTACAACATTGATCGGATTTACGGCTATTATGACTACAATTGTAATAACAACCAGAGTCATAATAGTTATACATAGTCACCTGAGGGCTACCTACACCCTCTCGGGAGTCATAACACGTCGCAAACAAACACTTCGAAAATTCACGAAAAATGGCGAGATTCATCCTGCGAGAAGAGTTCCTCGAGGGACAATGGACTTTCTCCGGTGGCTTGCGTAGTAACTGCTACTACTTATCCATTACAACTTAGATGTAATACTCCCTCCACAGACGATGGGACCATTGCTTATGACCATCGCGACAGTCGCCATTGCATAGCTAGCAACCATTGCAGTCGCCCCGCCACCGGATTCCCACTACTGTCAACCAACCATCGGTGAACACAGGCCCCAACCACTACCAGTTGCCACAGCCAATGTGATTGCAAGCCGAGTCCCCAAATAATGCTGACCGAGCTCTTGGTTTGGCAAGCCTTGTGATTGCACAGCAAGTCTCAGCCAAGCAATGGGCCATTAATCTCATGATGGCAATTCCAAACCAAGCCAACCAAGCATTCTCAATCAACAGATAAAATCTATTCATTCTCTCACCCCCAAAGGTATGTGAAAATAAATCAATACGATTACAGAAGGTATCTAACTAACGATAGTGGATCGGAACTGGGATTCGATTAGGTCATAGCCAACTACCCAAAAAAAAAAAAAAACTCCTACCAAGACTTCCTTCCTCAAAACAAGAAGCAAAAAAATAAACTGCTATACAATTTACCTTGGAAGCCTATACCGGCATCGTCTTGTAACGATAACCTGACACAATACAAGACAGCATAAACTTATCCCTCTCACTTTGCCCTCAAAGCTAAAACCGGGCTACTGCTGAAAATTGCAAAGTCATCTCCACATCTGGTAAATTAAACTTATCCTATAAGTGACTCACTCTCTCTTTCTCGATTGACAAATGCCGAAAAACACGTACAGTAATAACATGCTCGAAACGACTACCTAGTCTTGTGGGCTTTGGCCAACTTCTCCCTTCTTTTCTTCACAGCCTTGGGGACTTTTTTTTTCCTCGCTTCCCTTTTTTCCTCTTTGACCTTCTTTTTGTTCTCCTTCCTAGCAGCCTTCTTGTCAACAGGAGTCTGCACCTCAGTTTCGGAAGCTGACTCATTTCCTTCTGAATCTTCATCTGTATCGGACGTGGACTCGCTACCGCATGCTTTTGCATTATTGCCAGGATCGGTCGGCTTTTCTATAGCATTAGCTTCCTCCTTCGCGAGAGACTGATGTAAACCCGTAATAGTCTTGTAGTACATGTCTCCAGTGTCCTTCCCACTTGTTATCCGAATCACATCCTCTTCCACATTCGTCACCGAATCTAGTGTCTTCGGTATATATGACTGAAAGAAATAAACTGTTATTAACTGATGCTCTAGTATAAATAACAGCAAACCTGCAGTGTCACCTCATCTAATGAACAATGCAAATTTAGATTGCTACTCCCTGTAGACCGCATATAACATCTCCCTGCGACCACAACTGCGTGAAGCATTTTCTCGGCATCATAAATATATGCATAGGGTTTCCACAAGAAAAAGCCTCACATGAGAAGTAAAATTTGGGCGCACCAAGAAGCAAGTGCACCAGCAACTACAAACATCAAGTGGTCACATGTGGCTTCCACTTGATCTAGTAATTCCTAGGTGCCTTGCAAATTTGGTCCTAGGGCTATATATTATTTTGTTTGACAGGAAAACATCACGGTATACAGTTCACTACATAGCCTGTTGAACATTCATACCCTCAGTACAGTTAGATCCTGCATCAAAAGCTCTGCAAGATGTTATACTGATATTCATTTATTGCCTAAAATTCATGGAGTGACATTGACAGAAGCAAGGAGCTTGTTTACCCTGACTATCTTTTCAATCCAAAACGAAGGTTAAGGCATATGGAATAACTAAGGAGACAGAAAATTTTTCCTTAACAGTTATTTCTTTATTCCAGTGAGACTTCTCCAAGGAATATTCTCCATGTTAACGATGGCCTACATTCAGATGAGTATGATAGTTCCACATCTATGGGAGTTTTGCGTGAATATAGCACCAGACACCTACTGTTATACATATAGACCTTAAAGAGCTAAGAGTCATAGTTCACTCTCATAACCAGTTCAGATGGAGTATCAACTCTACTCACAATTCTATCAGTTAAACTACCATGTGCTAGTAACACTGCACGTGCACAACGGTGAGAAACCACCCTTTTTCTACTTTGCACCAGGTATGTAAATGTAGGAATTTCCTACTTCTTTTTTCATCCCTTAAAAGACCATATCTAAAAGTAAAATCACAGATAAATAGCCCGGAACATGAACTTTACATGCTTTCTGACCAGCGCACCAGCATCAGAATTGACGAGCCCACATGTGTATATTGACAACTATCTCGTCATATAATTGACAATTAAGGAGTTAAGCATAATGCAATAGTTGAGAAAATGCCGATGTCCAATAACCTGCACAAAAACAGAGTCCGCAATTTCATCTTCTGGTGATAACACATTTCCTCTCGCCGAAATTCTTTGCTGAATCTGCAATGGAATCAAAGTGTTAAATGAAAGACCAGACTCGAGTTTTAAAGATAATGCTGGCATAAGATTGTGAAATTAAGATCATAAAGGAAAAACCTCTTCCAAATAACAATCCACTGAATCATCAGTTATGGATGCATCAACAATAAAATCAAAGAGTTCCCGGATTGTCATTACACCAACGCCATGTTTCTTGAAGAAGTCCTGTATATTACCGACTCATTAACCCATGTCTCCACACGGAAGAAATAAAAAATACCCTTACAAACAAGAAAACTATTTGTTCAGTGGGAAAAATCTTACAGAAACATGAAGGCAGTCTTCTCGCAGGAAATCAAGAGCATGAGGATGATCAAGATCAACAGCTTGAGAGACATCAATGATGTAAAGGTGCTCCTGCCAAATAGATGGGAAATCCAGTAAGTTTTCCGGCACCTACCACATTCTTAAGTTACATGACTGTGTCAAAACAGTAAGCAAAGAATAGAAAGGTATGCTGACCTCAAAATAAAGTATGTTATATTCACTCAGATCTCCATGCACA
Source organism: Syzygium jambos (assembly GCA_031216235.1). Lineage (NCBI taxonomy): Eukaryota > Viridiplantae > Streptophyta > Magnoliopsida > Myrtales > Myrtaceae > Syzygium > Syzygium jambos. The sequence goes on along the minus strand of CM062230.1, from coordinate 18,217,806 downwards.
AGTTTGCAATTCTGATATAATGTTCTCATAGCAATAATCAGCTGACAAAAGAAAACTTATGTCAGTTATAGTTAACAAGCCTCCAGCAAAATGCAACATAAATTCCTTTAAAATGAAGCCTCAAAGTAGAAGTAAGGACCTAGGTTTTTGCAAGTGAAAAGGTCATTAATCATATATCCCAATAAGTAAAAGACGCCAACTACCCTCTTCCACATCCACCCACCCCCCTTTTTTCTCTTCTCAAAAGAACAAAAAAAGAGAGAGTATAAGAAAAGGAAACCGCACAATCTCTCGCAAAACATGAAATGGCGTCTCTCAGTTGCTCACAGTGCATCTACTTCACATTAACCATCACAGTTTACAGTGAGATGACCCATAGTTACCAAATCATTGTATAGCGCAACATTAATTCTGACAAACCTCCCGATAACATTCACGCAACTTGTCCAGAGACAAAGCAGCATCTTTAAGACGAGGTGCAGCCCAACCTGCCTTGCCTACAATGAGGAAATAAAACAATAAATAAACCTGAAAGCAAAAATGAAAAGAGGAAAACTGTATTGCAACTTGAAAAGACTGAAAATCCATTGACTAGAACAGAGGCATCCACATATGTTCATGAGCTTCCCAGATACTATCATTGGTACTTAGTAGAATGCTTATAAGCTCGAATAAAGTGGGTACAAAATCATCAAATTATTAAAGAGGGTAATCTAAATTTTGCTCTTCTTTTTTTTTTTTTGGGTAAAGTCCACTCTGCTTTATTGGTAAGAAAAAAGCCACATGTTTAAGGAGAGTCTTATAGAAGGTGATAATGCTCACTTCTATGAATACTAGGCCCAAAATGCTTCTCAACCTATGACAATCCATGTTAGTAGTTTTCGAAATATGCTCCTGAAAACATGGAAGACATCACTATAGTCTTAGCTTATGACGATAAGTTGTAGGAACAACCAGCCATCTGCAAATGCTCAAACTCAATCCATGAGCATTACTAAGAGCAAAACTTTAAAACAAGAAGATGATGAGTCCTGCAGTTCTTGAGTCATCTACACATAAATTCCAATTGCCACTTTTGGAAGTGAAAAAGGATATGCACAATCATGGATACAGATCCAGAAAGAATACCTATGAAATCCATGACAAGAACATGAAGTTTCAAAAGATGAGGAGTTGGACATCTAATTCCAGCTGCCTTCAGCCTGCATGTGTTACCAAAGTCGTCATATATCAAACATGACTGATGCTCGAATCAACTCTTTTGAGAAAAACAACACCTAAACAGCCTGCCAAATCAAATTTCTTCTTACATGTCTGAGAACCAATTTGTAAAACAAGGAGATTATGCAAGGCAAAAGAATTACAAGTACTACATTATTCAAATGATGGCACCATCTTGTTCAACAATTTTTGCTAAAAAATAACAGAAGATGAAATTGTTCAACTGTAAAAGAACAGCACTCACCTCATAAGATTCCTCATTTCCTTTTCAGCCCATGTTTTTACCATTTTCCTTGGATTATGCTTGCCATACGCATGTCTGAACCGAAAATCCCCTTGAACATACCGATCTCGATCCCTTCATGAATTCACAATAGAGCAGTTTATTATAAAATTAGCACCAGCAGACCAAACTCACATGCAAATTAACTTTGTCAGATATAATCTATTAAATGAATGCCCATAAAAGTTAGAAAGCCATCTTAGCTATGGCAGAAGGCCAAGTTCATACAGATTAGCTTAAAAGTATGCCGATTATTGACTAGCTGAGAGAGACAATTAGATCCCGATTCCCATCAGCTCTCATAATGTTGGCACAATCTCTCCTCCATACCAGTCAGCCTGCTGACTCCCTTGCTATACTCATTTTTGCTTGTCTTTTCCCATTTCCTTTCACTTACATTAATTTCTGATGACTCATTATGGAAAAGGCTATAGGACCAAAGGAGTTAATTAAATGTTTATCATGGTAAGACAAATGATCTGTAAGAAAAGGAGTAATTGCATGGTGTTAATCAGTCGAGTCGATAGTGAGTTGCATGACACGAGTTAATTCAAGCGAACAAATGCGGATAACCGGTCAGTTGAGAATTCCAGGAGGTGAGGTGCAGAATTCAAAGGAAGTCAATTAGCACAGCTCTCCTCCAATGGTTTATGTTTGTGGGTGTCAGTGACAGTACAGTCTGGCATTCAAATATAGGTAGCTATATGGCTGGAATGCTCCATGACTTAGAAGTCAGACCACCATAGCCAGTAAGAACCACCCCCACCTGCTCCAGTTTCTTATGTTCAACATTGGTAGCTTTTCATGATATCAACTTCAGAGGAGGCATCTAATATTAAGACCTTTTTGCAGCAGCAGAACAACTCAACTTCGATAACTTGATAACCTAGGCTTTGATCCAGAAGAATTAAAGGTTCTTACTGCTGTGGCAAAAACAATCAAGAGAGCCCATTCCATCGGAGGAGAGCAAGATGAAAGAAACAGAAACAGGACCGGCACATATAGTTGAGAAATTTTCTTGGCATCAGAGCAATCCTGAGATCTCAGATTTGTAACTCCTTTACACTGATGAGGCTGTGTCCATGGACTCATGCCCCGATGGAAGAAAATCATAAAATAACAAATAGAAGGACAAGAAAAGTATAACCTACCATAAACTGAATCTTATAAGAGATACAAGCAATCCTTTGCCTTTGATCATTAAGAAACACAAAAGAAAAGATAAAAAATGTACGAAACACACCTACAAAATCAACACTGTAGTATTGCAGACAAAGCTTACAGTAGCTCCTAAGAAAAGAACGAAAAAAAAAAGTAACCACCAGACAAAATAAGCCAACATTCTCGACAATCTAGCAGTGACAGCTATCACAACAAACAGAATATGTATATCAATTGTCAATTCTAGAAAGAATATAATCACAAACTTGTAGTAAATGCAGTATTGCACTTTCAAGCACCCATGCAGGGGCCTTGCAAACAACTTAAAACTATCGCCCTTACTTGAACACCAGAACTGAAGTCTTGTAGACTTTGATTGCCAATTCTTGCCCATCAGATTTTGTTGCATGATAGACATTTGCCTATAAAAGTCAGAGTGACAGAAGGGTCAAGAGACTATGCAGTAGTAGCAAAAACTATGACCAATCACAGGTAAAATCGTGAAATTATAACAATGATTTGGAGAAGTTCCACCTACAATCAAATGGTAGAAAAAAAAGAAGAAGCGAGTACTGCTGACCGCAGATGATAACATACTTCTTTGCCAGTGGAAATGCAACCATTTATATCATTAAACACTTGACGGTTCAGCATCTTGAAGAGAACCATCCGAGTCCTCTGATCAATGGCCTGCACAACCATATAAACAATTCCAAGAGAATTCTTCAGAGATTCTACCATAGATTCACTAACTTTTAGGAGTGGGGCTTGGGCACTGTAACCGCAATAACTTTTGGAAGTGGTCTTACTTCTGAACAATTATTGTAAGAGGGGCCATGAACAATGCAAACACCCATCAAACAGTTGACTCAGCTACGGTTAAGTCAAACTGAAATAATGATTTAGCAAAGAGACGGATAAAGCCTGCAACAGAGTTCGTTGCAACTTCAGAACTTCTGATGATTAAAGAAAAGCAATTATATTTTGCTTTCCTATATCCATGAAGAAAATTAATTCTGAAAATTAATTCCACTCGTGGTTCATGCCGAGTAGAAATGATTTGACCCTGGCATAGAGGTGCAAAGCAAGGAAGGAGGCCAAAGAAGAAATTGACAAAAATCCTAATAGATCCTTGAAATGGACACATATTAACAGGGGACATATTGTCTTGAGATAATCCAAGCAGCAGATTACACTTAGTATAAAGAGACCTTATTGTGGCTGTTGTTACAACTACAGCATGGAGAATTTTAATGGAAATATTTTACCAGATACTTAGTATACAACATATCAATCTTTGACTAAATGTACATTACCTGCTCGACAGTTGCACGGTCAGCTTTCTCATGACTTTTAATTTTGCCAATAGCCATATCGCGTACACTTTCTCGAATTGATGCTGTCACTGTGCTAGACATGCCAACATTCACCCTTCCCTCCCACTCCTGCAGTGTTCATTCATACAATTCATTCTTTCAACAAGTTATATACTCAGCAACACACTACGAAGCTAGATAACATATAAGTGTCCACCAAAACATGTTTAGATGCAGAAGGAAGTGGTAGATATAGTATCCAACACATGCTTATACAAGTCAAAGTTCCGACCCAAACTATCAAAAATCTAAAACAGCTTATCTTTGTGTGCCAACCAAATTGATGACAGCATGAACTCAACATTCTTTTTTTTGGTGAAAAGTGGAAAAAGTTTGAAAATTGAAAATTCTTGTTAAGTTCTATCACAATTATGTAGGTCGGTGAAACTCAAAAGTGTAGACAGCTGAAATAGGGAAACAGTGAAAAGGAGATTCACTAGTGTCATTTATCTAACTGCTACCGCAGGTAGACCTGGTCTGGTGCACACAAGGTATATCTTTCAAGCATTGCCACACGACAAGCATCAGCACTCAAGATATCATTTGTAGAAAATGTTGGTGCAGCCTATAGATAATCTCTGGTCGCACAAAGGCAGGATTTATGAACTTCAATAAGAAGTCTTGGCTTCTCAGGTAATTGATAAAAAGATGTGCAATCTACGAAAGCAACTTTTCTGACCAGCATATTGCTCTAGCCACACTGTATCAGCACAAATTAATCACCAGATCATCCAGCCCGTTCAAAAGAACAGCCACTGAAAAGAGAAACCAATCATTCTATACTTCAAAAACTCCTCGATAATTTTCATCTATAAACATTTAGGATGCTAACCCTGTGCTTCAAAATATAATCTTGTTGTAACGATGTGGCCGCATTTTTCCCCTCCAATTTATTCAAGCATAAAGTGATGTTCTAACCTCCCTTCTTATCACATCCGATTCAAAGCGGAAAAGAAAGAGAGTAGCTTTATGCTTTTCAATCAAGCCAAGCATGTTCTAATCATCCAAGAAAATCTCTAATCTCCGACAGCAGAAAGGAGACATCGAATTTCATTCCCGGGCAAGCCTACAGATTGGTCCAAGGGACTTAGCCACATATAAGAACAATCATGCCTCCGAATTTACATACTACACACGGGCATTGCGACTTCGTCAAACGAAATGGACAAAAAAGGATGGGCAAGCAACAATGGAGAAGGATTCAGGGACCTCCAGAGGCGAAGCGCGGACATGAGTGGAGAGCTTCTGGCTCCGGTTGGACAGGGGCTGAAGCGCCGACGACCGGGCGGGCGCGTGGAGCCCCCCGTGAGCGTTCGGACGCCGCGAATTGGGCGCGAAGGCTCCGTCCGCCGCTTTCCCGCCGTCTTTCAAGTCCAGCCATTCCAAAGCGCCGTCGATTTCCGAATCCGACGACCACGCCTCCTCCTCCTCCACCTCCACCGCCTCGTCTTCTTCCCCTTCGTTCATCGTCTCCAGTCCTACTTCCACTGATTCTTCTTCCTGCATGGACGCGAAAGGAGGACGATGGACGGCAACGGACTCGAGAGGCGGAGCTTCGGCGGAGATCGACGGAGCTGCGGCGGCGGGGCGGCTCGACCGGGCGGAGATGGGCGAACGGGTGGCGTGAGCTGAGCGCGTGCGCCGCTTCGTTCTATTATGGAAAATTCTAAATGAATTTTCAACCCTAGTAATACTGCCGAAAACTTAGATATATGTGGCGCGTTGTAATTTAAAAAGGATTCGAAAATGAAATTATGGAAAATGAAGTAATCTGCATTTTAGTCATATTTTAATTATGCTTTTTAGATCTCCAGCAAGATTAAATAAAAGAAAAATCATATCTGAAGCGTAGAAAGAAACGCTTAAATACCGGATAAAGAAGTTTTAGAGCATTTTGGAGACACCATAAAAGGTCAGAGAAGAGGATTAGATTTTTCTGAAATACTTGCTGTGCATCGGACATATAACCGAAAAAATAAATAGAAAAAAGAGGCTTTGAAAACCGGTTTGAAACAATGCCATTCCATCGGTACGTAATTCATTTGTGTGACTATGCTCTTGCGAACTCTGTTTAGTCCATGAACTAAGTAGTTAGTTTCTTTTCTCTTATGAATCTATTTTCTCTTTCAATTAAGTTTTTCTTGATTTCCTACAAAGGCGACCAGCAACCACGACGTGATAGTTTTGACTCAACCGAAAGATTCTACACTGTATCCACCTTGTTCAAGCTGCTCGTCGTCGCGCATTTCATTCCCGGCATACCGGCACATTGGAACCCGCGATTATGTGATTTTACATCATTTGCGAAGTCATCTATCATATAGAAACAACATTGATCACTAGATTATCCTGCGCTTTCAAAATGACAGCCACTTAAAAGAGAAACCAATCTTTATATATTTTAAGAACCTCTCCGTACTCATTTTTATCTATAAGCTCATTTAGGATGCTTTTGGAATATATCCGCGGCTAAAGTTTATAGACTTGAGCGATAATTATCTTTTATGGTGAGCTTTTATGGAAATGGGAGCATTGTCGTAATTTGACGAGCTTAAGAATGTTAAACAACAACATTTCTGGTGAGATACCCTCAATTTGGAAGGATGACTCGGTTACAAGAATGGGACTTGTCTTCGAACAATTTGAGTGGAGTGATTCTAAGGGAATTGGTAAGCTCGCGATTTTTGCTGTATCTCATCTCGAGCAATAATCGGATCACAGGTGAAATAAGTGGGACTTTTGTCCAAACTGAAACATCTCAACCTGGCATCAAACTATTTGAGCGGATCAATCCCAGTGGAACTTGTTTTATGCACGAACTTGTTGAGATTGACCTTGAGCAAAAATAAACTTAAGGGAAGAATTCCTCCTAGAAACCATGAACGTCTCTCACAATAGCTTGTTTGGTCCCCCGCATACTTTCGGTGATATGTTGGCATTAACTATTGCCGATGTGTGTCCTACAATAACCTTGAAGGTCATCTCCCAAATGTCAAAGTTTTTTTTTATGAGGCTCCATTTGAGTCAATTCAACATACACGAGACTCTGTGGGAATGTTGTTGGTTTTGCAGAAATGTTATTTCGGCAAAGCTTCCTATGAGCAAATCCTGGAGGCCACACAAGGATTTAACTCCAAGTTCTATGAGGGAGAAAGAGCATCCGGCATTGTTTATAAAGCTGAACTACCGATAGGTCAAATTGTTGCTGTCAAGAAAATTTCTTCATTCCCCAAAGAGGAGTCCCCGATTTCGTATCTTTCGAGATGGAGATTCAAGCCTTATCAAATATCTGCCATCGCAACATCGCCAAACTTCATGGGTTTTGCTCTCATGCACAATGTTCTTTTTTCAGTGTATGAGTACATCGAAAGAGAGCTTGAGAGCAATATTAAATGATGATGAGAAAGCATTAGTGTTTACCTGGTACAAAAGGGTAAACATAGTTCAAGGAGTGGCAGATGCATTGTCCTATATGCATAGTTCAAGGAGTGGCAGATGCATTGTCCTATATGCATCATGGTTCTTTTCCTCCGCGGGTTCATTGAGACTTGACCAATAACAATGTTTTGTTGGATGCCGATTATGAGGCTTGGGTTTCCGGTTTTGGCATTGCGAGACTATTGAGGTCAAATTCATCAAACCGAGCTGTAGTAGTCGGCACTATTGGTTACATCGCTCTAGGTATTTATGTCCTTTAGGAATTTTATTTTTCCTTTTCGACGACATTTAGGTTCAAGAAAGGCATTATTTTATCTGGCTAGTTCAAGGATACTAAGTTTGTGTAATCAAATGATATCTGCTTGTAATTTTTTACCTATACGCATCACATGAAGAGGAAGCAATGTCATTAACTTAAGTGTGCTTGAGAAAATTATGTACAAGTTTTAAATTGTTCACTTGCAGAGCTAGCTTATTCTACAATTTCAATTGAAAAATGCGATGTGTATAACTTTGGAGTTGTTGCATCAAAGACAATCGTGAGAAAGCATCAAGGAGATCTCGTCTCTTGAGAATGTTCATCACACCGGCACTGTTGAAGAATGTGCTAGATCAGCAGTTGTTTCATAGGAGCTCCGCGTTCAAGTTTTGAAGTTGGCTTTTCATCTGCATTGTTTGTTTGTTTTGTGACGCTCAAAGCCCACTCGTAATGATATTGTTCTCTTTGGGCCGGAACTCACACGGTTTTGTTCTTCTGGGCTTTGCTTAGAAAAGGCCTCGTTATAAGTTAGGATAAGTGTCACCGCATATATAGCACTTCACCTCAGCGATGTGGGATTTGGTTTATTCCTGTCCTTTTCGCCATTCTCGAAACCTGCCAAGAGCCACTCCTTGTCCAGATCCTCTGGCCCCGGCTACCGCTCCCCCCCTCGCAGGACCGGATTGTTACATGTTTGGTCCATAAGTTGCTACCAAAAAAATTAATACCATTGCTAAGAAAAAGTTGCTCCAGTTTTGCGGGGCTAATCAGGACTACAATAGCCAATCTCATGCGATAATCTTCATTATCTTCTTAGTTGCGCCTCGGCAATTGTACTTTGGAGTCGTGGCACCAGAGCAGGGTTTGTCGTAGATTACAATTACGTGCTTGTAAGCTTATTTTCTGCTCAAGCTTAGTCACATCACAAGCATGACGTGCACAAGAGCAGGGTTTGTCGAAGATTACTGTCGAGCTGGATTCTAAGACCATCGCGGGTAGGATTGTGAAAGCAAGTCAAAGCAAATTTTGGTGAATGCAATACTTTACTGCTGCTAGATATACATCTCAGTTTATTCCTGGCGATTGGGAGATGAGATGTCTCTTTCGTCGAGGCAACAAACCCGCAGAGTAGCTTCCGAATCTAGGAATCTCAGGTCAGAGAGATAGACCAGAGATCTTAAGGGAATCCTTTAAAACTATCCTACACAGGTTGGAGCTTGAGGGTAACCATAGTTAGGACGCGCTGGCTGCATCCGCGTGCTCCTCCAAGTAGGACATTGCAACAGCTGAATGAAGAGCCGCTCCAATCGGGAAAGCCTCCTCGTCGACGAAGAAGTAAGGTGAGTGCAGCACGTGATGCGATTTCAGAGTCTCGTTCTGTATTCCCACCACGAAAATCAGAGAAGAGGTCTTGTCGGCGAAGAAGCTGAAGTCCTCAGCTCCCATTGTCACTGGCAGAAGCTGCACTTTACCTTCACCGAGCAGCACCTCTCCGACCCTTTTCGTGTGTTCATATAGGACCTCGTCATTAACCATTACAGGGTGAAGAGGCACTTTGTCCTCTCCGAAGTCCACCACAGCTTTACATCTGTGAACAGCCGCCTGCATTTCTATGACCTGTAACCACAACACAAAGAATTTGTAAGAATTAAAACACAACCACCTTGAAGATAAAAGACTGGCTGACGAATTCATCAATTACCTCCTTTATCCTCTTCTGAAGGAATAAGAGACCGTTGGAACTCAAACTTCTAAAGGTTCCTCCAAATTTAACAGACTCAGGAATCACATTAGCGGCATGGCCTCCTTCGATATACCCGACTGTCACCACCTGTCCATTTAAAGTACGAAAATTTGAGATGATGCTAAAGCTAGACCATAACATGCATGCATCTCTGGAAAAGTCATTAGTCAGATAAATATCTTGCAAGGAAGTTCATACGAAACAAGCTGTCACATTTGGGCACTAAAAAATAAGAAATTTCATGGAGAGGAGTTTAGCATTCTACAATGATAGCTTCAAACAAGAGACACTTTCTGTGGTAGTCTGTGATGCTCATACAACTTTATTGTGGTAACTGGAAAAATAGGAGAGGGCACGACAGATTTAGGCCTTCTGTTTCCCTACTCCAACAGTACAATGCATGGGTAACAAACAAAAAAGTATCTCCGGATGACAAGTTTGGCTGTGATATGAAATCGCTGCTGATGCAATACTCCCATATGATTGCAATCACTTGCATATGCATACCCATATTCCCATCCAACATCCAAAAGCTTCAGATAATGAATAAAATGGACTAGAAGGAAACTACCTGTGACTCAAGAGGATCGGTCTCTCGAGATACGATTTGCTGAAGACCAAGGATCGCAGATGAAGCTGCAACAATGGGGTCTATATTGTGATGAGGAAGTGCTGCATGCCCACCTTTCCCCTGAATAGTGGCTGAAAACACCCCAGCACCTGCAAGTATCGGGCCAGGCCGGGAAGCGATGAACCCCGTCGGTACATTAGGCAAAACATGGATGCTAAGGATTCCGTCAAGGTCGTCGAGAACTCCATCTTGCAACATGTAATAAGCACCAGAGTAACCTTCTTCTCCAGGCTGGAATACAAGCTTTACGGTTCCCTTAAGAATTCGCGACACAACAAAAATGCATAAATTGTCTTGAAGGTGAAAATTGCCAACTGCTTTAGCATTTAAGCTTAAGAAAGTGAAGGGTGAGTGAGAAGTACCTTGATCTGATTTTCCCTCTCTTTGAGCAATTTGGCTGCTCCGAGAAGCATAGCTACATGGGTATCGTGGCCGCAGGCATGCATTTTCCCGTCAATCTTGCTTTTGTGCTCCCAGTCCACCAGTTCCTTCATGTGATCATCAACGCAGATTATAAAGACAGCGAGGAGTCAATACAAGAACAACCCTGCATTTATTCATCGTTCACATAACATTTCAAAACACCGTCCTTCCAATTACTAAATGTCAGCAAAGACCGCGTCTACTCTAGGCTTACCTGCGATTCTTACAGGTAAATCAATCAGATTAGCCACATGTATATACCCGAAACCAACGGCCCAGTTTCTACTATCAGACATCACCTATTAATTACTTTTACTCGACAACTTGCCCACAGTTGACATGCTTTCACTCTCTCTGACAAAAGAACAAACACTTCGCCTCGTTTTCCTCTGTACACCAAAGAACATGACCCAAAACCCATAACACTGACAGACAAACTCGGGCTTCGGAACAATGCGACATGAAATCCCAAATTCCCAGTGTTCCATAAATTTGCTCGGCTATGTCATGAAAAGTCGCTCACCTGCAACGGCAGAGCATCCATGTCGGCTCTGAGAGCGAACACCGGCTTCTCTCCGGACCCCATGAAGGCGACGACGCCGGTCTTGGCGACGGGCCACTTGTACTTGATCCCGAGCGAGTCGAGCTCGTCCCTAACGAGTTGGCTCGTCCGGTGCTCTTCGAACCCGAGCTCCGGGTACTCGTGGATCCTCCTCCTGACGTCCCGCATCCACCGGAAGAACTCCGGGTCCCTGGCCCGTTCCAGCAAGTCTCGGCTCAAGGACTTGAGCTCGGCCTCGGATTTGAGCTCCACAGCGCGCGACCCACTGGCGAGAAACAGGGAGAGCGACCAGAGCAGCAGGTGAGCGAGCCCCATTTGCAAGAACGGCTCCGAAACTCAGCACGATTACAAGCTTGGAAGAGTGAGAACCGGATGGGCGATGAAAAAGAGGGGGGGGGGGGGGGGGGGAGGGGGAAGGTCGAGATGCGTGCACGAGCCTCGATGCTCTGTCCCTTCTCGCTCGGAGGAGACGAGCACGGGAGAGATGGAGAGGGACGTCGTTCTATAAACTGAGGAACTGCGCTTTGGGAGCGGACATGATCCAGACCTGCGCATTTCAAATGCTCCGTGTCTTCAGAAATTATTGCCGTTGCTCTGTCATTTACTATATAATAATTCTTGCACGTTTCACACGACTCTCAGTATCATATAAGCCAAGGTGCGGTTGCACGTGTCGACGTGTCGTGCGTTCAACTCAGCTAGGGTGGACCCCGCTCTACATGTGACGACGAACCTGCATGGATATCTGCAAAGGAGAATAATATTAATAGATCGAGAGTTATCTTAAACAAAATTGGTGACGATTATTTTTAAAATTTTTTTTAAATAAAGGCTTAATGTGTATTTATTTTTTTAAATAAGAGCTTGAAATGCTAGTTGTGTGGAATTTCGGAGGAAAATTCAGTACATTTGTTCACAAGATATCCTTTAGCCCAAATTTTGTGAAGGCAGAGCCCATGGGTTATTATCTCGTTTGCTTGGAACTTAAAGTCTCTGGAAGAGATGATGAATCACTTTCTTAATCCACAAAAAATAGCACAGGAGAATGGAAGTGCATTGCAAGCTCGTCACCCTTTATGCAGCAATTCTTTGCACTTGAATATGACATTGCAGGAATGCAAAGCTAGATGATCAAACTATTTTAGTTCCTTCCCACCTATTTAGATAGTCATACAAGATTTCTTGAAATATTCAAATATGTTCATGAGGAAGAACAAAGTTAAGTTAAGCGAGGAACCATATTTTATTGGGGTGAGGTCAAACTCCGATTCCTCCATCAAACCAAAAGTTGAAATCTAATGTGGATGATGCGTGAAAAGATAACAGAGGTGCCATAGGTATTATTGCACGATCATATAGAGGCTCAGTTGTCCAAGCATGGACAAGACGAGGAAGATGGAACTTGCCAGTGGAAGTGGAAACTGCAGCTCTTCTTCTTGCATGCAAAGCTGCTCAGTCCCTCGGCATCCACAAAACGATTTTTGAAAGTTCTTAATCCACAAAAAATAGCACGGAGAATGGAAGTGCATTGCAAGCTCGTCACCCTTTATGCAGCAATTCTTTGCACTTGAATATGACATTGCAGGAATGCAAAGCTAGATGATCAAACTATTTTAGTTCCTTCCCGCCTATTTAGATAGTCATACAAGATTTCTTGAAATATTCAAATATGTTCAGGAAGGAGAACAAAGTTAAGTTAAGCGAGGAACCATATTTTATTGGGGTAAGGTCAAACTCTGATTCCTCCATCAAACCAAAAGTTGAAATCTAATGTGGATGATGCGTGAAAAGATAACAGAGGTGCCATAGGTATTATTGCACGATCATATAGAGGCTCAGTTGTCCAAGCATGGACAAGACGAGGAAGATGGAACTTGCCAGTGGAAGTGGAAACTGTAGCTCTTCTTCTTGCATGCAAAGCTGCTCAGTCCCTCGGCATCCACAAAGCGGTTTTTGAAAGTTCTTAATCCACAAAAAATAGCACAGAGAATGGAAAGTGCATTGCAAGCTCGTCACCCTTTATGCAGCAATTCTTTGCACTTGAATATGACATTGCAGGAATGCAAAGCTAGATGATCAAACTATTTTAGTTCCTTCCCGCCTATTTAGATAGTCATACAAGATTTCTTGAAATATTCAAATATGTTCAGGAAGGAGAACAAAGTTAAGTTAAGCGAGGAACCATATTTTATTGGGGTAAGGTCAAACTCTGATTCCTCCATCAAACCAAAAGTTGAAATCTAATGTGGATGATGCGTGAAAAGATAACAGAGGTGCCATAGGTATTATTGCACGATCATATAGAGGCTCAGTTGTCCAAGCATGGACAAGACGAGGAAGATGGAACTTGCCAGTGGAAGTGGAAACTGTAGCTCTTCTTCTTGCATGCAAAGCTGCTCAGTCCCTCGGCATCCACAAAACGGTTTTTGAAAGTGATTGTAAGGTATTAATTAATGCTATTCAACAAAAGGGCATTTGTCCTTGATGTATTCATAATTTTGTCTCGGACCCTCGCTTACTACCTAGCAATAACCCATAATGGAGTTTGAAGTGAATCAGTAGATCTAGTAATGTTGTTGCTCATGAGCTTGCAAAATGGGCTTTTTATCAGCTAGGAACTGCATCATCTTTCTTTTTAATGATCTCTCATCTAGAGTTAAAAACTTAGTGTTAGCAGAGTCTTTTGTAATTTATCATGTGATGTAGGCTCTAGTTTTTCCATGTAATATTTGAACTTCTTTAATGTGATGGAATGTTCGTTTTAGCCAAAAAAAAAAAGAGTCGGAAGTAAACATTATCTCAAATAAGGACTTGAAGTAGTTATAACAATTTCAAATAAGAGCCTAAATCCGCTGGTTTGCCGGCAGGCCAAATTTTCCGGCGTACCAAGGGCCTTTTTGTCAAAAACAATTTTAATATAAATTTTAGTTAAATTAGATTATAAAATAACAAAATAATTTTTTAAAAAAAGAAAAAATTCCAACGAGAGGGCTAGCTTGTGGCTGTTACCCCATCACTAGTGGGGCAATGACAGTGGCCGATAGGGTCATCGGCGCCTCAGCGAGGGTCGGTGACCCTCTCCTAGATCTGGGTGAAGGTCACTAGCCCTCATCCAACACCGGCAGCTTCGGCTAGCGAGGGCGAGGGTTACCCTCATTGGATATGGTGAGGGTCGCCTCTCCCGCCTAGCCCAAGCGAGGGCAATCCTCGTCCTTGCCTAGGCTGGCGAGGCCAGGCAACCTCGCTCTTGCTTGCCTAAGTAAGGGTGAGCCTCGCTAGCGTCTTGCTTGAGTCCGATGACCTCCGCGGCCATCGATGAGGCCTAAGAACGAGCAGCGAAGGGAAGAGAAAAAAAAAGAAAAAGAAAAGAAAAGGATAGGAAAAAAACTGAAAAAGGAAAAAACTGAAAAAACGAAAAAATATTCAAAAAAGTAAATGACAAAAACGCCCTTTGCCTAGTGAAATCAAGTCATTTTTTTAGATTGATATGGCCACTTCAAGTTATTATTTAAGACAAAGTCCACTTCAATCCCTTATTTGAAAAAATAAGAGCACTTTAGATCTTTTTTTGGAATTTTTTTAGTTTTTGAGCCATAAAAAGAAGGGTGAGTTAATTTTTTGAATGAAAGAAAGTGGGCTTGAATGGAAATTTATTAGTCAAGTTTTTCTTATTATTTTGAGCAAGGGTAGCTTTGGAAAAAGAAAAAAAATGAGAAAATGATGATTACTAATTATAAAATAAGTATTTATATAGTTATTAATCTCTGGAGGATGATCCGATCATTATTAGGTGGGACGGTCATGCATTCATGGGGGGACGAAAATTACACTTTTACCCCGTTAATTTTTCCATTCTACCCTAATTTGCTTTCTATGTTTTACATTATTCTAGTGTTATCTCAACCCTTTAATTAATTAACTAAGATTAACCCCATGAGCTGCCTCATCTCCATGTATTTGAGATCTTGAAGTGACAGTGTCGTTCCTCGTCTTAGGCTGCGCATGACAACTTGCCAAACAATGTTTGATTCTGTTTTTTTGTTTTCAGAATCAGTTTTTAAGAATAAGAAAAAAGTAGCTTCTTGATTCTGGGAACAATTTTGAGAATCAATTTTTTTTCTTCTTTCTTTTCTTGGTTTTTAATGTAGCTTCTAATGTCTAGCCCGAGGATCGCCCTTGTCGGATCTGACGAGAATAAAATATTTTAATAAAAAATATTATTAAAATAAAAAATATTTTACCGGCCATGGCAAAAAAAATAAAAATATATATTTTTAATAAAAAAATTTTAATAAAAAAATTTTAATAAAAAAAATATTTTACCGGCCATGGCCGGCGACCAGGCCATGGCCCAAAAAAATAAAAATATATATTTTTAATAATAATATTTTAATAAAAAAATATTATTAATAAAAAAAATATTTTACCGGCCATGTCCGGCAACCAGGCCATGGCCAAAAAAAATAAAAATATATATTTTTAATAAAAATATTTTAATAAAAAATATTATTAATAAAAAAAATATTTAACCTGTCATGGCCGGTGACCAGGCCATGGCCAAAAAAAAGAAAAAATAATTTTAATAAAAATATTATTAATAAAAAAATATTTTATCGATCATGGTCGGTGAGCAGGCTATGGCCAAGAAGGAGGAAAAGAAAAAAAAGAAAGAAATATTAAAATATTTAAAAATATTATTAATAAAAAGAAATTTTATGGCGTTACCAAACGCATTTCTGTTCTTTTTCTATTCCAGGAATGGAATTTTGGGCCGTTAACAAACGCCTTAAAATGCTTAGAATCAATTCTTAGCATAGAATAAAAAAAATCATTTCTGAGCAGAATATGTTCCCGGGCATAGAATCGTTGTCATGCGCAGCCTTAGTTACCACGTTTTGACTTTTGAAAATGTCAACAAAATGAACCAACATCTCAGCTGTCCTATCTCACCCCCGGCACGAAATTTATTGGTCGTCTTTTTGAAAATTTTATGCAAGGACAGCATTGGAAGGGAGAAAAAATTCGGAGAAATGATATTTTCTAATGGGCCGCATTTTTTTTACTCCTACTAAAGTTAAAACAATCAATGTTATAGTGTTTTCTAATCGGTGAAAGCTTGATTCCAATCCTCTCAAACATTGGCTTCGGTTTTGGCTAGCTGTTAGTGGGAAGAGTGCTCAGAGAGTTCCTCAGCTGGAGAGGCTTCCGACTGAAGCTTGTCGTCCTTGCCGGCCGAAGGTTGGAGCGCTTGCATCTTCACTTTTTAATTATGATCATGAACAACACGAATACCAACATCATCATCATCATTGTTAATGTTATCAACCTCATTGGTCTTGTCGAATAGTCTTCCTTCTCATCCCTCGCGTCGACGCTCAAAAGAAGGGGGCGAAGGAAAGTGTCTCCTCGCCAGTCATTATCACCCCTGTTTGCTCTTCGTACACCTTCACAGCCCTTGTTGTGCCCTTTTTCGTCTTACTTCGCTTCCATTTCTTCGTCTCTTTGGGTGTTGCTCGAATTCCTAGAGAGTTTCTAATAGGAGCAGGCCAAGATCAAGAGAGCAAAGCCTATGAGCCCCAACTTCGCCGCCAGGCCTTCAAACAGGTATGGCACATCAAAGTGCCACGGCGACCGGTGTGACTCCGTCGGCGCTGCTCAAGCGATAAATGAACAGAGGGAGCAGAGAGGGACATCCTGCAAGAGAGAGCAAGAGAGAACAGAGTAAAGAAGGAAGGTGGGACCGGAAAGAAGAAAACAGTCAAATCTTTGGAGAATGATAAGATCATTAGGTGAGACTGTCATGCATTTACAAAGACAAAAATTACACTTTACCCCGTTAATTTTTTCCATTCCGCACCAATTTGCTCGATGTGTTTTACGTTAATTACGTTCTGTCACCTATACTCGAGGGTTATCTCAACCCTTTATTACTTAACTAGGTTAAGCTCGTGCGCTTCCTCGTCTATGATGCAAGATGAGAACCTTGAACCTTTGAGAACGGGAAATAAATGAGTACTTAATGCGAGTACTACAAGCAATGGATGATGAAAGAAATTACAACCCAGTGAGAGCAAGAGAATGAGGCAAAACAACCAAGAATTAATGCACGAATCAATCCAGGACAAGCTAAAACTTGATGCAAGAGAAGCAATCGATTGAACTGAAGCGTTGTGGTTATGATAGATAGTGCGAGTTAGCGAGCTGGACAACCAATAGATGCTCCGGCATTCTGTGGCGAGCGTTTGGAGCTTCTCTCTAACAATACCCCCTTTCTCTCCCTCTCCTAACACCCTTACGAACATTTGAATTTAACCGGTGACTCTAACGACTGATCTCTGAAACATGAACGACCGCATGGATAACCTCGTGTAAAACACCGACACTGGATACATGCTAAATCTTCTGGTCTTGCCTTTGGCCATCTCCAGTCGAAACCATCGATATTGGCATGCAAAGGAAGGTCTGAATCAAACGTCAATCAAGCTGAGATTTTACTGATCAGGGGGGCCAAATAGATGGCCATCACCAGACCTTCTGATGCCTCTCTCCCAGAGCATTGTGCCACCCAGAAGGTTTAGCCTATCCCCAATTGCAATATCTTGTTCCTGACCTTTTATTGCCTAACAATTTTCCGCAGAAGAATACTTTCATACCATATACATCAAGGTTCATCCAAGCAAAAACTACAGAGTCCACATAATTAGATGGCCCCAAGCTTCCTGAAACCAAAAACAGGGTCCTTCTTTCTTGAAAAATGAACTGTACAAGAACTGCCAGACGATACCAGATCATGTCTCAATTGCATGGCCGTCCAAGTACGATATAGCGACCGCCGCATGGAGAGCGGCTCCAATGGGTAGAACTTCCTCGTCGAGGAAAAAGTATGGGGAGTGCAACGCCTTATCCGATCCCAGGGTTCCATTTTTTATGCCGATCATGAAAAATGCGGTCTTCATCTTCTCCGAATAGAAGCTGAAATCCTCTGCTCCCATGGTCATGGGCAGAAGGTGCACGCGGGAGTCCCCCAGCAGGGCTTCACCAACGCCTTTTGCATGCCTGTACATCGTCTCATCATTCACAGTAGTAGGGTAAGGCCTCATTTTTTCTTCCATGAAGTCGACCGTTGCATTGCACTGATGCACGGCTGCTTGCAACTCTATGACCTGCAGTGTAAGGTGGCTGAAGTTAAACCTTATCCTCATATTAAGAAATCAATCAATAGATGAATGTTGCAGTCTATGTATAACAACTTCAATATCATACAACACAATGAGCTTTAGACCCTTTTCTCTTATGTCATCTAAAAAAGAGCAATCTCATACAAACCAGATGACTTGGAAATTGATGGTAAATATAGCAACAAATGTATAGACCGACAGTCACCTCTTTGATCCTGTGTTGCAAACTATACAAGCCATCTGAAGTCATACTCCTAAAAGTTCCTCCAAACCGGACCATCTCCGGTATTACGTTCAAAGCTTGGCCACCCTCAATGAAGCCCACCGAGATCACCTATGCATGAGATCAAAGATACTAATTCTAATTGGGGGAATTCAAGCAGCACATCAAAAGGAAATAGAAGTTACAAAAAGTAAGAACAGAGAATGGTTGGGGTCATTTTGTTAATGTGTTTAAAAATGATAGATGTACCCGGGCTTCAAGAGGATCTGTTTCGCGGGAAATGATATGCTGGAGCACGGTAATTGCAGATGAGGCAGCAAGAATGGGATCGACAGTCACGTGCGGGCTCCCCGCATGCCCTCCTTTTCCTTGTATTGTGGCTAAGAATCTAGCAGCCCCCGCTAGCATTGGACCAGGTCTCGAACCGATGCTGCCAGTTTCCAAATGTGGCGAG
This sequence comes from Syzygium jambos, assembly GCA_031216235.1. Taxonomy (NCBI): domain Eukaryota; kingdom Viridiplantae; phylum Streptophyta; class Magnoliopsida; order Myrtales; family Myrtaceae; genus Syzygium; species Syzygium jambos. Next base: position 18,198,853 of record CM062230.1, on the reverse strand, counting down.
ACATGTAAGCCAAAGATGGCACGGAACTGATCGAGTGCTCCTTCTCGTAGCATATGGTACGCACCGGCACTACCTTCTTCTCCGGGTTGGAAGACGAGCTTGATCGTGCCCTGTCAGAAGACAATACCCAAAAAGAGACCAGACATGAAAGATCGAATTAGGGATCGAGTAATTAAATTCTTCTATGTCGCTTGGGAATATAATTTTACCTTCAAAGAATCCTTTTTGCTGCTGAGTAATCTGGCTGCTCCTAGAAGCATGGTTGTATGAGCATCATGACCACAAGCATGCATTTTACCATCGTTCTTGCTCTTATGTTCCCATTCGACCAATTCCTTAGCTCAATCAAGGGAAAGAACAGGGTGTTATTGACATTTAAATTGCCGCATTTTGGGATATAGTTACTTAACAAGACAGAGATACATGGGGTCAGCACTCCAAATATCCGCAGGACCGTGATGGAATCAAGGAGAAATCAGAGTGCAAACCACTCTTGCTGAGATTAGAATGCTTATTATCAAATTTGACTACGTCTCGTTTAGCCTTGTTTGATGCAAGGAATATGAGTCTGCAAACCCAACAGCCCGCTAAGCCAGGAACAAAACTCGGCTTCAGAAATGGGTTTCATCAGTCCCCATCTTCTCTTTCAGTTCTGTTGCTCAAGGGTTGTGATCCATACCCGACGAAGAACCCTTATTGATCCTCGGATCAGAGCCTTCTAAAGCTACAGATTGGTATCTTTTTGGATGTCATCAAGCGTTAAAAGAACATGCTTTGCCGTCTTGGATGCGACGACGCCCGAGACCCACCGCGCGGAATCATTCTACTGTAGCAAGCAAATTCCAAACTTACAACGAGAACTACTTGCTCTCACGGTGACTTCACAACTCCCGTGTTTGACTTTGAAACCAGAGAGAGAGAGAGAGAGAGAGAGAGAGAGAGAGAGAGAGAGAGAGAGAGAGAGAGAGAGAGAGGGAGAGGGAGAGGAACCTGAATTGGGAGGGCGTCCATGTCGGCCCGGAGAGCGAACCAGGGTTGGGCTCCCGACCCGATTGACGCAACGACCCCGGTCTCGGCCACTGGCCACTTGTACTCGATCCCGAGCGCGTCCAGCTCCGACCGGACGAGCCCACTCGTCCTTTCCTCTTGGAAAGCCAATTCCGGGCACTCGTGGATCCTCCTCCTGACGCTCGTCAACCAACCGAAGAACTCCGGCTGCCTCGCCGCCGCCAGCAGCTCCCGCCCCAGAGAGCTCAGCTCCAAATCCGAACCCGCATCCGACGAGGATCCTAGAGCCCGCGTGGTCTCGTAGGCCAGCGTCGCCGCCGCCGCCAGAAACCAGACGAAACGGTGATGGGGTTTCATCGCTTTTCCCGAGCAGCTTCTAGGAATCTTTTGGAGCTGCTTGGTGTACGAGAATCTGCAGCGTTTCCAAAAGGAAGTTGAAAGATCCTCGGTGACATCGACGAGAACAAACACCCATCATCATGCGACTTGGTTTCTTGCTATTGGTTTTTGCTCTCTCCCTCGAAAAGGACCGTCCGAAAATCTCACGGTCTGCATGACAATACGTCGGTAAATTTGCTGTTGCGTAGGATCAAACTTTTTCAAGCGAAATGATTTGTCTTCCAATCTCTCAGACTCAAAATTGTTGAGGGCCTCCGATTTTGAACAAAATAACAATTTATTATTACGAGAGGTTCGAACCCTCGTATTAGTATAATACTCGTACTTTTACGAATACATTGGTTGATCAGCTATATAATTTGATCTAACTATGAAGTGTAGACTTTTTTTTCAAAGTTTATAGAAGTTAGGCTACGTTTGTTTCAACTTTGGGGAAATGCATTTGGGGGAATGCAAATACCTTTGAGCCAAAGGGGTTTTTCAAAATGCAAGTGCCGTTTGGTAAGTATTTTTTAAAATCAACTTGTGCTAAAAGTACTTTTGCATTTTTTTTTTTAAAAAAGAGCTCCGGTGGAGCTGCGGTCGCCGGCCACCGCCGCCGGCCAGATCTGGTCGCCGGCCAACCGCCGACGGCCAGATCTGGTCGCCGGCGACCACCGCCTGGGGTCGCGCGACCCCGGCGACCGCCGCCTGGGGTCGCCGGACCCCGGGCGTCGCCTGGGTCGCGCGACCCAGGCCAAGCGTTGCCTGGGTCGCGCGACCCAGGCGGCGGTCGCCGGGGCCGCGAGACCCCCAGGCGGCGGTCGCCGGGGCAGCGCGACCCCCAGGCGACCGCCGCCTGGGGGTCGCGCGGCCCCGGCGACCGCCGCCTGGGGTCGCCGGACCCCGGGCGTCGCCTGGGTCGCGCGACCCAGGCCAAGCGTTGCCTGGGTCGCGCGACCCAGGCGGCGGTCGCCGGGGCCGCGCGACCCCCAGGCCGCGGTCGCCTGGGGTCGCGCTGACCCCGGCGACCGTCGCCTGGGGTCGCGCGACCCCGGCAACGTCGCCTGGGTCGCGCGACCCAGGCAACGCTTGGCCTGGGTCGCGCGACCCAGGCGACGCCGGGGTCCGGCGACCCCAGGCGGCGGTCGCCGGGGCCGGGCGACCCCCAGGCCGCGGTCGCCGGACGTCGGCCGACCCTCAGGCGGCAGTGGCCGGACCCCTCAGGCCGCGGTCGCCGGCCTCCAGTTGGTTCATCGGGGAAGATGAACAGTGACAAACGAGGGCAAAACTGGAAAATCAAAAAATAGATGAGGGTAGTTTCGGAAGAAAATTTTTTTACTTACCGGGTACTGTTGCTTACCGAAAATGCTGAAAGCCCAAGGCAACCTAGGACCTGCCTTGGGCTTTCAGCCTTCACAAAGCCAACTTTGGCTCAATGGGGTTTCAAAAAAAATTTGCCAAACACCAAATTTTAGCCTAAAGGGCTTTAGGTGCTCAAAGTGGCTTTGCAAAGCCAATTCCAAACGCAGCCTTAGTCGGTTACTAGGATTGTTTAGATTTGGAGGGAAAATTATTTAAAAAGTCAAAATCTATTATATTTGTACCAATTCTATTATAAACATTTCAACTGTGTTAAGTTTTGCCAATTGAATCTATCTGACCAATTTTGACCGAAAATTGCTAACGTGGACACTGGCTCTCCTTTGTGGCATGACCGACGCTAACGCGAACATTTTTTTTATAATTACTTAATAATTTTTTTCATTTTTTCTTTTCATTTCTTTATCTTTTTTTTTAACTGAGAGCCAACAAGGGTCGATCAGCGACCCTTGCTGGCCATAGCAAGATTTGGGCTTTGCGGCCTCGCCCAAATAGGGCAAGGGTCGCGACGCCCTCGCTGTGGCTGGTGAGGGCATCAAGCAAGGGCTGCCACACCCTCACCCAAAGCTAGCGAGGGCTGCAACTCCCTTGTCCAGTGCCGTCAAGGGACAACTGACGACCCTTGCCTGCCCTCAATAAAAAAAACAAGGAAAATAAAAGAAAAGAAAAAAAAATTCAAATATTCAAAAAAATTATTAAAATTTTAAAAAAATGTCAATGTTAACACCGGCTGTGCCATGTAGGACGTCCGACGTCCACGTAAGCAACTTGCAGCCAAAATTTAGTTGGATTGACTCAATTGGCGAAACATAAAAAGTTTAGGATAAAAGTGGCATAATTGAAAGATTTATAACTAAATTGGCAATAGATTTATGACTTTTTTGGTAATTTTCTTTAGAAATGGATAAAATCCGATTCATAAAATCCTATCACTTCATAATGGATACTATATCATATTACTAATCAACATTTAGGTGCACAAGGCGGATACTTTTAATTGATCTATAATTAAATATTTATGTGATAACCTTCAGCTATGGCACTTTAGAAAGAGATACTAGCTAAGTTAGTGAGTCCATATGTTGCTCATACAGTTTCGTTGTTTGTTGATAACCCATTATAAAAAAGATTACACGAACTTTTATACATGATAAGTAGTTTTATCATATTGAAACCGCAAAATTAAATTATCAGCAAATCAATTTTTAAATCCGAAATATTGCATCTACTTGTAAGGAACCTAGAAATTAAATTTACTGGATCTATAACTAACATAAAGAATTAATATCATGAAAAACTCCAAAATGATATACTTGTGACAAATCTATCCCAAATTAATTTTGACCACCAAAGACCCTAAACCAGTACACCTGTGATAAATTTACCACAGATTAATTTTGACCACCAGAAATCCTAATTCGATATACCTGTGAAAAATTTACCCCAAACTAATTTTTTGATCACCAAAAACCCCCTAAACTAATACACCTGTGATAAATTTACCTTTTGTTAGCTTCCTTCAAATTTTACTATTAAATTTACTGACGTGGATGACACACGGTGACATGGTATGGTAACGTGGCAAGTTCACGTGAAAATCCCTAGGGTAAATATAACGAAAAATCCCAAACTGGTATAGTTAATTTGTCATAGGTGTACCGATTTGGTATTTTTCATGGTATTTATCTTATGGATTTCCACGTGAACTTGTCACGTCACTATGTGTCATCTAACTCAACAAATTTAAGAGTAAAATTTGACGGAAGCTAACGGAGGGAGAAATTTGTCATATATATACTAGTTTGGGTTGTTGGTTATCAAAAAATTAGTTTGGAGTAAATTTATCATTGATGTATTAGTTTAGGATTTTTGGTGGTAAAAAAAACTAGTTTGGGATAAATTTATCACATATATACCAATTTAGAGTTTTTTGTGGTCAACAAATTAGTTCAGGGTAAATTTGTCACATGTATATCGGTTTGAGATTTTTTGTGGTATTAACCCTAACATAAAAATCATAAATGCTGATAATGTCGAAGAATGGTTTTCAAATTTTATATATTAAGGTGATGTGACATACTTTTAAAAAAACATTTAGCTATAAGTGGTTCATATTCGATCCCATAATTTGCCAAATCACCTACTATAACAAATATGGAAATCAGTTTTTTTTTTGGTAAGGAAATGTAAATCAGTTTTGGGCTTCGTTTATTTCAAGAAAAATGAATGATTTAAAAAATATTTTTCTTAAAATGATGGTTCGTATCATTTACAAAAATGAATGAACGAGAAATATTTTCATCATGTTGTTAGTAATGAAAGTATTTTCTATTTACTAATTATTTCAAGTGATATAAACTATCATTTTTAAGAAAATATTTTTCAAATAATTCATTTTCCGCGAAACAAACGAAGCTTTCGAGTGCATTTGTTTGGCAGAAAGCGAGTGTTTCAAAAAACATTTTCCTAAAAATGATCATCTGTATCGCTTACAAAAATAAACGTATGAAAAATATTTCCATCGTCTAGAAAAATTTTTAGATACAAATCGTTGTCTATAATGAAAATATTTTTCATTTACTAACTATTTCAAGCGAAACAAGCAATTACGTTTAGGAAAATATTTTTTAAATCTTTCATTTTTCGCGAAACAAACGGAACCCTGGTATTCAATCTTTCCCAAGTTCTCTCTTTTTATTTTGTCTATCAAACTCTCTCTCTCTCTCTCTCTCTCTCTCTCTCTCTCTCTCTCTCTCTCTCTCTCTCTCTCTCTCTCTCTCTCTCTCTCTCTCTCTCTCTCTCTCTCTCTCTCTCTCTCTCTCCATATTTTTGTTCTAGCTCTTTGCAAGGTGTGGGAGTCGAACCCCACACCCTAAACCTGCGCACCCCACTCAATTCCCTTGTAAACTTCATAAGTTGGAATGCTAAGTGACATGGCATAAGTTGAGCAGTTATAAGTAAGTAATATTCAACGTCCAATAAAAAATCTGTTACTCTTTCACTTTACATCCTTATTTTGTAAATCGATTTTAATGTATAAGTTTAAAAGTTAAAGCTCGTCATTAAATTAACTTCTAATCAAAATGACTTGACATGGTTGGTCCCATTCTTAGAAGATAGAATTTGTTGAATTATCTCAAAGAAGAACAAGGTAGACAATCATCTCGTGGCAAGATCAACAATAGGCCACGCGTATACTGCTCTGAGTCTCAGATGCAGACCCAAGAATCTTTGATCATCAATACTTCACCAGTCCCCTGGAATTGATTTAACTACGTTCGTGCGGAGGCGGCCCTACGAGCTTTATCAAGAGTGGGATTGACCACGCTGTAGCCACCGTCCACCACCAAGGTCTGGCCGCTCACGTAATTGGCTTCATCACTGGCCAAGTACAGAGCTGCTCCCGCAAAACTCTCGGGACTCAAAGTCTGACCCTTCAAGTTGCCCAATTCACTCACCCATTTCTCTGCTTTCGCTAATTTAGCTGCATCCATCTTCATCGGCCCTCCGATCCCGGTCCTCACGACTGCGAAAGGTGACACGCAGTTGACCCTTATCCTGTGTTCTCCGAGCTCGGCCGCTAAGTTCCTCATGAGACCCAGAACAGCATACTCCGAAGCCGCATATGTATGGCTCGTGAGGCCGGCGATGGACGCACAAGCGCTGCTGGTGAAGAGTATGCAACCCTCGCATTGTGGGATCATGAACTTCGCAGCATGCTTGGCTCCTAGGAAAGCGCCGTACACATTCACCCCAAAAAGTTTGTCCAGGTCGGTCTTGGTTGTGTCTAGTATGCTCTGCAGAGAAAGACCGTCCACGAACCCTTCATTGCTGTACATTATGTCGAGCTTTCCGAGTTTGGCCATGGTGGTGTCGACGAGGTTGCGGACATCTTCCTCATCGGTGATGACGCAGTGGACGTAGCTGGCCCAGCTTGCTGGGTAGGGATTGCCCTGCGTCATCTTGGATATCGGCTATGATCAACCATGTGCCGTTCTCGTGGAAGAGATGCACTGCGCTGGCTCCAATCCTGCTTGCGCCGCCTGTTACTATTGCCACCTTGCCTTCTAGTCTTACAGGGTGAAGAGGAAAAGAAGAGAAATTTGTAGGTTAGCTTGGTTTGTTTCGCGAAAAAAATGAATGATTTAAAAAATATTTTCCTAAAAATAATCGCTTGTATCGTTTAAAATAATTAATCAATAAAAATGTTATCATTACCGACAATAATTTATGTCTAAATATTTTCGTGAATGATGAAAATATTTTTCGGATATTTTCGTAAGTAATACAAGTAATCATTTTTAGGAATGTTTTCTAAATCATTTATTTTCCACAAATTTCACTGAAAATTTCACAATAAAGAAAATTATTTTTCATGGAAATCATTTTCATGTTTTCATTTGTTTGATAATTTAGGAAAAGAAATTTCCTTCTTATCAAAAAGAAAAGTTGATTTCCCCCAATCTAAGCTTGTTGTTTTCGTTAAATAGATCAATTAGCTTTTCGTCATCCAAACACCAGAAAGTCGGAAAATAATACGTTGTTGAATGAAGGCTCTAACTTTAAGTGATTTAAAAAAGGAAACCCTCTTTGTTTCCCCCTCCATCTTGAAGATTTAACACAAACCCTAAGAACATATGATCTCAATTTCCTTTTGCATTTCTTCTGCTCCTCAGCAACTAAAAAGGGTCTACCTTGCAAAACCAGCTCATTCTCCAACTCCAAAAAGCAGAGAAACGCCGAAACTCCGGCAAAAAATGAATATATACTAAAGAAGGTGCTTTCCTATCATCGACGGCATGAGCTTTAGTCCACGATCAATCAAAGAACAAAAGATTTCGATAGGCCATGCTACATGAATCAATTCTAAGACCATCCGCATTGTCTACGCAGGTAAAGTCATACGATAATGCATCAATCCTAGGAATATATCGAGAATTACGAGAAGAAGTGTCAAAAAAGTCCTAAACCTTTTGCAGTTGTGTCAATTTAGTCTTAAATCTTTTTTTAGTATCAATTCAGTCCTAAACCTTTTGCATTGATTCCAATTGAGTCCTAAACCTTTTTATGGTGCCAATTCAGTCCTAAACCTTTTGTATTGGTACCAATTCAGTCCTAAACTTTTTGTATTTGTGCCAATTAAGTCCTAAATCTTTTTTTTATGTCAATTCAGTCCTCAACCTTTTGTATTGGTGCCAATTCAGTCCTAAACCTTTTGTATTTGTGTCAATTCAGTCCTTCCGATTAATTTAGCTCAAAAAGGTTAAGGATTGAATTGGCGCAAATGCAAAAGGTTTAGGACTGAATTGACACCAATGTGAAAGGTTTAGGACTCAATTGACACCAAAAAAAGTTTAGGACTCAATTGGCACAAATGCAAAAGGTTTAGAACTGAATTGGCACAAATGCGAAAGGTTTAGGACTCAATTGGCACAAAAAAAAGTTTAGAACTCAATTGGCACAAATGCAAAAGGTTTACGATTGAATTGGCACTAAAAAAATGTTTATGACTGAATTGGCACAAATATAAAAGATTTAGAACTGAATTGACATTCAAAAAAGGTTTAAGACTAAATTGGTACTAATGCAAAAGGTTTAGGACTTTTTTGACACTTTTTCCGAGAATTATGTGTCCCGTGTGTGATGGCCAAAATAAAAATCATCAATCACATTAAGATAACAACTTATTAAGAGTAACATCTTTCAAATAAGCAGTCTCTAGATCCCTTGTTGAAAACCGTATACTTTCTCCTACACTTCCATCATGTAACATGAAGGATCGATACATGACATTTGATGTCAATTACCCTCATTATCAAAACAAGCTTTGAATGGATAAAGATGCGCATTGAACTCACACATGCAAATTATACACGTCCGTGTACACATACGTATATATTCATACAATATACATAAAGATTTACATGAAGACGTGCTTGTACATGCTGGCATAAGTACCTTCTAGACAGAGTTGACGCCGAAGCCATGCTTGCTTTGAAGCGTTGTTGTTAGGAAGAGAATGTTTGTTTCGGCCGGTGACCGATAGGTCGTCTTCTTCCGTTTCTTTGATATATATAATACATAGGGGATACATTACTTCACCAATGTTCATAATGTATGTAAGATGGTTGACTAAATGAGATGGTGCACCATTTGCTTCTTGAGAAACGCAACATCTGCTGCTGACGCATGAATTAATCCCTCTCCAACGTGCTCGTCTCCAACAGTAAGAGGGAATATTATTTAGGTGATGATGTCCGTAAAGTATATACAACGTAGTTGACTAAACTAAATAATACACTATTTGCGTCTTGAAAAACACTACAGTTGCTGTCCACTCTCATTAAAAATACGTACAGATGATGCACCCCCATCAAAAAGTTAGATGACAACAGTGCGTAGATGGCCGGAAAGGGTTGTTGGACAAGCAAGCAAATGGTTGGAAATCAAAATGCATTAAAGATAAATTTGCTGGAAATTTAAAGGTAAAGATAAATTGCAGAGAACGTTTGAGTTCTGTGATTAGTTGGGCAAGACTGCACAAAGAGTACAATGTGGGTACTTATAACCAACCATCGACGGTTACTCACGAGCAGTTTCTGAAATTTAATCTACAAATAACTTAACTGATCCTATCTGCACTTACAATAATTTACAAGCAACAGACATGATCTCCCATTTCCTTCTTTTTTTTTTTTGGTAAGGTATCCCATTTCCTATTTTTTAGTAACGATTGTCTGCAAGAAGTTACATATCTCCAAGGATAGTAGCTTCACTACTCAGTAGTTCTCTCCTCGTGTTGATCCACCATTCTCGATATGTTGGCTAGCCTCTCCTCATTAATTGCATCGTTTCAAACACCTAGCCAAAATCCGGGATAGTTTGCCGTGGATGACTTCGTTGATCAACTTCCCTCAAGTCCCGGCGAGGGCTTTAGTCGATAATTGACATTGTGTGTCGTCGATTTTCTTGTCGACCGATGACTTATGTGCTGACCCAATTTCGTTGGTGTCAACCCAGCCTGCTATTCGTGGATTTCAAAAGTTGCAAAATGGTAATGCGGATAAATGTGGACGGTTGTTGGCACTGTCCTTGCAAACAGGAAGACAACTGCAGGTATGGAAAATGTCATATTCAACACAATGGTAGCAATGAATAGTTTTTTTAAAGGCCCGTGGTCGACCATAAGCAGAAATTAGATAATTGTGTCAATTAAGATAAATTGCGAGTTGAAAGACATACCGCCCAAGATGGGCCAAACTGGGCCCGTGAGTCACAAGGGTCCATAAGGTAGTTATTTGCCTATCACTATAATAAAAGGCACTCCTTGGAAAGACGAGCATGTTTTTCCATATGCAAACACACTCCTTCGAACATAACGTTTTCTCTGTTTTCCTTCGGAACACAAATGAGAACGAAAGGCGATCGAAGAACTCTCAAGCGCAAAGTGGCACTTAATTTATGAAAATATCGGGTATGTTCGTTGTGTGATATGCCTGTATGATCGGTGATACAAGTTGATGGTCCTAGGGCACGTTTTCCACATTGATCGAATTCGTTTCGAATAAGTTTCGAATGCGTTGATTAGTGATTGAGTTTTCCCAACATTAGTATTAGAGCCCGTTTACTTGTTTCCCGATCATGCATATGTATCGTCTCTAACATTGAAGTGCATACTGCTTGTTTTTTCGTTTTGACCTCGTTTTTGTTCGTTTTCTTTGCGTCGCCGAATTGTTCATGCATGTTTCGATTTTTGTTTTTCTTCAAAACTTAAATTTTATTGCACAAACAGAAAGTGCTCGTCAAAGCGAGCAAAATGAGGGGCGGCGCGTCGCCGGAGGATGCCGCACGCGCCCTCACACGCCGACAAGGGCTGTGCGCATGACGGCGCGTAAGGCCCACGCGCGGCCGTGCAAAACGGCGTGTCGGTCACCACTTAACCGCCAACGATGACGTCAACGTGATGTCATCGGGAGTGCGGACCCGAGACCCGACCCGATTGACTGTTGACCTGATCTGATTGACCGTTGACCCGATCCAGTTGACCATTGACCGAATCGGTTGACCATTGAACTTTGACCGGTCAACGGTGCGACCGGTCAAACCGATCGAACCGGACCGATTCAGACTGGGTAGAACGACCCCATTGTGTTCTTTCGGCCCGTTCGAGCTCATTTGAACTCCGATTTGGGCGTTCTTGGTATCGACGTGCTCGTATCGGAATGCTCTATGTTATGGTATATTCATATGACATGTTTGCTGCACTTATGAATATGAAAATGCATGATAAACCTTATGTATACATACTTAGGGGTATATTCTTTGACATTTTCTCTAGTATTTCTTTATAGTTTTTTGAAATACAAGTGCTATATCATATGTATATGAATAAACATTCTTTATCTTAATGTATCATGGATTATAAGTAATCCCTTTGTTCTATATTAGTTGCAGGAACAATGATACATTTGAGATTCACTTCGATAATTCCAAGAACGGCAGCTCAAAAGGAGAGGCTTAAGAAACTAAGAATCAAGCTAGCTCTTTATCAATGGGACGCTGGAGATGATATGATGACACACATCATCAAGGTCAACAAAATGATACAGGATATCATTTGGAACTGTTTTGTAATGCCGGAATATGTAATGGTCAGAGCCCTAAAATGCACTATTCCTGAGGGGTTGGGAAGAATGCTTGATAAGGTTAAAGAAATCTTAAAGGGTCCAAGCTATAAGATGCTTGTGGAGAATTTTCTGCAAGAATACATAAGGGTCGGGGCAAGGAGAACATCAACCCTTATATTGAATGGGTCTCGGCGCAAACCATGACCCGGATATAGGGGTTTTCCGAGAGCCTTCGTTTTTGTTCCAAAGAAAATAGAATTTTCTAAAGAATTTTATGAGTCTTTTCCTGTCTATGTGTTGGATTGGTACACTTGATATTGTTCTTTTAGGATTTGGAATCAATTCTGTACATGTTTCAAGTTGATATTACATGTTCTTAAACATTTGTGAATGTGTTATGAAATATATATGTCACGCCCCGGACCCCAACGAGCACGCAACATACTTCTCTGGTCGAATAATGCGATATCCCAGGGTATCGCCGACCCTACTTAAAACTATCAGAGATTTAAAACGATCAGCGGAAACCACAAATTCCTGGACAAAATCAACTGGGGTAATCAAGGAGAATGCACATGTGACATTTCGAATTTCGGCCCATTTTTGGGATTTATAAAATGCGTAATTTGTCAGTGTGCTTATAGTAAAATCTCGCCCGAGAACTGATCACTCCCGGTTATTATTTTAAATTAGAGATTTCGCTAGAATCGCACTCGATCGAATTTTGTCGTTATTTAGAGCCCAAACTTTGGTGTCGAATTTCTCGGAGTTCCGGGACGAAATGAATTGGACAGTGTCGAGATTATCGTGGCCAACATCGTGATTGTTAGGAATAGTGGAAAAGTGAATTTTGACCGGGTGCAAATTTGGACTAGTAGACCTCATTCGTTATAGTTTGATTTAATTGATTTAGCCTTTGTCCCTTATTATATTCGAGATTTAATTTGGACCGGTAGATCGTTTTCGATTTTGAATTTGGGCCGTTAGATCGTAATAATCATTTAATTGAATAATTATTTTCCTCTCTTTTTCTTTCTTTCTCTCTTTCTCTTTCTCTCTCTCTTTTTCCCTCCCTCTGCCGCGCACGTCTCCCCCTGCATGCGTCCCATCCGCCCACGCCATGCAGACCTGCCCCTCTGCTACTCTCTCTCTCCTCTTTCCTTCTTTCCTTTCTCTTCTTCTTCTTCTTCTTCTTCTTCTTCTTCCTCTCTCCTTCCTCCCCCGACTGGTTCTGCTTCGCTTCTATCCAGCTCGTCGACCACCAATCAAGCTCACCCCTAGCCCTGTCGCAGTCACCGCCGTCGCCCCGATCGAGCCGCGCCGCCGTCGGTCGCCGCAACCGCCCGTCACCGGCCTGCCCGCGAGGCGCGCGAGCAGCACCTCGTCGCTGCAACCGCCGCGACCCGGCGCTGCCCAGCAGCCTGCCGGCCTGTCCTCCGTCGCCCGGCCACCCATGAAGCCGTCGTGCCGCATCCAACTGCCGCAGGACCAGCCCCCTGTCTCTCCTCCTCGGCCTCTCCCCTGTTTCGGTTCCGACGAGCCTAGCCATCCCCGTCGTTACTGCCCGCCGGCCAGCTCGCCCGTAGCCGGCTCGTCCGGCCAGCCGCCGCCGGTCCGCACCCCCCCTCATCCTCCATCTCCCTCTCCCTCTCGCCGCATCTTCCTCTCTTCCGCTCCCCCTCTCCTTCTCAGCCGCTCAAGGGCCTCGCCGGAGCCGCCGCTCGCCATTACTATTCCGGCGCGGATCCACCACCTCACCCAGCCGTCCAGTCGTCCCACTTCTCTCTCTCTCTCCGGCCGTGTCCCTCTCTCTCTCTCTCTAGGCCGTGGAATCGCCTAGACCGTCACTGCCGCTTGCGCCCTTCACCGGAGCCGCCGCCCGCTGCCCACCGCCACTGTTCTGGCGCGGGACCGCCGCTGTCCAGCCACCGTTGGCACCTGCTCAGCCCAATTTGGAGCCTAGGAATCCAAGTGAGTTGGACCCTAAATCCTAATTAGGATAATTTGCATTTCTAGTCGGGTTTTAGGGGTTAATTAGGATAATTTTGAGGTTAAATTGTGGAGGTGATTAGGGGCTATTATTGTGGTTGATTCGGTGGATTAGCGTGATGAATTAATGGAGGTTTAGTGGCATGAGAGGCGTTGTACATTGGCTGGACAGGTTTGGATCGGAATGGCCAAGTGCGGGAAAGTTCGGGTGTGAAATGCAGGCTTAAGTGCACGTCTTATTTAGCTTTGTGGTGGCTGATTAGAATGATGTTTTGGAGAGTCTAATAGCATATTTTGAGGATAATTAATGGACTAGAATTAGTGGACTAGTGGCTGTCCATGGCCGGATCGTGTTGGGCGAGGCGCGATCAAATTGAGGTTTAGTGGTGTAATTGGCGGAATTGTTAGATTAACTGAATTCGTGGCTGAATTGTCCTTAATTACGATTGATTTTTGTGATGCCATGCTACGTGCCTAGAGTGACTAAGGTTGGAGTAGCTTGGCAGGCTTTGAGTGCGCAAATTCATACTGATTCAATTGTGTGATTTATATGCGTAAATTATGTGCCGAGTTTGTGCTATGACTGGACTGGATGATTTGGTTAATTGGGCTTGTGATTCATTGAATTGAACATGTTATGTTGTGAATTGAATGCTTGTTGCGAAGTTCGTGAGTGCCCAAGTGTGAACTTTATGGCCATGGGTGTACATCTCGAGCATTGACATGGCATGTGCATATATGAGTGTGCACGAATGACACGAGTGTGTGATCACCTAAAATGCCCTAATGCGTTTTACGCGGGGTTCAAATAACAACTGGCGTTTGTGAATGAGTGATCACATAAAGTCCTGATGCGTTTTACGCGGGGTGATGAACCCGTCCTGAGGCGTGTTACGCGGGACAGTGCCCGGATTATCGGAAGATGACCAATCTGATGCGTGTTATGCGGGTTATGTGTCATGAGCCTGATGCGTTTTACGCGAGTCGGAGATCGATCTCGAAGTGATGGACCTGATGCGTTTTACGCGGGGTAATGAACCCGTCCTGAGGCGTGTTACGCGGGACGATGCCCAGATTACTGGAAGATGACCAACATGATGCATTTTACGCGGGTTATGTGTCATGAGCCTGATGCGTTTTACGCGGGCCGGAGATCGATCTCGAAGTGATGGACCTGATGCGTTTTACGCGGGTCGGACCTGATGCGTTTTATGCGGGTCGGAGGAGAATTGATAAATGGCAAGTGTGCAAGAGTGCAAGTGTGCGACAATGCATTGATGAGGCATGAGCATGAGTGTGAGCACGAGCATATGCTTGACATACGTCGTGACTAAGTGATATGCGTATATGTGCCGTGATTGGGTCCTATGTTTTATTCTTGAATTATAAGTGCCTAACTTACAGGGCAAGGTGAGTATTGGATTTGGGCTCAGGGGCCTAAGTCAATTATGGCTTGATTGGTGTGTTGTTTAGTGCTCGTCAGGAGGTGCATGTTAGCCTAGTTTAGGTTTAGGGAACCTACTCGCTGAGATTCATTCTCACTGTTGTTGAAAATCAATTTTTCAGACCCCCGCCTTGAGATGTCGACCGTACCGGTTCGTTTTGAGATTCCTTACCGGATAGATCGGGAGGAGTCGGTGTACCCCGCAGGGAACGAGGATTTTTAGGTTAGATACCTTACTACAGTTCAGATCGACGCGGGTGAAGAGGTGGACCAGGTCCAAAAGTATATAGCGTGGTGTATCAGGGATCATGAGGGGACCTACGGGCCTTTCCGGACTTTTGAGGTTCCGCTTACTGATGCCGGGGATATGGACCCTCAGTGTCTCGATGGAGAATTGACGAGCCCTGACCACCCGGGCCACTTACCCCTTTTTTGAGATAGTGGCCATCGATCCGCTTTTGATTTTTGAGGTTCATGCTGTATACGAATATTGTAAAGGTTCTCCTTGGCAATGCAAGTGTGTATTTGTTTATATTGATGGTTGCGCGGCTATCCTTGGTTATGTGAATTATTGTTTGGGTGTTTGTTATTTCCGCTGTGCTTTGTTCTCTATCGTTTGGGCGTTGGGTCGGCGACGTGTCCTGGGACGTCGCATCGAATCGACCTTTGCGAGGGATGTGGCGCGCCGTGGGATTCGGGGCGTGACAGCACATATTCATTTCTCATTCAAACTCATATAATATTCACAATTTACAAACCATCATATACATAAGCACACCGAACTACGAACCACCGATATCTAAATGATCGATAGCCTGGGTATTCTATTACCAAAAATGGAACTCCTCAAAAAGCCTATTCTCAACCCTAACCCTAGCCCCTACGCCTTCTACTTGGCGTCCATTCTGAGTCTGATTCTTCGCCCTCTGAATCTGAATCCCCCTGGACAGTCTGCTCCTTCGAGAACTCTGGCTTGGGCTCAATTTCGATTGGGTGGTTTATATCACCCGACTCAGCTGGAACCTCGTCCCGTTCCTCCTCGACCGGCTCCTCAAAGAATTCGTCCTCAGGTACAAACTCGGGGTCAATCCATTATTCGTATGGGGGCATGTACTCCGGTTCTCCTTCAGGCTTAGCAGGTTCATCCTCAGGTTCTGCCTCGTGCTCTTTCTCTTCTGGTTCTTCCTCTGGGATAGCCTCGAGATCCACGTCCATTGGATTATACCCTGCCTGCAATTCCTCAAGCTCTGGATCATGCTCGGCCCTCGAAGGCTCTGGTGCTACCGTCGCTGGTTATAGTCCAGATTGCGCCAGACTAGTCTCCAAACTAGTCATTTCATCGTCGGGAGGAGGTATGGCGGACGGGTTCCAATCCCCAACTCCATCAAAGGGGACGTCGAATCCTCGGACGGGACCAAACTCGTCTACCCCGTCTCTAAAGAATCAGGCGGTATACGTATGAGACTGCCAGAGGGGTAGTCCTATATCTACCCAAACTATTGTCGTATGCTTAACCTAAGTCATGAGGTCATCTACCGGATACTCTACAATACTGTGTTCGGTATGCATCGGTACTCCAAAACGTTCAGGTGGCGACGGTGGAGGATTCATTGTTCAGGGCGGGGTTCTGAAAAGTATTGGTTGAAACAACCATGAGATTATATCTCAATAAGTACATCCCTAAACCCCACCTAGGCTATCACGTACCTCCAAATAATTACGACAAACAATCACACTCAGCTATTACACCACAGGCACACAATCAACACTTACCTGGACCTTTCCAGCGTGAAACTTGCACGTTAGTCATAATAACACCATTTCACTCACATGCATGTTCTAATTACGTTTCATGCATTTATTCTGATCTCATCACATTTTTTCCACACCGCTCGCCAGGGACTCGTGTAATGGTACCGCCTCAGATTCACTATGACCATCTCACACTTGCCTCGCCGGTGGCCGGCGTAATAGTACCGCCTCAAGCTCACTGCGACTAACTTATAGCAACACTTCAAGTCCCACGTAATGATACCACCTCAAGCCGTGTATCTTGCCTGCGTAGTGGTGCCGCCTCAGGCTCAACACTCACCACCTACGACACAACCTGCGTAATGGTACCGCCTCAGGTTGGCCGTCCTCCGGTAATATCGAGCATTGTCCCGCGTAATCGTACCACCTCATGATGGAAATATCTCTGCGTAATGGTACCGCCTCAGAGATTTAGTGATCACACGAACATACTTGCATACCATATATTTTATTTGTATCCCGAGTAAATACGCCTTAGGGCCTTTTAGTGATCACACGCACATCGCACACCTCAAATCTCACACGTGCGCACACTCGGGCATCAATCAATTGCACATTAATGCATCCAATTTCATCACCACAACTCAGCCACATTACAAACTCACAATCAACATACAAATTTCCATTTTTCCACATTCAAACTATGGCAAATCAATTCCATCCTTTCACGACATTTTCACACAATTAATTGCCGAATCAAAATACCCAATTTACATACCGGACAACATATCACAGCACGCATTTCAGCCACTCACGGCCCGCCTTTGCCTCTAATTTTCCACTAAAATCTCCCAAATTCATTCCTAAGGCCCGCTAATCAATTCCGCCTCCAAAACTATACCAATCCACGTCTAATTAAACTCGATTCCACCCCTAATTTTGTTTGCCAATACCCGAAGTCCTAAATAGAGTTTAGGGTGTGACTTACCAACTCTAGACTGACTCGACTAGAGTGGGAAAGGGGACGGCGGCTAGTCGGCGGTCAAGCTGGGGCGTGCAGCGGCGGCGGTGGCTGGCCGCGACTGAACAGCGGTGGAGGTGACTCCCTCGGCTGCTGTTCACGGCACGGGAGGGTAGAGAGAGAGGGAGAGGGACGACGTGAGGTGGTGGTACGGCTCGGTGACGAGGACGGCAGTGGCATGGCGAACTGCGCCCGGCGAGCGATAGTGGCGCGGCCAAGGAAGGGCGGTTGGTCGATGAGGGGAGGGGGAGAGAGAGATGGAGCCGAGAGATGAGAGAGAGAGAAAATGAGGAGAGAGAGAGAGAGGATTTTGGTCTAAATAGTCAAAAACCAATAATTGAGGGGCCAAAATAACCATCTTGCCCTTGTCTCACAAATTAAATCGACAGTCGAGATTCGATCTTATCTTGAGATCGACGGCTGAGATCGAATCTTTCCCAAAAATATCCAAGGGCAATTTGGAAATTTCATAAAATTCTAAGGGCAAAATTGTCCAATTCAAAAATTAAGGAAAAATGATCAAAATGCCCTCCTCCTTTAACACTTGCCCTTTATAAACCTCAAAGGGTAAAATAGTCACATTTCCATTTTCTTGCCGAATTTGAATTTTTCTGAAAGATTCGGGAAAATCCAAAGCTGTACGTTTTAACCACAATGTCGTCCTAACGTCTCGTCGTGACTTCTTAATTTTCCGATGTCCAATTTGGGCTCTAATTAATAATTGAATTTTATTTAACGTAACTCGAGCATTTCTCAAACTAACAGGCGACTTTTGGGGAAATTCGCATATTCGACCCGTGACTGATAATAAATCGAGTCACGTGCAAGTTCATTCGGTTCGTGACGATTTCGATTGTCATGTAATCACGAGGTTCGATCACTAGTTCCGTCGAGCACGATCATTCGGTATAGGTTCTGGATCATTCGTCAATTCATTTCGTGGTCAAAAGAAATCACCCGTGATCCACTCGTATGACAGTGACGAGTCGACCCATAACAATCCTAAAATCGACCTACATTGGCTCAAAATATCACCTTGATGATTCTATGGTTGAAAATCGATTCACGATCGAATTTTCTTTAGTCGCACGAATTTTAAATCCGTAATTAGCCTTTCCCTAATGGTTAATATCCCAAGAATGATAAGTTCCGGGCGAGAACTGACTACAAGTACGTTCATAAAACCAAGCATTTCATAAATCCTAAATGGACAAATTTCAGGATGTCACAACTCTTCTCCCCTTACAAAAATTTCGTCCTCGAAATTTACAAATCCTACCACTACTCAAACAAATGGGGGTATTGACGTTGCATTAGCTCTTCGCTTTCCCACGTTGCGCCTTCAGTCCTGTGATGCTCCCATACAACCTTGACCATCGGGATCGTCTTGTTCCTCAAAACTCGCTCTTTCCGATCCTCGATCCTTATTGGTCTTTCGACATACGACACCTTGTCGTCAATTTCTATCTCCTCATAATTTAACACATTAGTTGGGTCCGGTTCATATTTCCTCAACATTGATACATGGAACACATTATGTACTTGCGATAAATTCGGTGAAAGTGCAAGGCGATACGCTAAATCCTCGATCCGCTCTAAAACCTCAAAAGGTCCCACGTACCTCGGACTAAACTTTCCTTTCTTACCGAATCTGGATAATCCTCTCATAGGCGATACCTTAAGGAATATGTGATCCCCTACTTGAAACTCCAAAGGTTTTCACCTTCTATCTGCATAACTCTTTTGACGGCTCTGGGCTGTTTTCAACCTTTCACGAATCACTTTAACAGACTCAATTGACTGTTGAATTAACTCTGGCCTGGTGATACTCCTTTCTCCTACTTCGTCCTAGCACACGGGTGTCCTACAAGCCCTTCCATATAGCGCTTCAAAGGGTGCCATTTCAATACTCTGCTGAAAACTGTTGTTATAGGCAAATTCTGCTAATGGCAATTGCTCTTCCCATTTACCCTGGAAATCCAATACACATACCCTAAGCATATTCTCTAAAGTCTGAATCGTCCTCTCAGACTGGTCATCTGTCTAAGGATGGTAAGCTGTACTAAACTGCAGCTTGGATCCTAATGCCGTTTGCAGACTCTTTCAAAAGTTGGCAGTAAACCTAGGATCACAATATGAGATAATCGTCACCGGTACCCCATGCAAACGAACTATTTGTTGCACATATAATTCAGCATACCGATCTAATGCGAAATCCTTTCGCACAACCAAAGAGTGTGCCAACTTTGTCAGTCTGTCGATAATCACCCAAATAGCATCATGGCCTCTTTGGCTCCTTGGTAATCTCGACACAAAATCCATAGTTATATGCTCTCATTTCCATTCTGGGATTTCCAAAGGTCGCAATAATCTTTCTGGCTTACAATGTTGTGCCTTCACTTGCTGACACGTTAGACATTTGGCCACATGTCTGGCTATGTCTACCTTCATACTATTCCACCAGTAATACTGTCTCAAATTTTGATACATTTTAGTACTACTTGGGTGGATACTATAACTACTACGATGCTCCTCCGATACAATTTCTTCTTTAAGTTCCGCATCGTCAGGTACACATAAGGTCTACGGAACTTCAATATCCCATTTTCGGATATCTAAAAGTTCGGCTTTCTCTTGGTCTCGTCCATCTCTAAAATCCTTTGGATTTCCAGATCTGTAGACTGCAAGGTCTTAATCTTAGCATGAATCTCCAGTTCAATCCTAAATATAGCCAGCAGGCTCAAGACTTGACTTACTTCGAATATAAATTCCGAGTCTCGTACTTTTTCCAACAAAGTCTATTCCTTGACCATCAAATGTGCGATGCTCGACTTTCGACTCAATGCATCGGCTACCCGGTTGGCCTTCCCGAGATGATATAATATATCACAGTCGTAATCCTTTAACAACTCCATCCACCGACGCTGCCTCATGTTTAACTCTTTTTGAGAAAATAAATATTTGAGGCTTTAATGGTCGGTATAAATTTGAAATTTCTCTCCGCATAAATAGTGTCGCCAAATCTTCAGGGTGAATACTATTGCAACTAATTCCAAATTGTGCGTCGGATAATTCAACTCATGCGGCCTTAACTGTCTTGACGCGTAGGCCACTACTTGTCCATCTTGCATGAGTATACACCCAAATCCTTTCAACGACGCATCACTATAATTTCATATCCTCCGGGTCCTAATGGAATAGTCAATACTGGTGCCGTTGTCAATCTATGTTTCAATTCCTGAAAACTCCTCTCACATTTGTTGATCAATTCAAATCTTGTTTCCTTTTTCAACAAATGTGTCAACAACGTTGCTATTGCCGAAAACCCTTCCATGAAACGACGATAATATCCTGCCAGACCCAGAAAGCTTCGAACCTCTATTATCGTTGTTGGTCTCAGCCATTTCATTACAGCCTCAATCTTCGCTGGATCTACTGAGATTCCTTCCCCAGAGATCACATGTCCAAGAAACGCTACTCGATTAAACTAGAACTCGCACTTGCTCAAATGAAACTCATGCTCAAATGAAACTTGATTAGCATACAGTGCGTTCTCTCTTAAAGTTTGCAACACTCTACTCAAATGAAACTCATGCTCCTCTAGGCTCTTCGAGTATACCAATATGTTGTCCATAAAAACGATCACGAATTGATCTAAGAATTCATTAAACACTTGATTCATTAAGTCCATAAGACGGCAGGGGCATTCGTCAATCCAAACGGCATTACTGTAAATTCATAATGTTCATATCTCGTCCTAAATGCTGTCTTCCTAATTCTCAACTGATGATACCCCATTCTCAAATCAATTTTAGAGAACACTGAAGCCTCTTGTAACTAATCAAACAAATCATCAATCCTCGGCAAGGAATATTTATATTTGATCGTCACTTGATTTAGCTGCCTATAATCAATACATAACCTCAACGATCCATCTTTCTTTCTCACAAATAAAACTGGTGCTCCCCACGGAGACGTACTCGAACAAATAAATCCTTTGTCTAATAATTCTTGCATTTGCACCTTTAGCGCCTTTAATTCCGACAATGACATTCTATAATGTGCCTTCAAGATTGGCTCAGTTCCAGGTGTCAACTCGATTGCAAATTCTACTTCTCTTTCTGGTGGCAATCCCGACAATTCCTGAGGAAACACATCGGGATAATCACACACCATGGCTATATCCTCTAGCCTCGGCTCCTTAGCCGTTGAATCAACTGCAACCGCTAGAAATCCTTGACACCCTTCATTCAACAACTTAGTCATTTTTAGCGACGAAATCCATGGAATCGAGGGTCCCCCTTGATTTCCTACAAATTTGAATTTCGGATGTCCAACGGGATTAAATTGGATCACCTTACTATTATAATCCATTACGGCCCTCTACTTATATCCACTATCACATCAAAATCGTACATGGCTAGGACCGCTAAATCAATCCTTTTCTCCCTATCTCCAATCACAATCTTATAATTCGGACACTCCCAATGTAACTAACATCTTACCATTCAATGGAATCGTTACACATAACACTACATCAAGCAACTGCGATTCTAAACCAATCAACTTAATAAATTACTCGGATATAAAAGAATGTGACACCCCAGGGTTAAATAAAGCATACGCAACATGGCTGCACAGAGAAACCGTACCTATGACAACCCCTGGCGCACTCTCGATTTCTCTTCTGGCCATGGCATATACCCGTCCTTGCGCCTGTGGCCTATTCTGATTTGTTGTTTGGGCTGCTCTAGTCTGGTTCTCATTCCGAGGTGGCGGCAACGCAGGCGACCTATTCTGCCTGAGATTGGGGCAAAATCTTATATGGTGACCAAATCCACCATGTCGCGACCTGCCCCTCGAGGGCCCGAGCTCGGATGAGGCGGGTTTAGAGATAAGTGTTCATGAGATGTTTCATATGGCATTTTAAAAATGATTTTTTACTGAAGTGTAAATCTCTTGTTTAACCATATGATCCATTGATCATGAACGTGGATTTTCCCTAAATCCATATCTCGCGTGACAGCGGATTGATTTTTATTTTTAAGGAGTCGCCACTAGCCTAGATCGGGGGTCGGCTAGAAAACCCAACCGAAACGCGGGAATTTCGTTTCGGTTTCTACGAAAACCAGAGATCAAAGGTTCGGGGACTAGCTTACGTTAATATTTCTATTAACGCCCTTTCGGTACCGCTAAACTTAACATGGTTGTTATCTAAATCGTCATGCATTTGTTTTTTACCATTTTCATGCCAAAGTCTTAGTCCACTAGGTGATCATGCATCTTGTTTTTGCATTTTCATTTAAGATTCTAAACTAATCCTATCTTAGTCTAGAAAAAGAAAGAAACAATCAATTATATTGAAAGACCTTACGTAAAGTAAACACTCGAAGTATTGAAAGGACGAGCTAATTCTAGGTGCGAGAAAGTAAAAAGTAAGAACCCGCAACTCGTCGGGTGTTTATTATAACACAAATTGAAAGACCTGAGACATGATCGGGAATGAATGAATTAAGTACAAATTGAAACCGGATTGGACATCGGTTTGAAACCATCATCGAATGAGTACAAATTGAGACCGGATTGGACATCGGTCAATCACCTTGGTCTTCTACCACTTCGGATTATTCTTCTATGGACCGCCTCTCGGGTGTCGATGTTTACATTCATACGTTCATTCATGACGAATGACATAAAGAAAATGATGCAAACAAATCATTGAACTAAACACGGGCCTCGGGATCGGCCTTTGTTTTTCATGCGTTTCGATTCATCACCCACTAATCACCTAACATTGTTTGATTAATGGTTAATGATAATGAGCTACCATTTGTATTCACAAAACGGTAACTCATATCAATTAACCCCTAAAGTCGGGTTCTAATGATCATGAATGGGCTACCCGCCGAACATGCATCGGGCCTAACATTCATTTAACAAACACATGCTTGATCATAAATGAGCATGCATTCAAGCCCATGGGCCTTGTTTTGAATCCAATCAAGCAAGGGGAAGTGGGCTTTATGAGAAAGACCACTTATTCAATTAACATCTAATTCGGATCAATTCTGTTCAAGCATGATTAACTATCCTAATGACATTCAAATGAAGCGAATCAGGTGTCATTAGAAAGCTTATAACATGAGGAACAAAAGTCATGAAGACCATTTTTTCTAAATCCTAGCCAATTTTCCCGAAAATGCTCAATTAAATTTCAGTGACAGGCTGGACACGGTTCAGTTACGAATTTCAAATTAAAAGCGGGAAACATAACAAAAATTATCAAAAACGCGCGAAAATTTTTGTGCCGTTAGAAATCCCTGTGCGCAACAACTTTTGTGTTTTGAGTTTTTGCTAAAAAGCCCTCCAAATTTTTATAAAATTCGAATTTCGCGAGGGACTCAATTGCAAATGAAATTTTAGCCCGAGAAGATTTTTCAAGCAAATTAACCCTCCAAAAATTGCAATTAGGTCCTCAAAATGTTCAGTTGACATAATGAGACCCCAATGAACAACTTTGAAGTTTTGATTTTTTGCAAAAAAGGACCCTAACTTCATCAAATTCGGAGAAACATCTTTTGAACTTCAAAGGAATGAAAATCAGATCTGAACACAGATTCTGATCAAATTGTGAGAATTCCTTTTGAAAATTCAAATGATCTCCGATTTTGATGAAATTAGTATCAATTGAAAGATCTTGATCTCAGGAAGAACTTTCGTGAAGAAAATTTTTTCATATCTCGAACACACGAATTTATGAACAACGAAGAACACACAAAGGTTGACTGAAACTAGCATGATACCAGATCTATATGCACATGACGTTGCAAATCGTACTAGGAAAACATGCTCAAAATTTTGTGAAAATTTTATGGTGAACAGATCAGGATGTGTTCTACGATTCTCATGAAGGAAGTTTTTCCAGAAAATGATCATAGAAAATCATAAAATTCAACGAACAGCGCAACGTCAGTCAGGGAATCAACAGAACAAACATGAACAGAATATTCCAGATTCTGATCCTTACTTCTAAATGTGTTTTGACATAGCAAATGGAGTCCGATCGAGGCATATGATATATCAAATCGAAGCTTAAGACGAGTTCTACGACTCTCTAGTTTATCACTTCCTCAGATTTCGACGTTAACAACCTCAAATCAGCATTTCAAGCAAGCAGGTTTTTCTGGTCACGAAATTACAGAGTTGAGTTCAAACGTTCTTACCTTGTCTCACGATGATCCAACGCTCGAGCGAGCGATCCGGCCTCCGTATTCAGATCTGGAATGGCACGGAGACACCTCGGAAAGCTCGTCCGATCTACGACAATAGATTGCAAGAAATAATGTGAGAATCAACTCGTCTTCAATCAAATGAACGAATCAGTAAAAGTTGAGGAAAATGATGTGATCCGGTGGCTGTTCGGTGCGAGGCCAGCCACCACAGCAACTTGAGGACGTTGGGGGATGTAGTCGGAGGCTCGGAATCGCCGGAGGAGGTCGCCGGAGAGCCGGATCAGCCGGTTGAAGCTGCTGGTCACATCACCGGCGGTATTGCCGGTGATGATGCCGAGATGAAGAACTCGCCGGAGGGGGGAGCTCCGGCCACCAGCTGAGGTGGCTGGTGTTGCGACCAGCCTTGTGCCGCCGTGGGGGACGCCGGTGTAGCGGCGGCTCGCCGGGAAGAGGCCGGCAAGGCGCCGGATGGCCGGCGGCCGAGAGGGAGTGGCGAGAGAGAGAGCTCGTGAGAGAGAGAAAGAGAGAGAGAGAGAGTGAGAGAGAGGAGAGAGAAATTCCAGATCTGAAAATGAGCATCCCCCTCAATTTTTGGAGGGAAAAATGCTATATACCTTCCCCAACTTTGAATTTTAGCCCTTAGATCAATCAAATGGCTCAAAATGGATCCTTAATGATTAAGAATATTCCTTAATAGCTAAGGATTGATGACATGGCATCATGGATGGTCATGATCAATTTTAGATGAATGGCCATGATTGATTTGCTAATCCCCTAATTAATTTGTTTAATCCTTGAAGAAGGGTATTTTGGTCATTTCTCTTAGTCATTTTTTGTAATTCTCAATTAAGGTCAATTTTGTCATTTTCGCACTCAAAAGAATGTGACTGACCTTGGTTGGCCCGATCGGATTATCGATCATCAAAATTTTCGACCGGAAAATGACTAATTTGATCGGATTAATTCAATTTGAATTAAATCGATTTGAGTCAATTAGCTCTGAATTTGGGTAATTGCATGACCGAGCTAGACTAACAAGTGTAATTGAGGTCTAATTAACCAAATTGAGTCTCAATTCATCAAATTGAACATAAGTCTAGAGTGGGTCAAGTTGAATTGCATTAATTAGACCAATCACTCATAGACTTCCTAATTATTGGAACACTAAATTGATCAAATTGACCCAAATTCATGTGATTCTTCCAAAATTGATTTTGAATTTGGGTTTCATATGAGAAATTAAGCTCATTCGTGTCTCAATTGCGCACATCATGAAGAATCGATCAAAATCACTGATCAGGGCCAAAATTGGGGGTTTTTGTGTTTGGCTCGGAATCACAAAATTGGTTCAAAAATTGGATATAAAATGACCTCTAGATCAAATGTCGTGAAGAAAACTAATCTAAAAAATGACTAGAAATGAATTAATTTTGTTTTTGGCCGATTTGAATCAACTTCCGCAATTTGGGAAAAAGTTAACTCAAAATCGATTTTTGTAAAATTTCTAATGCCAAAGGTAAATTGAAAGTAAAATAAGATGATTTGGGGATTTTTGAATTTTTTCAATTTTTTTGGTCAAAGGTTTGACCAAAAGTCAAACCCTAGTTGACTTTTCACTAGGAGCTTGATTTTATGATCAAATCTTTGAATTTTTCTAAAATTTCCACTTCTAAAGTGAAATTGGACTTGAAAGGAATCTTTTTATGCAAAAAGCCCCAATTTGACCTGGGGTTGACTTTTGGTCAAAGGGTTGACCAAAAAGTCAACGCCAAAGTCAACCATTTGACTTTTCAGGTTTTTATGTGAAATGGATAGAAAATCGCTTATAAAAACTAATCCAACAGACGGAATTAAAAAACGACACTTTTTGCTCAAGAAACGGGCTCCGTCGCGATCGGAAACCATAATCTCGAATTTTTATTTTTGATGACGCATCGGCTAAAAATTAGGTGTCAACACACCACACCCAAAATATGCTCCGTCCCGGTTTAGACAAGGTCTATTTCCATGCATTTCCCCACAAATCCTGTAATAGCCCGAATTCCGATATAATTTCGGGATCAATAAAATTGACATTATTTCACATTTCATTTTAGCAAGTCTCGCCTAAAGCTGATTACTCTCGGAATACTAACCAATGGGGTATGGCTAACTAGGAAAAACGGTACGTGGACCAGTGACCCGATCGCGAATCAGACTCCGATCTCGAGAAACGATGAGGGAATATTTTGGGCCGATGCGGGCCGATCTTGGGAAAAGTAATGGATTTGGTTTGGCCAAGGCCAACGATGTACAATCGGATTGCAGGTGATTCTGCACGATCGAAAGTGCACGTGGCCAACCAGTCCCGAACTTGAACCGAAAGATCGCGACCTCTGGAACTAGCGATAATTCCTCTCTCTCGGTGATCAGGACAGTCATGACTCGGATAACCCTAGGTCGATACGCGTAACCCCTAAATAGCCGCTCGTTAGTGAGAGACCCTGAAATTGGAAATTTAGCGAGTTTTGGTCATAAAATTAGACCCGGACTTCGGTGTCGATTTTCGAGGGCTTGCACGACTATTTTTGCAATTCCGACGCCATATTATGTTGGCCACACACATTTGGGGTTGGTACGGGCGAAAAATGGAATTTCGACCCAGGGCAAAAAAATTACCGTTTTGCCCCTGGGTCCTATTTTGGGTATTCTGAATTTTAGGATTAAAATTATGGATTTTATCAAGTGTATCAACCCAAGAAATGACTAATTGTATTATTGGATAAGAACGAATGGTGGCCTTTGGATCAAGGCCATTTTGGGCATTTCCATGGATTTACGACACTTGTCATCCACTACCCTAGCCCTATTTGACCATTTTTGACTCTCTCTCTCTCTCTCTCTCTCTCCTTATTTTTCTCTCCCTCTCTCCCGGCCATCTCCTCCTCCACGACCATCCTCCTCCTCCGCCAGTTGCCCTTCGCCGCTCGTGAACCGCCGCCGTTAGCCGCCGTCTGTACCGGTCGCCGCCGTTCAAGCCGAGCCCCGTCCACCCTCACTGACCCACTCTCCCTCTCGCCACCTCAGCGGCAGTACGGACGCCAAGGGCCGCCGTCCGTACCACCGAAGCCATCGCCATACGTCACCATCGCCGCGGTTCCACCGTCCACCGGTGATCGACCGTCGTTCCTCGTCGTCGTGGTTTAGAATTTAGGTGAATGTACCTCCTAAACCCGGATTAGGACTGATAGTGCATTTTCTGGACTGGTTTGGGTATTGTTAGTATATATTAAGAGGAATTTGGGAACAGATTGGTGGAGGTTGTCATCGAGATAATATTGGTGGATTAATGCGATTTAATTGGAGACAAACAGTGGCCGCGGAGTGGCTGGTTTGGTGATTGTCCATTGGTGGATTATTGGACTAGAATGGGTCAATTGGGGAATTGTTAGCTGAATTGTCGGGATTGCCCGAGGTGATTGGCTGTTGATTGAATTGTAATTAATTGTGCTCAATTGTGATAGATTGTGATATGCCATGTCGTGTGCTCGTGTTGCCAAATTGTGCGGAATGTCATTGGCCAATTGATGGCTTGGTTTACTTCCCGATTGATGATTTGTGCATTGGGCCGCACGGTATTAAATGGGCCAATTGAGCACGTTGTTGTGGCATTGATTGATTGAATGCTTGATTATGGTATGTGTTGCTCATGTTACATTGCATTATTGCCCGAGAGCGGGATTTGCATGGCCATGCATTGATTATGTCGAGAATGAGGCGTGTGAAGAAATTGTGCGAGAATGCGTGCCTGACATGAGCATGTGATCATCTAATTATGCCCTGATGCGTTTTACGCAGGGTTCAGATAATAACTGGCTGTGTGTATGTGTGATCACATTTTGCCCTGATGCATGTTACGCGAGGTGTGCCGTCCTCATGCACTTTGAAGCAGGACGATGCCCAGTTCGACCGGATGACGACCAACCTGATGCGTTTTACGCGGGCTCTGGTTCGTGAGGAGATCAGTGCTGTGCCTCATGCACTTTGTAGCAGGCTAGAGACACTAGGCCTAGGGGGTTTTTACACTGGCCACGGAGTGTTGTGTTTAAGAAAGGGACCTGATGTGTTTTTACGCGGGTCGTATTAAATGATAATTGAGCATTGAGCCAGTGTGCAGTGTGAGCCAGAATGAACCATGGCATGATGATGACATTTGCATGCATAAGAATGCATGGGTTCTTGTGCAAACGTGTGAGACTCGGTGAAGGATATGCGATACGAGCATTGGTAATTACGAGCATGCGTATGGCGTACGTGTGACTATGTGTGCCACGTATGTGCCGTGATCATTATATATCGAACTGTTTAACCTATAGGGTCAGTGTGATGATCGATCTGGGCCCAAGGGCCTAGGTCATTATTTGTGTATTGTGTTGGATTACCCGTCAGGAGGATGTATGTTAGCCTAGCCTAGATTTAGGGTTTATACTTGCTGAGATTCGTCTCACGGTTGTAATAACTCAACTTTTCAGACCCTCAGCCCTGAACTTGTCGCAACCGATGCCTCTTTTTAGGAGACCTACATAGATCGATCCCGAGCCTATGGATCAGGACCCGGGTGAGAACGGGAGATTGCGGAGCTTAGTTCAGATGAGCCTACGGAGTTTTCAGACCCGGACTGGGAGCTTTAGGAGAGGCTGGAGGTTTAGCAGTGGAGGTCGTCCCTTTTTGTCTGTGGTCCTCCTCGTAGGTCTAGCTAACTCACCCTAGCCACATATACCTTTTTGTCTAGCAGTGGCTGTTGGCTGTTTGATCTTTGTGTTTTTTGGGTTGTATATGTAAATGTTGTGATAAGGAGTTTTTGATAATAATATAAAATGTACATATTTTCAGCTGTGTTGTATGTTGCCATGCTATCCATTGTCTCGTATTGATGCTATTGTCAAGGTTTGTTTATTTATTGCTTCCGCTTGTGCTTGTTCTTTGTTTGGGCGTTGGGTCGGCGACGCTTCCTGGGACGTCGCACACAAATCTACCAAGGCAGGGATGTTGCGTGCTGTGGGGTTCGGGAAGTGGCATCCCCGTTTGAATTGGTATAAGAGCAAGGTCAACTCGGTCCAATTAGGTCGAAACCTGGAGTGACAAGGAGCGATGAGACCATGGATAGCTAGTAGGGTGATCTCGTGTGCTAACTGTACCTCTGGACAGTTGTGTGCTGATTGAGTATTTATGGATATGACCCGTAAAGTGCTGGTGCGGCAGGACCCGAGGTAAGTATGCGAATCCCTTGGGTGATGTGTTGGATAGTTCTTGATAGGTTGCATGTTGTTGATTATCGTTTTGATACCTGCCTAGGACTTAGATTGGGATAGATTGGTTTAAGTCTCTAATTCCTTAATGGAATTATAGCAGGTAGTTGAGTAGCTGAAATTGTAAGGATGAGTAGAAGAAGGGGCAAGGAACCCCAAGGTCAATCTAGTACAGGAGGCCAAGAAGCCAGGGACCCCAGATTTGATGAAGTGATGGAGACCCTATGTGAGATAGGGCATATTATGGAATTGCAAGCTCATGAAAGAGCCGCAGCTTATACACAGGCTGCTGAGGCCGCACCGATTGCTGGTATTGGAGGAAATCAAGCCCAGTAAGGGCATGCTCAACCAGCGGGGGTTAGACAGATGCCCCAGTTAGTGGAATAATTTATAAAGTTGAAGCCGCCTAAGTTTCATGGTAGAGGTGACCCCGAGACTGCGCCGAGATGAGTGGAAGAACTGGAGAAAACTTTTAGGGTTTTGGGGTGCATCGATGAAGAAAAAGTAACGTTGGCGGTTTATCAGTTACAGGATAGTGCCAATGATTGGTTAAATGCCACAGAAGGTAGAGTATTTTTAGAAGGAATGGCCTCGACTTGGGCGGTATTTGTTGAGAATTTTTATGAAAAGTATTTCTCGGAGAATGCTCAGGAAAAGAAACTGATGGAGTTTATGCGATTATGCCAAAGTCAGATGACCGTTGACCAATATGAAGCGAAATTTGCAAGGTTGGCGAAGTTTGCCCCGACAATGGTAGAAAATCCGCGAGATAGAGCTCGAAGATTCCGGAATGGATTGAAGTCGGATCTTCGGAGCCAGATTTTGTCGCATGACATGAAGGACTACGGGGAGATGTATAGACGGGCTTAGATTATAAAGCGGGATCAGCAAGAAAGGGCAGCCGCTTTGGGATTGCGATTTGCCTAGAATAGGGATAACCGTCGTCTTAGGAAGAAGCCAATGGTTGGCAATAGACGATTTATTCCCCCTGTTAGGCGAAATATTGGGAAGCCAAGTAACTAGCCAAATAGGTTTGGAGCGTGCTTCAAGTGTGGGAGTATGGAGCACCA
Organism: Syzygium jambos; assembly: GCA_031216235.1. NCBI lineage: Eukaryota > Viridiplantae > Streptophyta > Magnoliopsida > Myrtales > Myrtaceae > Syzygium > Syzygium jambos. The sequence goes on along the minus strand of CM062230.1, from coordinate 18,167,661 downwards.
GATCAGAAATTGTCCTCAGATGCGTCCCTCAAGACCACCTATGATGTCTCAGCAGCAGCCCCGAGCAGGGAATAAAGTCGGGAATCCCCCACCGGCAAATCAGGGGCAACCACCAGCTCAAGGAAGGGTCTATGCCATGGCGCGCAAAGAAGCTGAGAATGCACCGGGTGTGGTCACAGGTACGATTTCCTTATGTGATCATGCCGCTTATGCATTATTTGATCCGGGGCGACCTATTCTTTCATTTCAAAATAGTTTATTAAGTTGGTTGGAATGGAACCAGTGTTGCTTGAAAATGTGCTTTGCGTGTCGACACCTATGAATGATAGGGTGCTAGTTTCTTTTGGATGCCCTAATTGTAAGGTAATTATTGGGGGTAAGGAAGAAAGTATCGACTTGGCAGTATTGGCCATGTTCGATTTTGATGTGATCATTGATAAGGACTGATTAGTCCGACAGAAAGCTGTATTGGATTGCAACGATAGGACGATCCAATTTAACCCAGATGGACGCCCTAATTTTGTGTTTCAGGGAAACCGAGGAGGAACCTCGATCCCTTGGATTTCCTCGCTTGAGGCGACGAAGTTGTTAGATGATGGATGCGAAGGATATTTGGTGAATGTTGTGGATCCAATAGTTGTGGAACCTAAGTTGGAAGACATACCCATGGTATGCAATTTCCCCGAGGTTTTTCCTCAGGAATTGCCGGGTTTACTGCCTGAGCGAGAGGTAGAGTTTATGATTGAACTGGCCCCAGGGACAGAGCCGATTTCGAAGGCACCATATCGGATGTCCCTTTTGGAATTGAAGGAGCTGAAAGTGCAAATATAGGAATTGCTGGACAAGGGATTCATTCGCCCTAATGCGTCTTCATGGGGAGTGCCAATCCTGTTTGTGAGAAAGAAAGATGGAACTCTGAGGTTCTGCATAGATTACCGACAGTTGAACCAAGTGATAGTGAAGAACAAGTATTCGCTGCCGAGGATTGATGATCTGTTCGACCAGTTACAAGGAGCCTCAGTATTTTCCAAAATAGATTTGAGGACCGGGTACCATCAGCTGAGGATTAGAAAAGAGGATATCCCTAAGACTGCGTTCAGGACGAGGTATGGGCATTATGAATTTACAGTTATGCCCTTTGGATTAACAAACGCCCCAACTACTTTCATGAATCTGATGAATCGGGTATTCAAGAAATTCTTGGATAAGTTTGTAATAGTTTTCTTTGATGATATACTAGTGTACTCTAAGAGCCCTGAAGAGCATGAAGTACACTTGACTGAAGTTCTACGGACCTTAAGAGAACACGAGTTGTATGCCAAGTTCAGCAAGTGCGAGTTTTGGCTCAGCCGAGTAGGGTTTTTTGGATATATCGTTTCTGGAGATGGGATTTATGTAGATTCGACCAAGATCGAAGCGGTGACTAATTGGCCAAGACCGACATCCATAACAGAAATCCGGAGTTTTCTTGGTTTGGCTGGCTATTATAGGCGATTCGTGGAAGGATTTTCATCAATAGCCATGCCATTGACAAGGTTGCTGAAGAAGGAGACTAAGTTTGAATGGGATGAAAAATGTGAGAGAAGTTTCCAAGAGTCAAAGTATAGACTAACAACAGCTCCAGTGTTGACCATTCCATCTGGACCTGGAGGATTTGAAGTTTATAGTGACGCTTCTTTGAGAGGGCTCAGATGTGTTTTGATGCAACATGGAAAAGTGGTAGCATATGCGTCGCGCCAGTTGAGGCCTCATGAGATGAATTACCCGACGCATGACTTGGAATTAGTTGCGATTGTCTTCGCACTCAAAATCTGGAGATATTACCTGTACGGAGAGAAGTTCCAGATTTATACTGATCATCAAAGCCTCAAGTACCTGTTCTCGCAGAAAGAGTTGAACATGAGGCAGCGCCATTGGATAGAACTACTGAAGGATTACGATTGCGACATCCTGTATCATCTAGGAAAGGCAAATAGAGTTGCAGATGCCTTAAGTCGCAAGTCGAGTATGGCACACCTAATGGTCAAGGAGTGGACATTATTGGAAAGACTCAGAGATTCAGAGTTCAAGTTTGAAGTGAGCCAGATGTCTAACCTGTTAGCCACATTAAGGATTTAACCAGAGATCCAAACTAAAATCAAGGAACTGTAGTCTACGGACAAAGAGATTCAAAGAATTGTTGAGATGGATGCTGCTAAGAGAAAGTCAGACTTCCAAGTGAGCGAGAACGGAATCTTGAAGTTCCGAGGGAGGATATGTATGCCTGATGACATAGAGCTCAAGGAGGAAAACTTATCGGAAGCTCATATGAGCAATTACAATATCCACCCAGGCAGTACGAAAATGTATCAGAATTTGCGGCAACATTATTGGTGGAACGGAAGGAAGGTGGATGTGGCCAAACATGTGGCCAAGTGTTTGACGTGCCAACAAGTAAAGGCATAGCACTGCAAGCCAGGGAGACCGTTAGAGATCCCTGAGCGGAATGGGAGCACATCACGATGGATTTCGTGATGGGATTATCGCGAAGCCAGAGAGGACATGACTCAATATGGGTCATAGTGGATCGCTTAACTAAGTTAGCGCACTTCCTGGTAGTGCGAAAGGACTTTGAGTTGAAAAGGTATGCAGAATTATATGTGCGGCAAATAGTACATCTTTATGGAGTACCAGTGACGATCACCTCGGATCGTGATCCAAGGTTCGCGGCCAATTTTTGGAAGAGTTTACAAACGGCCTTAGGCACGAAGTTGCAATTTAGTACGGTATATCATCCGTAGACAGATGGCCAGTCTGAAAGGACAATTCAGACCCTAGAGGACATGTTGAGAGCCTGTATGTTGGACTTCCAAGGCAAATGAGAAGGGTAGTTACATTTAGTGAAATTTGCCTACAACAATAGCTATAAACAGAGCATTCAAATGGCAGCGTTTGAAGCTTTATATGGCAGAGCTTGTAGAACGCCATTATGTTGGGATGAAGTTGGTGAGCGAAGTATCACAGGCCCAGAGTTAGTATAGCAAATGGTAGAAGCAGTAGAGATTATTCGGGACAGACTGAGGATGGTGCAAAGTCGCCAAAAGAGTTATACCGATAGGAGACGACGACCCTTGGAGTTTCAAGTAGGAGATCATGTATTTCTCAGTATGTCGCCAATGAAAGGATTATCCTGATTCTACAAGAAAAGAAAGCTCAGTCCAAGGTACGTCGGGCTATTTGAGATATTGGAAAAGATTGGCGATATGGCTTATCGACTTGCCTTGTCTCCCAACCTATCCCAAGTGCACAATGTTTTCCACATGTCGATGTTAAGAAAGTATGAACCAGATCCGACTCACGTTCTAAGATACGAGGAGATAGACGTGGACGACAAAGTATCGTACGTGGAAAGACCAGTCAGGATCGAAGATAGAAAAGATCGTGTGCTGAGGAACAAAATGATCCCTATGATCAAGGTTGTCTAGGAGCACCATGGAACAGAAGGTGCCACTTGAGAAAGCGAAGAAGCTATGAGACGTCAACACCCTCAGTTGTTTGAGTAGATAAGGATAGATTATAAATTTCGACGATGAAATTTTTATAAGGGGGGAAGAGTTGTAACGGCCCGAATTTCGATGTAATTCCGAGATCAATAAAATTGACATTATTTCGCATTTCATTTTAGCAAGTCTCGCCCAGAGCTGATTACTCTCGAGATACTAACTAATGGGGTATGGCTAACTAGGAAAAACGGTACGTGGACTAGGGACCCGATCGCGAATCGGACCCCGATCTCGAGAAACGATGAGGGAATATTTTGGGCCGATACGGGCCGATCTTAGGAAAAGTAATGGATTTGGTTTGGCCAAGGCCAACGATGTACAATGGGATCGCAGGTGATTCTACATGATCGAAAGTGCACGTGGCCAACTAGTCCTGAACTTGAACCGAACGATCGCGACCGCTGAAACTAGCGATAATTCCTCTCTCTCTTGGTGATCAGGACCGTCAAGACTCGGATAACCCTAGGTCGATACGCGTAACCCCTAAATAGTCGCTCGTTAGTGAAAGACCCTGAAATTGAAAATTTAGCGAGTTTTGATCAGCAAATTAGACCCGGACTTCGGTGTCGATTTTCGAGGGCTTGCACGACTATTTTTGCGATTCCGACGCCATATTATGTTGGCCACACATTTGGGATTGGTATGGGCGAAAAATGGAATTCCAACCCGGGGCGGAAAAATTACCGTTTTGCCCTTGGATCCTATTTTGGGTATTTCGAATTTTGGGATTAAAATTATGGATTTTATCTAGTGTATCAGCCCAAGAAATGACTAATTGCATTATTGGATAAGAACGAATAGTGGCCTTTGGATCAAGGCCATTTTGGGCATTTCCATGGATTTACGACACTTGACCTCCACTACCCCAGCCCTATTTGACCAGCTTTGACTCTCTCTCTCTCTCTCTCTCTCTCTCTCTCTCTCTCTCTCTCTCTCTCCTTATTTTCCTCTCCCTCTCTCCTAGCCATCTCCTCCTCCACGACCGTCCTCCTCCTCCGCCGGTTGCCCTTCGCCGTTCGTGTACCGCCGCCGTTAGCCGCCGTATGTACCGGCCGCCGCCGTTCAAGCCGAGCCCTGTCCACCTTCACCGACCCACTCTCCCTCTCGCCACCTCAGCGGCAGTACGGACGCCAAGGGCCGTTGTCCGTACCACCGAAGCCATCGCCGTACGTCACCATTGCCGCTCGCAGGGAACGCCGCCGGCGGTTCCACCGTCCACCGGTGATCGGTCGTCGTTCCTCGTCGTCGTGATTTAGAATTTAGGTGAGTGTACCTCCTAAACCCGGATTAGGACTGATAGTACATTTTCTGGACTGGTTGGGTATTGTTAGTATATATTAAGAGGAATTTGGGAACAGATTGGTGGAGGTTGTCATCGAGATAATATTAGTGGATTAATGCGATTTAATTGGAGACAAATAGTGGCCGCGGAGTGGCTGGTTTGGTGATTGTCCATTGGTGGATTATTAGACTAGAATGGGTCAATTGGGGAATTGTTGGCTGAATTGTCGGGATTGCCCGAGGTGATTGGCTGTTGATTGAATTGTAATTAATTGTGCTCAATTGTGATAGATTGTGATATGCCATGTCGTGTGCTCGTGTTGCCAAGTTGTGCGGAATGTCATTGGCCAATTGATGGCTTGGTTTACTTCCCGATTGATGATTTGTGCATTGGGCCGCACGGTATTAAATGGGCCAATTGAGCACGTTGTTGTGGCATTGATTGATTGAATGCCTGATTGTGGTATGTGTTGCTCATGTTACATTGCATTATTGCCCGAGAGCGGGATTTGCATGGCCATGCATTGATAATGCCGAGAATGAGGCGTGTGATGAAATTGTGCGAGAATGCACGCCTGACATGAGCATGTAATCACCTAATTATGCCCTGATGCGTTTTACGTAGGATTCAGATAATAACTGGCTGTGTGTATGGGTGATCACATTTTGCCCTGATGCGTGTTACGCGAGGTGTGCCGTCCTCATGCACTTTGAAGCAGGACGATGCCCGGTTCGATCGAATGACGACCAACTTGATGCGTTTTATGCGGGCTCTAGTTCGTGAGGAGATCAGTGCTGTGCCTCATGCACTTTGTAGCAGGCTAGAGACACTAGGCCTGGGGCGTTTTTACGCTGGCCACGGATTGTTGTGTTTAAGAAAGGGACCTGATGCGTTTTTACGCGGGTCGTATTAAATGATAATTGAGCATTGAGCCAGTGTGCAGTGTGAGCCAGAATGAACCATGGCGTGATGATGACATTTGCATGCATAAGAATACATGGGTTCTTGTGCAAACGTGTGAGACTCGGTGAAGGATATGCGATACGAGCATTGGTAATTACGAGTATGTGTATGGCGTACGTGTGACTATGTGTGCCACGTATGTGCCGTGATCATTATATATCGAACTGTTTAACCTATAGGGTCAGTGTGATGATCGATCTGGGCCCAAGGGCCTAGGTCATTGTTTGTGTATTGTGTTGGATTACCCGTCAGGAGGATGCATGTTAGCCTAGCCTAGGTTTAGGGGTTATACTTGCTAAGATTCGTCTCACGGTTGTAATAACCCAACTTTTCAGACCCCCAGCCCTGAACATGTCGCAGCCGCTGCCTCTTTTTGGGAGACCTACATAGATCGAGCAGGAGCCTATGGATCAAGACCCGAGTGAGAACGGGAGATTACAGAGCTTAGTTCAGATGAGCCTGTGGAGTTTTCAGACCCAGACTGGGAGCCTTAGGAGAGGCTGGAGGTTTAGCAGTGGAGGCCGTCCCTTTTTGTCTGTGGTCCTCCTTGTAGGTCTAGCTGACTCACCCTAGCCACCTATACCTTTTTATCTAGCAGTGGCTGCTGGCTGTTTGATCTTTGTGTATTTTGGGTTGTATATGTAAATGTTGTGATAAGGAGTTTTTGATAATAATATAAAACGTACATATTTTCAGCCATGTTGTATGTTGCCATGCTATCCATTGTCTCGTATTGATGCTATTGTCAGGGTTTGTTTATTTATTGCTTCCGCTTGTGCTTGGTCTCTGTTTGGGTGTTGGGTCGGCGGCGCTTCCTAAGACGTCGCACACAAATCGACCAAGGTAAGGATGTTGTGTGCCGTGGAGTTCGGGACGTGACAAATCCGACATGGACCATTCTGATTATGGGCCGGCTTCCCTACGTTCCTTCTAGCCGGGGGGACAAAATGTCGATTACCTGTCATTGGTTTCTTCTCTAACTGACGGTTGTCTCTACCCTGGGTAAACCTCGACTCAGATGCGGCTGCCCTATTTACCTGATCCCGCTTAAGAGCCTAAGCTCTATCATATATGTCCTCATAAGTCTTCAGATTCATCGGTATCAACTGGCTGCGAAGGTCGGCTTTCAATCCATCCCAAAACCTTCGCGCCTTGTCCTCGGGATGCTCTACCATCCTTGGCACAAACTTAGACAATCTAGCAAATTCCGCCTCATACTGATTCATAGTCATCTGGCCTTGGCAGAGCCTCATAAACTCTGCTAATTTTCTTTCCCTAGCGCTCTTCGAGAAATATTTTCCATAGAAACTCTTGGTAAACGCAGCCCAAGTCTGGGCGATACCTTTTGGAAACACTCTATCCCTAGTAGCCTTCCACCAATCATTCGCATTGTCTTGCAACTTATATACAGCAAGGGTCACTTTCTCAATCTCGGTACACCTCAACACCTCAAAGGCCTTCTCTAACTCTTCTACCCATTTCGGTGCAGCCTTAGGGTCACCACTTCCAATAAACTTAGGTAGTTTCAACTTCAAGAACTGCTCTACCAACTGGTGCATTTGTCTATTAGCATTCACCTGCCCCTACCCTTAATTCCCATTATTATTATTATTGGTAGCAACGGCCACAACGGCCTCGGCAGCTTGGGCAATCGTAGTAGCTCGTTCCTGAGTCTGCAGTTCTATCATATTACTGATATGTTCTAGGGTCCTCATGATCACTTCCATTTTAGGATCTTCTGCAGGTCGGGCTCAGGCTCGCGAGCTGGACGGACCCCCAGTTACTCTACCTCGCGAACTCATTCTCACGATTCTATCACTCGACTACTTGCTATAATTTCACTCAGGAATTAAAAACCTAAGCCAACTAGATCAGTCTAGTCCTAGGCAGTGAATTAACGCAAGAATTCACTCAGCAGGCAATCAATCTCCATAGGGACAAGGCCACAATCAATAGGGTTTGAACACTTATCTCAGGTCCAGACGTACCTGCATTTCAATCGTCATAACAATCAATTCATCCAATCAATCACAACAAACAATCTGGAGGCACGTGTAGCTTATTCCGTCCTATGACTCGCTAAGGTCTCCCTAGATTATTACCCCAAGGTTTCTGCTCCTTATCACTCTAGATTTCGACAAGTTTAGATTGAGCTGTCCTCGCTTTGATACCAAACCGAATAGTAATGTCACGTCCCAAACCCCAACGAGCACGCGACACACTTCTCTGATCGAATAATGCGATATCCTAGGGTATCGCCGATCCTATTTAAAACTATCAGAGATTTAAAACGACCAGCATAAACCACAAATTCCCAGACAAAATCAACTGGGGTATTAAAAGAGAATGCACATATTCATTTCTCATTCAAACTCATATAATATTCACAATTTATAAACCACCATATATATAAGCACATCGAACTATAAACCACCGATATCCAAACGATCGATAGCCTGGGTATTCCATCACCAAATATGGAACTCCTCAAAAAGCCTATCCTCAAACCCTAACCCTAGCCCTTACGCCCTCTACTTGACGTCCATTCCGAGTCTGATTCTTCGCCCTCTGAATCTGAATCCTCCTGGACAGTCTGCTCCTCCGAGGACTCCGACTCGGCCTCAATTTCGATTGGGTGATTTATATCACCCGACTTAGCTGGAACCTTGTCCCGTTCCTCCTCGACCGGCTCCTCAAAGAACTCGTCCTTAGGTATAAACTCGGGGTCAATCCATTATTCGTATGGGGGTATGTACTCCGGTTCTCCTTCGGGCTTAGCAGGTTCATCCTCAGGTTCTGCCTCGAGCTCTTCCTCTTCCGGTTCTTCCTCTGGGATAGCCTCGAGATCGATGTCTATTGGATATACCCCGCCTGCGATTCCTCAGGCTCTGGATCATGCTCGGCCCTCGAAGGCTCTGGTGCTACCGGCACTGGTTGAAGTCCAGATTGCGCCAGACTAGTCTTCAAACTAGTCATTTCACTATCGGGAGGAGGTATGGTGGACGGGTCCCAATCCCCAACTCCATCAAAGGGGACGTCGAATCCTCATACGGGACCAAACTCGTCTATCCCGTCTCTAAAGAATCAGGCGGTGTACGTATGAGACTGCCAGAGGGGTAGTCCTATATCTACCCAAACTATCGTCGTGTGCTTAACCCAAGTCATGAGGTCATCTACCGGATACTCTACAATATTGTGGTCGGTGTGCATCGGTACTCCAAAACGTTTAGGTGGCGGCGGTGGAAGATTCATTCTTCAGGCCGGGATTCTGAAAAGTATTGGTTGAAACAACAATGAGATTACATCTCAATAAGTACAACCTTAAACCCCATCTAGGCTATCATGTACCTCTAAATAATCACGACAAATAATCACACTCAGCTATTACACCACAGGCACACAATCAGTACTTACTTGGACCTTTCCAGTGTGCAACCTGTACGTTAGTCATAATAGCACCATTCCACTCACATGCATGTTCTAATTACGTTTCATGCATTTATTCTGATCTCATCACATCTTTTCCACACCACTCGCCAGGGACCCGCATAATGGTACCGCCTCAGGTTCACTATGACCATCTCACACTTGCCTCGCCAGTGGCCGGCGTAATAGTACCGCTTCAGGCTCACTGCGACTAACTCATAACAACACTTCAAGGCCCACGTAATGGTACCGCCTCAGGCCGTGTATATCGCCCGCATAGTGATATTGTCTCAGGCTCAACACCCACCACCTATGACACAATCCGCATAATGGTACCGCCTCAGGTTGGCCGTCCTCCGGTAATACCGGACATCATCCCGCGTAGTCGTACCGCCTCAGGACTGAAATATCCCCGCGTAATGGTACCGCCTCAGGGATTTAGCGATCACACGAACATACTCACATACCATATATTTTATTTGTACCCCGCGTAAACACGCCTCAGGGCCTTTTAGTGATCACACGCACATCGCACGCCTCAAATCTCATACGTGCGCACACTCGGCCATCAATCAATTGCACATTAATGCATCCAATTTCATCACCACAACTCAGCCACATTACAAACACACAATCAACATACAAATTGCCATTTTTCCACATCCAAACTATGGCAAATCAATTCCAGCCCTTCACGATATTTTCACACAATTAATCACTGAATCCAAATACCCGATTTACATACCGGACAAAACATCACAGCACACATTTCAGCGATCACAGCCCGCCTTTGACTCTAATTTTCCACCAAAATCTCCCAAATTCATTCCTAAGGCCCGCTAATCAATTTCGTCTCCAAAACTATACCAATCCGCATCTAATTAAACTCGATTCCACCCCTAATTTTGTCCGCCAATATCCGAAGTCCTAAATAGAGTTTAGGGCGTGACTTACCGAACTCTAGACTGACTCAGCTAGAGTGGGAAAGGGGACGACGGCTCGTCGGCGGTCAAGTAGGGGCGTGCAGCGGCGGCGGTGGCTGGCCGCGGCTGAACAGCGACGACGATGACTCCCTCGGCTGCTGTTCACGGCACGAGAGGGTAGAGAGAGAGGGAGAAGGACGACGTGAGGTGGTGGTACGGCTCGGTGACGGGGACGGTGGTGGCACAGCGAACGGTGGTCGGCGAGCAGCAGTGGCGCGGCCAAGGGGGCGGTTGGTCGGTGAGGGGAGGGGAGGGGGAGAGAGAGATGAAGCCGAGAGATGAGAGAGAGAGAGAAAATGAGGAGAGAAAGAGGATTTTGGTCTAAATAGTCAAAAACCAATAATTGAGGGGCCAAAATGACCATCTTGCCCTTGTCTCACAAATTAAATCGATGGTCGAGATTCGATCTTATCTTGAGATCGACGGCCGAGATCGAATCTTTCCCAAAAATATCTAAGGGCAATTTGGAAATTTCATAAAATTTCAAGGGCAAAATTGTCCAATTCAAAAATTAGGAAAAAATGACCAAAATGCCCTCCCCTTTAACACTTGCCCTTTATAAACCTCTATAGGTAAAATGGTCACTTTTCCATTTTCTTGCCGAATTTGAATTTTTCTGAAGGATTCGGGAAAATCCAAAGCTGTATGTTCTAACCGCAACGTCTTCCTAACGTTCTGTCTTGACTTCTTAATTTTCCAATGTCCAATTTGGGCTCTAATTAATAATTGAATTTTATTTAACGTAACTCGAGCGTTTCTCAAACTAACGGGCGGCTTTTGGGGAAATTCGCATATTCGACCCGTGGCTGATGATAAATCGAGTCACGTGCAAGCTCATTCGGTTCGTGACAATTTCGGTTGTCATGTAATCGCGAGGTTCGATCACTAGTTCCGTCGAGCACGATCATTCGGTATAGGTTCTAGATCATTCGTCATTTCATTTCGTGGTCAAACGGAATCACCCGTGATCCACTCGTATGACAGTGACGAGTTGACCCATAACTATCCTAAGATCGGCCTACATTAGCTCAAAATGTCACCTCGACGATTCTATGATCGAAAATCGATTCATAATCGAATTTTCTTTAGTCGCACGAATTTTAAATCCCTAATTAGCCTTTCCCTAATGGTTAGTATCCCAGGAATGATTAGTTCCGGGCAAGAACTGACTACAAGTACGTTCATAAAACCAAGCATTTCATAAATCTCAAATGGACAAATTTCAGGATGTCATAATATATATGGCTATGAATTTTTTTTTGTGATTTCTCATTTTATATTGCCATATTATATGTTATATTATATGTTGGAAGTTCTTAAAAGTTTGTATAACTTTTGAAGAACCAATTTAATTATGTTAATGATAATTTCAAATTAGGTTTTTTAGATGATGATTGGGAACATAGTGAACTTTCAACTCTAAGACCTTTTATGAAACTATTCATTAATATGATTAGTTTATGTAATCATGATACTGATGAATCATTTAGATAGGCTTTAATAATTCATGCGTATGTGTCTAAAATGTTCAGATACGATGGCTTCAGCAACTAAGAACATAGTGGCTGAACTTAATAAGGGAGAAAAATTGAATGGCGACAATTATGAGATTTGGAGTCTCAAGATTCAATATGTGCCGGAAGAGCAAGAGGCATTCGAAGCTCTTAACCAGATTATGGAAGAACCTGAGGATGGGACAACTGCCCAACACAAAAGGGACAAAGATGACTTTGCTATTTGGAAAAGAAAGAACTCTCTTGTTCACATTACGTTGCTAAGCAGCATGGACAATGACGTCATGCGAGAGTTTGGACGTTTTCATAGTGCCAAAGACATATGGGCTGCACTGGCATCAAGATTTGGTCGAACTTCTATGACCAAACTGAAATAACTCACTATCCGTTTCGACTCATACAAGATGTCTCATGGAAAGACCATGAAACAATATTTAAGGCAGATGTCGAATATGATTAGTGAGCTAAAGGATGCCGGTCACATACTCACTGATGAACAGTAGGTGCAAGCAGTAATCCGCTCCTTGTCTTAAAGCTGAGAGCATATGAAGATCTATTTGACCCACAATGAGGGTATCAAGATCTTCGAGGATGCTATACAGCATCTTGAGCTGGAAGAGGATCGCCTCATGACGGCTGAATCAGAAACTGATATTTACTTTGCTAGTTCTAACTCACATGGAGTTTTGGGCTCCAAGATGAAGCACCCTACTGGGTCAAAGAAGTGGAAAGGCAAGAGAGCAAGTCTTTCAGGGAAGAAGCCAAGGCACAATTAATGGGAGAAAGGAAAGCGTCCTTTCAAGAAGAACATTTCAAGAGTGAAATGTTATAACTGTGGCAAGAAGGGTTACTTTACTCGCGACTGTGACGAGCCAAAGAAGATAGAAACCCCAAGCATTAATGAAAATGCTACTTATGTGTCTAGTTCAATATTTCTTACTGAATCTAATCCTTTGTAGACTGTAGACTTGAGAGCCACAGACCATGTAGCAAAGGACAGAGAAGCTTTCGTAGAGTTCTGACGAGTTTCATAAGGAACATAGTGGATACACGTGGGGAACAATTTAAGAGTAGAGGTCAGAGGCATTGGCACCTGTTAACTACTTATGTGCGGTGGACGCACATTGTTCCTACATGATGTGCTATTTGCTCTAGAGATTTGTCGAAACTTAGTTTCGGTGTTGGTTTTAGTTAGACTTGGTTTTAATGTAAACTTCCATAACAATGGTATAGACTTGTGTTTAGATACAAGTTATTATGGTTCCGGATATTTTTTAGATGGTTTCATAGTATTAGATGTTGACTATTGTGAAGTTAATATTAGTTATTCCTTATTTACATCATCTGATTTGTATGAGAATGATGGGAACGTGTGGCATGCTAGACTTGGTCATATTGGCCAACAAAGAATGAATAGATTGGCTAAAGATGGCTTATTGGGCAATATTAAAAGGGTTGATTTGCCCTTAAAAGGGTTGATTTGCCCAAAAGTGAGCATTGCCTAGAAGGAAAAACAACGCGGAAACCATTTGGAAAAGGAACAAGTGCTGAATTTCCTTTGCAATTAATCCATACTGACATCTGTGGTCCAATGAATGTAAAAGCAAGGCACGGGTATGTTTATTTCATCACGTTCATTGATGATCATACTCGATTCGGACATGTCGATTTGATTTCTCATAAGTCCGAGGCTTTAAATTGCTTTAAAAGATTTATGAGCTTAGTGGAAAATCAATTAGACAAGAAAATAAAAGCATTAAGATCCAATCGAGGTCGAGAATATATGTCTGATCAGTTCAGAAATTTATGTGATGAAAAGGGAATAGAAAAATAACTAACTATTCCATATACTTCTCAACAAAATGGTGTTGCAGAAAGAAGAAACAAAACCTTAATGGAAATGGTTAGGTCAATGATGGCACAAGCTAACTTGCCCATCATTTTTTTGGGTGATGCTTTGTTGACTGCCGCCTACATACTTAACCGTGTGCCTTCTAAATCAGTTGCTTTTACTCCATATGAGTTATGGACAGGCAAAAAGCCTAATTTAAGCTTTATAAAACCTTGGGGTTGTGCTGCCTATGCTCGTGAGTCTTCTCATAAGTATGAAAAATTAGGCCCAAGAGGCAAAAAGAGTATTTTTATAAGTTAGTCAGAGCACTCAAAAGGATATGTATTCATAGATGAGCAAGAAAGTGGAAATATAAATGAATTTGAATCACGAGATGTCACATTCTTAGAGAATGAATTTCCTAAAAAGGGCGAAGTAGGTGGTGATTACTCACTATACGAATTTGTGGATCGTGATAGTGAAGTTAGTGGGAACATTGTGATAAATGAAGAGTTGAATGTAACCCAGTCTCAATCGCAACCACTTAAAGAGATGACACCACCATTATCTAATTCGAGTGGGAGCGCAATGGAACGTGGTGAATCATTAAAAGTACAACATTCCATACGACAGTCAAGTTGTAATAGGATTTCCTGTCGATATTTTGACATTGAAGGAGAAACTTTCATGATCGCCCCACAAGATAAAGATGAGCCGAAGAATGTGAACGATGCTCTAAAGTGCCCCGATAAGGAAGAATGGATACATGCAATGGAAGAAGAAATGGAGTCATTAATATCAAATCAAGTTTGGGAATTGGTTGACCTTCCAAAAGGACGCAAAGTCATTAGGAACAATTGAGTTCTCAAAATAAAGTGTAAGGCTGATGGCTCAATAGAGAGGTATAAGGCTCACCTGTGGCGAAATGATATAATCAACATGAAGGAGTTGACTTTAAAGAAACTTTTTCTCCTGTGGTTAGATTTACCTCTATTTGCCTTATTCTGGCAATAGTAGCTAGTATGATCTTGAATTACATCAAATGGATGTAAAGATTGCATTCATCAATGGAGAATTAAAGGAAAAAATTTATATGAAACAACCAGTTGGTTTCATTACAAAAGGCCAGGAGCACAAAGTGTGTCGACTATTAAGGTCGATATATGGCCTTAAGCAATCTTCGAGGCAATGGTATATACATTTTCACAATACTATAATGGCTTATGATTTTGTAATGATTAGTGAAGATAATTGTGTATATATCAAAAGATCCAAAGATCAATTTGTGATCTTATCATTATATGTTGATGATATACTAATTGCCGGAAGCAGTATAGAGTTTGTCAATACAGTCAAGAATTGGTTATCTTTCAATTTTGAGATGAAAGATATGGGTGAAGCTGCATACATTCTTGGAGTTAAGATTTCAAGAGATCGCTCAAAGAAATCCATATCCCTTTCACAAGAGACGTATGTGAATAAAATCTTTGAGCGATTTCGTATGCAAGACTGTAAACCAATAGATACTCCTATTGCAAAGGGCGAAGTATTAAGCGACAAATGTGCCCTAAGACTTCACAAGAAAAGGAGGAAATGGAACAAGTTCCATATGCTAGTGCTGTCGGAAGCTTGATATACGCTATGATGTGTACAAGACCTGATATTTGTTATGCAGTTGGAATGGTAAGTAGATACCAATCCAATCCAGGTCAAGCATATTGGATCGCCGTCAAGAATCCTGAGATATCTAAAGGGAAGTGCTGATTATGAGCTGACTTATCAAGGAAGTGATCTACACCGTGAAGGCTATACTGATGCTGACTGGGGAGGAGATTTAAAAGAAAGGAAATCTACTTCTGGATATGTGTTCTTACTGAATAATGGTGCCATATCTTGGAGCAGTACAAAATAACAGTGTGTAGCCTTATCTACAATAGAAGCCGAGTTCGTGGCTCTATCAACAACGGCACAAGAAGCTATTTGGCTTAGAAGATTTTTGGATTACTTAGGTGTTACTGAGAATGCTGCAAACCCATTATTGGTCTATTGTTACAGCCAAGCAACAATAGCGTATACTAAGGATCACAAGCACCATGGAAAGACCAAACATATAGATATCAATTATAACTATGTCAAGAACATGATTGCACGAAAGGAAGCTAACGTGAAGTACATATCTACACAAAGGATGATAGTAGATTCTATGACGAAGCCGATTCCTAGAAAAGTTTTCCATGGTCATGTGAGATATCTAGGACTGTGTAGAATATGATGTACTGAATATTGTAATTTTCCCAAAATATTTACTATTAATGAAGTTTGCTATTATCAATGCCTATAAGTTTGTATGACGTTTGTGAATGTCGATGCTGAGTGCATTATATTGAAAAGGTATGTTAGACAGATAAGAGATTAGCTCACTCACACGGGTAATCGCATCTACTCACTGTGTGATAAATATAGATGGGACAGTTTTAAGCTTATTATCTAGGTGATAATTGAGAGCTCAAGTTTGAAGCATGGACGTCGCCTTAACAAAATGTTAAGATGAGGACATATATATTATTATGTCCGAAAGTGAAATAACTCACATATTTTACTTTACCTGTTTTTAATGCCAGATGTGAATTCTGATAGATGCTTATGAATAGAGTAGATTTGTGAACTCAAGTTAGACATTGAGTATGTCTAAACTATCATCTGTACGGTATTAAGAGTAAAGACATACGCTCTATGGGAAAATAAGAGAATACTGTAATACGTATTTTATATTACGTATGCATGGGACAACCGATAAGAGTTGGCAAAAAATTATGATCTCAATTTTTAAGTCATGTGAGACTCTTGAGAAAAATAGTTTTTCTCAATTAAAGTACCCTCACGACTCTTGCTTATTCTCGAAATTTCTATTTAATGTTTGCTATCTTAGGATGTTGCCGATGATCATGGTAATTCAGTCTAACGGGGCATTTCTAGAAAAGTGAGTTGGACTGAAATGGAGAGATTTAAGGAAAGAGGAAGATCAATTTAATTTATGACGTCACATTCTATATTTGTATTCACAGGTCGACCAATTATGATTTTGAGTAAATCATAGTTGTGAATACGATATACGATATACTAAAAGAGATCAAGAGAGATAAAAAATGTGACTGATTGATCTAGGAAACTGCATACTAATTCTACTCTGGATATTGCTCAATTTAAGCTATTATATATTCCTAACAGATGTATAACAATGAGCTTTCGTAGTATGCTGGTCGCACGGATTATTTGTCAATATGAACTTTGCAAGGAAGAGAGTTATGTTTAGCCCATCGTGGGCGAGTGAGAGATGAAAGACATAATGAGTGGACCACCCAGGATGGGTCAAACCCGGCCCGTGAGTCACAAGGGCCCACAAGGTAGTTATTTGCCTATCACTATAATAGAAGGCACCCCTTGAAAAGACAAACGTGTTTTTCCATATGCAAACACACTTCTTCGAGCATAACGTTTTCTCTGTTTTCCTTCGAAAGACAAACGAGTACGAAAGACGATCGAAGAACTCTCAAGCGCAAAGTGGCACTTAGAGCCCGTTTGGTTCGGCTTTTCAAATGCTATTTGGGGAAATACAAATATCTTTAGGTGAAAGTCACTTGAAAAAATGCAAGTGGTGTTTGGTAAAAAAAAATTTGTAAAGCTACTTTAGCCTAAGTAGTGTTTGGTAAATTTTTTTTTGCAAAAGGCTTTGGCAACTTTTATTTTTAATATTTCGGTTTTGCCCCTATACTGTTCATCTTCTTCACCGGCGAGGGTGGCCGGCGAGATCACCAGACCCAGGCGACGATGCCTGGGCAGTCGCCGGACCCCAGGCGGCTATCGCCTGGGTCGGATGGCCTCGCCGGCCCTTCGTCGGCCAAATCCACCCTCGCCGGACACCATCGCGGTGAGAAAGATGAATAGTAACAGGGGCAAAACCGAAATATTGAAATTTAAGTGAGGGCAATTTGGGAAGGGAAAAATAGGCTTCAGCATTCCAAAGCATTCCAAATGCTAGCTTTTGGCTTTTCGGATTCGAAAAGCTGAACCAAACGGTTCAGCATTTGGCCAAGGGGCTTTCGAGGCCCAAAACCCCTTCCAAATGCTGAACCAAACGGGCCCTTAATCTGTGACAATACCGGGTATGTTCGTTGTGTGATATGCCTGTACGATCGGTGATACAAGTTGATGGTCCTCGGGCACATTTTCCGCATTAATCGAATTCGTTTCGAATATGTTTCAAATGCGTCGATCAATGATTGAGTTTTCCCAACACGAGTGCTTGGTGAAGATGACAGTTTGATTTACATGGAGATAGAATTAAAACCAACTGATAAAAGATCGCCATATCGTCGACTCGCGAATGCTCTGCATCAATTGTATTCGAAATCACCTCCATGATTGTTAATCTGAAGAAAAAATTATGGCCTGTTTTTTCGCCTGGAAACATCATAGTACTTCATTCAACGAAGCCCGATCATGGGGGGACGGTTTTACCATCAGCAATTTTTAACAAAGATAGGAGCGTTTCCCTCCAATCACCTAAGCTCATCTTCTTTTTACCTTGATGTACCGGCTAATGTGCACATTCATTACAATCTCACGTTACTGCATAAAATATCAAATGTCTGCAACTATAGTTGATGTTTTCCAGCTAGTGCAGGCTTGCCTCAGCCTTTAATCAGTTGGACACCACCTCTGAATCGACTTCGAAGACTGCCTTCTTCCAGTGTTTCTCCTTTACAAGAAGGACTCCCTCTCTGGAAGCCGCACTATAGTTGCTTCAGCACAATCTACCTTGATCTCCTGACTAATGCCTCTGACAACTCTGCCTTCCCCATTCCCCGAGATTCGACACCAGTACCTGCCTCTTTCGAAGTTTCGAAGCAAGCACAACCGCAAATTCGCTCTCGTAGAGTCTCTGTCAGGGCCCTTCCGTCCCTTCTCTACTTCCTTCTGGACGGTGGTTTGTTGGGCATTCTTCTTCTTAAGCAGGCTTTTGTACTCCAGCCATCTCTTCCCTACTCTTATTACTACTACATCAGGAGGAAAGCAGCCAAAGGTAGCCTCGCTTTTGTCTTCCAATATACATTATACACCAACCAACCAATAAAGGCTATAGCTTGGCCAAGACCTCCTTCTTTGCATGCTTTTCCCTTTGATGCTGCTAGCTTAGCTTAGTTATCCAGTCATCAAAGGTGGAGACATTCTGCATGAATCTAATTCCTGCACAGTCAAACCTGGACCATTCTAGCGTCCAGTCACAAGAAAAGTTAGGATGATTTTCAATTGTTGGTATATCTGTGAAGTGGATGGTAAATTTTTTAGTAACATAGATAAAAAATTTATGACCGCTAACTCGAATGTCAGGCAAACCGATTGAAAAGTACCAATGCCATCAGAAATTTACCAACAATCCAAAGAAGTAGTAAATTACCAAGTCATTTGAAATTTTAGCATCGCGGCGAGAAAATTATCAGCATTGTCAAGAATTAACCGATGCTTTAATGAAGTAGTAAATTACCAACTCATTTGAAACTTTATCATTAGGGTAAGTAAATTACCTACACTACTAAGAATTTACCAACATTCCAATGAAGTAATAACCAACTCATTTCAAAATTTATCATCGTGGTAAATTTTTTTTTCAATGAAACAATCTCTTTCGAAGTTTTACACTCTCAAACTTTTTTCAACAGGACAAGTAAACGGGAGATGTGCTCTAATAGATTGATTTCTCGTATTTTCTGGTGATTTGGTGTTTGCCAGGATATTCTGGAAAAGTTTGCGAAATTTTAAAATTAAAAGATCGCCCGAAAAAGATTCTTTTTGCGGTAAGTGAATCATCAACATTAGCAAGTAAATGATGCTATGCAAACAATAATCAAAGTTGCAACTCGAAAACGCAAAGCGAGGGAATGGTGCTATGCAAATAAGAAGTCGAACATGCGAACTGAAAACGCAAAGCAAGGGAATGATGTTATACAAATAATAATTCGAAAATGCTCCTTCGTGCAAGTAATAATATGATTTACGTCATCGATTAGATTCGTATATGTTACCTATTACATATTTCATGTCATCTTGTGCGTAAGTACTAAGTCAAACATGGACTATTAAAAATTGTGAGTCCTTTGTTGGATCCGCCCATCAAATCTAACAATTTAAATTCATTTTAGGACATAATCTTAGGTATATTGCTCGCACAAAAAGAAGGGAAATTTTCAAATAAGGGGTATGGCCATTTTCTCAAATAAGAGTATGGAGTGGACTTTGCCTCAATTAAAAGCTTGAAGTGATCAAGGGAGTCTCAAACAAGGGCTTAAACTCACTAGTTGGCTAAATTCCAGAGACTAGAACGAGGGCAATTTTGTCCAAAAATTGTAATTGAGCAAAAAATAAAATCGCCAATTTGAATAGGGATTAGGGTATTGACCAAAAAAATGAAAAAAGAATTTGGATTAGGGTTCTTTCTTCTTTTCTTCTTCCTCTCTGCTGCTCAAGCAAATTCGCTCTCGCCTGCTCCGCACACTGTCATGGCCACTCCTCTCCCAATCCTCGTCGCTCCTCACCAAAGAGAATGCTCCCTATATTGCGATTGTTGATGAAAATGATGCCGTGGGGCGGCAGAGAAGAACTTGGATTGGAGGAAGAAACGAGGAAAGGGAGCAGACCCTTCATCAGCTTTTGACAGAGATGGATGGTTTTGAAGGAAATACAGGCATCATTGTTATTGCGGCGACGAACCATACAGACATTCTGGACTCTGCCTTGCTTAGGCCTGGAAGATTTGACAGACGGGTATGTACGTCTATTCTCAGCTAGTGAGTCTCGTGGCATATACTCGTACATAGTATTGGTGGAACAGTCAGTCTCGTGGTGCATATGCTTGCTTATAGTATCGATGCAGATGCAGGTAACTGTTGATGTTCGTAATATCCGGGGTAGAACGGAAATTTTGAAGGTGCACGTCGACAATAAGAAGTTTGATGCAGACGTGTCGCTAGATGTTACAGCTATGAGAACTCCTGGATTTAGTGGAGCGGATCTTCCCAACCTCTTGAATGAGTCTGCTATTTGGCTGGCCATCGCGGGAAGACAGCAATCTCTTTGAAGGAGATTGATGATACGATTGACAGGATTGTTGCTGGAATGGAAGGAACCATGATGACAGATAGAAAGAGCAAGAGTCTGGTGCCATACCATGAAGTTCGTCATGCATTTTTGGGTGAGTGACAATGCTAGCAACTACTCTTTTTCTGGATTCTTCCCATCCTTTGTTGGGAAATATCTTTTGCATGAATATCTCCTGTTTGAGATTTATTTTACTTGGCTTGATATTCCGGTGCGCATTTGACTTTTGTTTATTTAGATTGATGAAATATTGTAATTATTTTCTTCCACTGACATGCAAGTAGGGATGCTCGATTGTCGATGATTTAGCTAGCACTAGGAGGAGCAATTGTGTCATTATCCTATCAAGTAGAAAACTTTTATCAGCTTCTCTTGTGCGGCTTCCTATGACTTTTATCAGCTCGTGGAAGACATTGATGCTGTCATGAAGAGAATTTCAGATAGCGTGTACGAAATTGCACCGTTTCACATAAGGAATAACCGGAAGGCCGAAGACAAGATTGCGGAACTCCTTGAGAAGTAAACAATGACCAGGGATGAGTTCCACGCTATCCTCTCAGAGTTTGTTGAAATTCCTGCTGGGAACCGGGTTCCTCCTTCAGTTCCATCTCCTGTCTCTGTATAAAGTAGCATCAGTCGGTCTCCAGCCTGCACATCCTTCAACGCTCGGTCATACATCTTCACCTGATTAGTGCATGGAAAGTGACCTTTGGATTTTAAGCCAGAAATATACTAACATGATGTCCCGGACAATACAAGATTCATATATTTAGATGCTCGTCTGTTAAGAACTGTATACTTTTAGCATCAAATACGAACAGATTGCCTATAATATAGGATTTCACGAACCATTTATATACAGCTTGTGTATTTTTTCATCTGGTGAGTTGAAATTTTTGGGGAAAAATGACATTATCTTTTGCCGTGTTGACACCGTCTTTTTTCACGAGGATGGCAAAACCTCGAGTTAGCTTTTCTCTTGACAGCATACCATTGGAATTAGAGATGGCCACGGTTCGGAACCGGCGGTTCCAGTTCGTGGCCGAGAATGAACCGGAACATTTTTTTTTTCTTCGTTCTCTGTGTCTGTCTTCTCTGTCTTCTCACTTCTCGGCCGGCCGGCGGAGCCGCGGGCGGAGGTCGCCGGCCTCAGGCGAGCCTCGCCGGCGTCGGGCGAGGCTCGCCCTCGCCTGGGCGAGCGAGGGCGAGCCTCGCCGGACGCCGGCGAGGCTCGCCATCGCTGCCTCGCTGGCCCTCGCCTAGTCGCCTGGGCCGCGAGCGAGGGCGAGCCTCGCCCGACGTCCGGCGAGGCTCGCCCTCGTCGGCGTCCGGCGAGGCTCGCCCTCGTCGGCGTCCGGCGAGGCTCGCCCTCGCCAGATCCAGGCGAGGGCCAGCCTCGCCGGCGTCGGGCGAGGCTCGCCCTCGCCCGACGCCGGCGAGGGCGGCCTCGCCTGAGGCCGGCGACCTCCGCCGGCCCCGGCTAGGGCCGGCGGAGGAAGAAAAAAAAAACAGAAAAGAAAAAATAGAAAAGAAAATTAAAAAATTAAAAAATTATTGTTCCGGTGACGAAACATTATTCAATATAAATTGTAATTAAATTTGAGGACAAAAAGACAAGACAGGGCATGAACTAATAAATTATCATTAAGCACATTACAATTCGTTACAACGATCTACAAAAAAAAGGAGCACAATATATATGCTCTAAAATGATCCCAAAACCTAAACATTCCGTGCACAGGGGATCAGAGGTCACATGTCGTCGGATTATACTTGGGTTTCCCTAAGCTCATGTGGGCGTACCCGATATGAGAAACAAGGGTTCCCAAAATATTTGCCAACTCCAATAGTTCTTTTACCCTCAATCGTCACTACCCGTTCCAGTACCGGTAGCGGTAGTATCTCCATCGTTAAAGAATTCGGATTCAATATTGCGATCTATCTCTTGTTGCCGGTATTGAGCCTTCGTCCAATCAGCAACACAAGCTTGCATCTCCACTGATTCTGGATTTAATCTTGAACGATGTTCATCTAAAATATTACCTCCGGCACTAAATGCCTGTTCGACCGCAACTGTGGAACAAGGGGTTGAAAAAATCTGTTTTGCAATAAGAGCAAGGATTGGGTATCGGCTTGCGTGCCTCTTCCACCAATCCAAAATTAAAAAATCTGTACCACCTTCGGATTTAGTAAACTCAAATGAAACGCTTAGATAACTCTCTAATTCAGAAATATTTCCTATTACTCCCTTTTATTTTTTTTGTCTATGTAATAAAAGTTGGTACCCTCTACTAATTTTACCTGTACTGTCATTTTGTATCTCCATAGATTGAGAAGATCCAATATCACCTAAATTATGTTTAGTATAAAATTCATTATATAATTCTATTACTACGTTTTTAACATTACGTACTGTAGTTGCAACATTTATCTCATCACAATGTAAACATTGATAATACACACGCAAAAAGTCACTTAAGCCATCCAATTTGCAACGCGGATAAAAAACACAAGCAACTAAATAAATAATGGGAATTTCCATATAATAATGTAGCCATTTCATTTTCATTGCATGTATAGTATGTTGTAATTCAACATCATTTGCACATTCATCAAAAATTCCGACAATATTAATACACTCTACTAAAAATAAATGTGTAGTAGGATAATAAACACCGGACAAAGTATAAGTTGCATCATTAAAAACCTTTAAAACATCTAAAATTTTTTGGCAAATATTCCACTCTTGTGGGTATAAATTAATCTGAGGTACATTATTAGAAATAAATGCACATAATAAATCTTTATATGCTAAAGATTCAGCAAGCAAGTGGAAAGTAGAATTCCAACGAGTTGGAACATCTTTTGGAAATCTTTTTGGCTTTTTGCCATTTTCTCTACAAAATCTACCCCATTCTTTCATTTTTTGGGGATGTTTCCATAAAAATTGAATCGCCGTTTTTATTGGTTGAAGAAAAATATCGAGAGTTTTCAAACCATCTTGTACACATAAATTTAAAACATGACAAGCACATCTAACGTGAAAAAATTTTCCGCCAAAAGCGGGTTTACAAATATTTTTTAACTCGGCAATTGAAGCGGTATTTGCTGCAGCATTATCAAAACCAATTGAAAAAATTTTGTTAAGCAAATAATATTCTTCTAAAATTTGCCTAATTATTCTATAAATATTATTTGCCATATGATTATCATCGAAAACTCTAAATGCAATAACTCTTTTTTGAATACTCCACTCGTCATCTATCCAATGACAAGTTATGCCCATGTAAGAATGATTTTGCCAAAGATCACTCTAAATATCACTACCTATATGCACACATCCATTAAATTGCATAAAAAAATTTTGTAAATCTTTTTGTCCTTTTCTGTAAAGATCTTTAATTACTCGTTTAGTTGAATTTCTAGGAACACGTTTTGCTTATGGAGCACATGCATTTTGTACAAATTCATTAAAACCAAATCTTTCTCCAAAATTAAATGCTAAATGCTCAACACAAATAAATTTGCCTAATTCTTCCTTATAAGTTTTGTCATTAAAACGAAATAAAGGGGAAGTGTTAGGATTGACGTACCCGGAAATTTGTTGTTGCCCGATATCGATTCCCGTTTCGGTTGGATGTTTGCTCCTAAGATGTCGTTTAAATGTTCCATATCCTTGTCCACCTGTATATTTATATATTTTCCCACAATATTTGTAAATTATATCATACATTTTTTCACCAATATCAAACTTTTCCATTTTCGTGAAGTGATTCCAAATGTCAGATGTAAATTCTCGTTCCGCTTCCTTTGTTGTAGATATTTCGCCAGGAGGATGAAAACTTTCTTGAGTCGGGACGCGCTCCATATCGGGAAAAATGTTGATTTCATCATCTTGAAAATCTGCATATTCACGAGGATCAAAAGAATGATGGGATTCCGTCGCGATATTCTTACCTTTACCAGATGGCACTCGACTTCCACTTGCCATTTTTCGAGTGGATTGAGAGAATTGCGCGGACTAATTGGGAGAATTAAGAAAGAATTGTGTGAATTGAGAAAATTGAGAGAATTTAAGAGAATTTCGAGTATTCAGAAAATTTGAGACTTGAGAGAAGAGAATTTGAGAGAATTGTGTGAGTAATGAGTTTGAGAGAATTTGGGAGAATTTATAGGAAAAAATTGAGAAGAAAATTTTTAAAAAAAAGGAGATAACCGTTGCAATTGCAACGGTTATCTCTTCTTCTTTTTTTACTTTTTTGCCCGTTGGGGCTTTTGCCCGTTGGCGTTGCCGTTGGGGCTTTTGCCCGTTGGGAACGGGCCCGCAAGCCGCTGCCCGCAGCAGGGTCTGCAAACGTGCAGGCCCTGCTGCGGAGCAAATTTTTTTTTTTTGTTGCTAATGCCGGATCGCCGGCAACGGGCGGCCAACTGGCCAAGGCCAACGGCCGCCATCGCCGGCATCAGGCAAGGGCCGGCCTCGCCTGGGCTGGGCGAGGCCGGCCTCGCCCGACGCCGGCGAGGCTCGACCTCGCCAGATCGCAGGCGAGGCCGGCCTCGCCAGTTGCAGGCGAGGTCGAGCCTCGCCGGCGTCGGGCGAGGGCGGCCTCGCCTGTGATCTGGTGAGGCTCGACCTCGTCGGCGTCGGGCGAGGCCGGCCTCGCCAGTTGCAGGCGAGGTCGAGCCTCGCCGGCGTCGGGCGAGGTCGAGCCTCGCCAGATCGCAGGCGAGGCCGGCCTCGCCCGACGCCGGCGAGGTCGAGCCTCGCCAGATCGCAGGCGAGGCCGGCCTCGCCCGACGCCGGCGAGGTCGAGGTCGAGCCTCGCCAGATCGCAGGCGAGGCCGGCCTCGCCCGACGCCGGCGAGGTCGAGGTCGAGCCTCGCCAGATCTGGCGAGGCTCGACCTCGCCGGCGTCGGGCGAGGCCGGCCTCGCCAGTTGCAGGCGAGGTCGAGCCTCGCCGGCGTCGGGCGAGGCCGGCCTCGCCAGTTGCAGGCGAGGTCGAGCCTCGCCGGCGTCGGGCGAGGCCGGCCTCGCCAGTTGCCGGCGAGGTCGAGCCCTCGCCGGCCGGATGCGCAGGCTGTGTGTGTGTGTGTGTGTGTGTTTTTTTTTTTGGAACCAGGCCCGGAACCGGCGGTTCCGGGCCGGTTCATAAATTTCGGGAACCGGAACCGGGCCCGTTGGGCACGGGCCGGTTCCGGTTCCGAACCGCGGGCCTGGTCAACGGTCCGGGTCCGGGTTTGACCGGGCCGGTTCCGGGCCAAAACCGGCCCGTGGCCATGTCTAATTGGAATGCTTTTGCCCAAGTGGTCATGAGTCGGGCAACCGGTTGATGGTCATGTGTTCATTTACGACAGCAATGATCATTTTATCATCGTCACATTGGTGGATCACCTTAGAATTTCCAGAAACGGGGAAATTGTATTGAAGCATATCATCATTCGAGCATGTTTCTCCATGGTCAGAAAAGAAAAAAAGAAGCCGATACGCTGCAAAAGCATTGATTAAGTTGTGAAATGAAGTACAGACCAAAAAGAAAAAGTTGTGAAATGAAGAAATGTCCGGCTTGAAGAGTGCTGTAAATACCAGCATTGACTATCGTATTTGGTGGACTCATAATCTTCGGTTCGCTCATATAGTAGATCTTCAATTAGTTTTTACCTTCGCAAGAGCCCAGCAATGACTCGGTGGGAGTTCAAATCACCAATGGTTGCATGAAAATCACATACCACACACTGCTTCTAACCTGCATAATTGACCATCACTTAAGTTTAGCAACTCAGCAAGGGAAGCTCCAAATGTCTAGGAAGCTATCTTCTATGATCCTAACATGTGGAAACTTCATAACTCAAGCAGGGAAAGCTCCATTTAACAATAAGACACAACTACTAAATAAGAAAAACAAGCCGTTCCGACTAAAGGGCAATATCAAAGCAAACCTCCGCATTCAAGCGTAAAAAGCATTCACAAACTGTAATTTGCAGGCATCCAAAGGCCTTGCTTCTCATCTGTTTCGGATGTAGTAAGCCTTGTCAAATCGAAGAATTAAGTTCTGTGGCTAGATCAACACTTTGCTCCTGCAAATACAGAAAAGGCAACTTCAGTCTGTCCCGATGTGAGAGGTTATCGACTAAATACTTGATTATTGAATGAAACATTTAATCGCAAAGACACTCGGAGCAAGAAAGCAATGGTCTATCTATAGTCCCGGTGCTCTTTCAATCCTTCCGGTGCTTAATCTAAAGAAGTTGGGAGGAAGAAAGTAGTGGTCTACCTATTTCTTTTCATTTCCCTTCTTAACAACCAACGTGAAGTTCGTTCATAGAGCGACTCGGATACCACTTGCCGGGTACCTCGAAGCAAGCGTGACGGTGGAGACTCGAAGAGAATTATAACGGGTGACTAAACACTCTAATATTTGAGAAAAGTACAGAGCTGTTGCAATGTTCACTCTCACCATACAAAATGAGTAGATTACTCTCACCAAACACAAGCTACTTTGACCAAATGCTCTGGCAAACACAACCTATCTTCCTATCGCTTTTTCACACAATATCTCAATTCAAAACATTCTTAGGAAGCTTTGCTCTGCAAGCGTCTCTCAACATAACTGAGCAGTCAACGACAGCAACACCAAGTATGCAAACGCTCGTAATTCCGTATGAAACGTGAAAATTGAAAATTTTTAGGAGCCAAAGGATTGCCATCACATGCAAATCCATTTTTGCAATCGCCGAAATTGGAGAGGAAGGAACGACCAAAGATTTATATTTTCGGCTTGACTAATGTAAATTTCCCGCAAAACAAAATGGCCGCGATCTCTGATAACCGAGAATCATATCATTAGCGCTAAGAAGAAACATTAAGAAACATTCTTACTTGTGTTGCTCGAAAATTACCGACAACTGCCAAAATCGATAGGAGACGAAGCAAGCGTCGACAAAAACATCTGACTTTGGAGAGCTCGATGATGACGA
Source organism: Syzygium jambos (assembly GCA_031216235.1). Classification (NCBI taxonomy): domain Eukaryota; kingdom Viridiplantae; phylum Streptophyta; class Magnoliopsida; order Myrtales; family Myrtaceae; genus Syzygium; species Syzygium jambos. The sequence continues at coordinate 18,139,992 of CM062230.1, read as the reverse complement.
ACTTGAAGCTCATGGTCCACGGAACTTGAGACTGCGGCAGATGACGGACTGAATCGCAACGAGTATTGGGTGAGGAGGGGCAAGAGCTGGGCATGGAGCGGCTGGGAGCGATTTACTCGAGCAGTGGGAGAGGAAGAAGGAAAGGAAGGAAGGAAGGAAGGGGCCCAATTCCGACTCAATTTGGACAATTAATTCCAATTTCTCACTCAATCGCAATTTTTAGACAAAATTGCCCTTGTTTCAACCATCGGAAAAAGCCATTTGGTAAAGCGAGTACGGATTCTTATTCGAGACTATATACGTCATTTCAAATTCTTATTTAAAGCAAAATTCATCTTTTTTATTTTTATTAAATGATCCCACTGCGAAATTTTATTTGAAATTTTCTTTAAAAAAAAATGGAGTGGGGGGGACCTAACCCGGTTTAAGACGCCCACGAAGTAGGGGTGTCAATGGGTCGGGTCGGGTCGGGCTTTCTTAATACCCGACCCGACCCGAAAACTACAGGGTCATGCTTGACCCGCCCAGACCCGCCCAAGACCCTGTTCCCCGTACACCCCAAGGCCCCGGGTCGGGCCGGGTCGGGTCGGGCCGGGCTATGGGTTGGACGTCAACGTTCCAGCCGTCTCCCCCCCCCCTCCTCCTCCTCCTCCTCTTCTTCGGTCGTCCAACCACCCCTCCCTTGTCTTGCCTTTCCACCCGCGTGTGTCTGTCGGTGTCCTCCTCCTCCTCTCCTTCCTCTCATCTTCCTCCTCAGCTCCCTCCCCCTTTCCTCCCTGCAGGAAACTCCCCATTACAAAGGCGGCCATGGTGCTTCTCACTGCCCTCTTGCTGTCCCTCGTCTTCCTCGCTTCCCTCGCCAACATACTCTTCCGCTTGCCCCCGAAGAAGCTCCCCGCGCTGCTCCGACACGCCCCCGAACGCCTCCTTGCGGATCCTGCCTCCGATTCGGTCGGTCGCCTCCAGGATGACGATGTCCTCCACCCCGTTCTCCGCCAGAACCTTGGCCGCAGAGATACCTGAACAACGTAGACGAAGCACCATCAGAGAGCGAGCCCCCGCGCGGCGACGAATGTCAAAAGGAGGAAAAAAAGACCGAGGCGAAGAAGCGCCGCGGCCGGGCGGTGGCGGGGGCGGCGCGTACAGGAGACGCCGGCGCCGACGATGATGACGGAGGAGCGAGACGGAGGATCCATGAGGGAGGGAGAGGGAGAGGGAGGTTGTGGCGTTGGGGGGTGCTGAGTTGGATTGCGTTGGGAGGAGGAGAGGGGAAGAAGGAGCGTTGGGGGGGTGCTGAGTTGGTCACGGCTCGGTCGGGGAGGAGCTGGGGTGGCGCGACGGCGCGAGGCGGCGGTGGCTGGGCCGGCGAGGGCAAGCCGGCGACAGGGTGATCGGCGGCGACGGGCTCGGGCGAGCAGAGGAAAACAGAAGCAGAACTCGTCGGGGAGGGGGGGAAAGAAGAAGAAGGAAGAGAAAGGAAGAGAGAGAGAAAAGAGAGGAGAGAGAGTCTGACAGGGGTGGAAAACGCGTGCGGAGAGGAGAGAGGAGAGAGAGAGAGAGAGAGAGAGAGAGAGAGAGGGGGGATGGGCCGGCCCAGAGTGTTAATGGGTCGGCCTGACCCTACCCAATCTCAATGAAACCTCAAATTTTAGGGTCATATTTGAAGAAAATTAAGGCCCGACCCCAAAATACCCTAAATTTTAGGGCCGGACCGGGTCGGCGCGGGTCGGGCCGGGCCGGCCCGGGTCTTATTGACACCCCTACCACGAAGCACGCGCGCGACTGGACAAAGCATAACAGTGGGACTCCCGAGAGGTGGCCACGGGCCGGTTTTGGCCCGGAACCGGCCCGGAACCGGCCCGGTCAAACCCGGGTCCGGCCCGTTGACCGGGCCTGCGGTTCGGAACCGGAACCGGCCCGTGGCCTACGGTCCCGGTTCCGGTTCCAGAAAATTTGGAACCGGCCCGGAACCGCCGGTTCCACACACAAAAAAAAAAAAAAAAACGAAGCTGCTGCTGCTGCGGCGTGCGGCCGGCCGGCCTCAGGCGAGGCCGCCCTCGCCAGATCGGGCGAGGGCTCGACCTCGCCGGCCTCGCTCGACGCCGGCGAGGTCGGGCCTCGCCAGATCTGGCGAGGTTTCGACCTCGCCGGCCTCGCCCGACGCCGGAACCTCGCCAGATCTGGCGAGGCCCGACCTCGCCGGCGTCGAGCGAGGCCGGCCTCGCCAGTTGCAGGCGAGGTCGGCCTCGCCCGACGCCGGCGAGGTCGAGCCCTCGCCCGATCTGGCGAGGCCGGCCGCGCCCAGCCCAGGCGAGGGCGGCCTCGCCTGAGGCCGGCGACCTCCGCCGGCCCCTGCTATGGCCGGCGGAGGAAGAAAAAAAAAAAAGAGAAAAGAAAATTCTGAACCGGAACCGGAACCGCCGGGGGCGGTTCCGGTTCCGGTTCATCCTTGGCCACGAACCGGAACCGGTCGGTTTCGAACCGTGGCCATCTCTTCCCGAGCATCGTCGCTCCTTCCTTCGTGCTCCGCCATTTTTTCCCTCTGCAACTTGAAGGGGGCCGGGCCGGAGTTTCACCGATCGAGGGATGCCGGGGAGACGATCGGCGACCCATTCGCAAGCGTAAAGTAAAAGGTCCTCTCCCCTCTTTCGTTCCTTCCTCTCTGGTTGTCCCCTCTGCTTCTCCGCCTTCGGTTAGCTGCGATTCTGATTAGGGGTTTGCGAAGCCGTGGTTGTTGGTGCTGCTCCGTGGGCGCTCCCGTTTTGCTTTTCAGCGCGGTTCTCTTTCTGCAGTTTTTGGCTGATGTGGGGATGGGATCCGATTTCCCTCCTCCTCCTTCTCCAAATTTTTGGAAATTCTGCTTAAGCCTGTTTTAGATTGATCATCGAGGGTCGAATTCGAACTGGGGAGTTGCTGGAATGATCTCCTTCCCTGCTATATGGGAGGAGGATCTAGAATTGAGGGTCAATTCTGGGTTCTTATTTACTTTGCATTTGAATGGTTCTCCGGCCACGAGGAGGATGAGGTGGATGCACTGTCCCTAATGGTTGACTGAAAGAGTGCGCGGGTTTCGGGTTTTTAGTATTTAGCTGTGACTTATGGAATTGGAATGCATCTTTTCCCCTGTTATTTTGCGCTTGTTGGTCGTGGCGAACTGTTTTACGAGAGAGTCTGGAGACTTGTGAACGATGTGTTCGATTTCATGTGCAGGTCGTATGAGAGGTTGCTGTAAGGATGTCAAGGCCGTGGCTCCTTGTTTTCCTGCTTTTGCTGATTGTGTTCACGTCTCAGTTCGAGTGGAAGCAGCAATTCGGTAATGAGAATGACCTGACTCCGAACAAGTCGCAGAAGGAGCAATATGTTTCTGAAAGGGAAGAAACCGTGAAGGAAAAGGTGAGGACTCTATTTATGCTTCTCTTGTACTTGTATGTTTGACATTCTCATATCTCTAACCAGAGAACGAATTTTTTAACACGTTTTGCAATTATTTGTTATAAGAATCTTCTTTGTTTCGATTACGGATAGAAACATGCTAAAGTTCTTTCTTTTTGTACAATTACCTGCGCTATTTAAGTGGCAAGCTTCTTTCGATGCCGCCACTTGCTTGACCTCCAACCCATGAGACCTCCTAGCCCGGGTAGTTCCCTCTATGCCACCACTGTAACCATAATAAAACAAGGATTGCGTATATGATAGAGTCCTGGTTAAGGGAACTTCAGTTGAATATAGGTTTGCGGATTGTTTAAGAAATCCTCTATGATCTACACTGGAATTATCCTGATGACGAGTACAAAGTAGATTACGGATGATCAGTTTGAAGTACTGTCAGGAAATGAAAAGTAGCACATTTCTTTTTCTCAGGAAGAGCGCATAGCAAACATAGAAAACCTGTTAAGCAAAATTTCGTCTTTTGGCTGATGGAATAATTTCTTTCCCACATAATAATGGTTTGGTAAGGTATAAACTAAAGCAAACCACGGACAATCATTCCGCATTTGTAATATCTCATACGACAGGTAGCCCATTTTGTTTTCCAGCTAACCACCAAATGCACTGTGTTTTCTTTTAATACTATCAAGTGAGAAGAAGATTGACGCTGCGTTTACAAGAACTTATAAGAACCAATTCCTCGAATGCCTCAATTTGGGTTCTATTAGTGACTTTATTATTAAGGATTCATCTATCTCATTCATATCAAAGCATAATGGAAGCACTTGCATTTTGTTTGTGCTATGATATAATGATCTCAGAAGTTGCTGGCTGCCACCAGAAATGAAACGGCATTCCTCAAAGAGTTAGAAATTCTGGCATAACTCAACCTGTAAATTTCTTTCCCTAACATTAATCAGTGCTTGCTGCACTGTCTTTCAATGGCCATTTCTTTGTTGGTGCATATCCATGCATCTAGTGGATTTTGTGATGGACATCTTTGTATCTATTGCACATTGATAGCTCAGGTACCTAGCAGGACCATCTGGACATAACATATTTTCTCCATTTTCTTGGTCCACAATTGAATAATAATGGTCATTAGTCTTTTCCCTTCTTTGTTGGGTCTTTCGCTTCCCTTTTTCTTGCTTTATTTTTAGAGCAATGACTTTGATGAGGAGTGATAACATTTTTCTCAGTTCCCACTCCCGACATGGGCACATGCACATGCACATGCACACTTGACGAAACTCTTGTGTTGGGGTAGATCATAGATGAACATATGATCTTCTTTATTCTTTTTTTTTTTTTTGACAACTCATATTTTTTTACCACGATTAGCTTCCTGTGAGTTCTTGGTGTATTGTGCTAACTTCCTTTCAATTGGTTTTGCATGTGTAGTGAAGTCTTGTGTCCGTAATTGCATCTCTTCACACAAGCATGTTTATGACTTGCCAGTTTGTATAGATTGTGTCCAAGACAATGAGAATATCAGTTCGGGTTGTGCGCAAGCTTGGTATTCGAAATGCATCAAAGTTGAGTGTACATGGGTGGTGGTTATTTCTAGTCCATTGCCTTAATGTGGGGGGTGCAAATGGGCTGTTCAATTTGGTTCTGTATTTTGAATTGAATTGAGCTGAAGTTTTCAAATAGGGATTGAGGACTCGAAACCCAGAACTAAACTGAATGTCAAGGACACAGATAGTGTTAGAAAGTCCTATTGGAGAGCTTAACCTGCTAGGTGGAAAGAGATTACATGAATATGAGGGCCATTGAAATTCTGTATTCAACAGATGTGTGGTAACAGATGTGATATAGACCTAGGACATGAAGGATAATGAGCATCATGTTATAAAGCTCCACCAAAAGCTTGGGTGAAGGAAGACTACCCAGTGAAATTCTGTTTTCAAGTGTTTTGAGATAACGCTTCAACTAACAGAACTGATCGAACCAGTTCAGTCCTTCAGTTTGTGAGTTTTGACCAGTTTCTACCCTCCCCTGGCCTCTCCCTTCCCATTTTCCTTCCAACTACTTTGTTCTATGAGAAACAACCCTTTCTTACTGTCTACTAGTAGGAGATAAACTCAAATCTTTCCAACTTAAATAATGCTTTTCAACTAGTTTTGGCGACTGCCAGCTGGAACTCTTCTTTGTTTTAGCAAGCTGTCTTCTGTAGTTAGCCAGTCAGCATAATGTCATAGAGTGGAGATTAAGGACGACTGTGAATGTGAAGAGGATGAAAAAGAAGGCAAAGCCTGAATCGGTGAAGCAAAGAAAGGACTTTACAAAGGCAAGTGCTACAGAACCCTACTATGAGGATGAATTGAGAGTGCTGAGCTAAGTTAGAAAAGAGAAGAAGAATGATTGGGTGTAGAAGATGATGGCAACGATGGAAGAGGTGTGATGTGTGATTGTGAGTTTTGGGTGTTTTTAGATTTGCTGATTACTGTTTACATATGGTAGAACATGGGTCCTTTTTCTTAATAAGTCAATCTGTTCAGTTCTGGCAGAAGGGTTTATCAAACCGATATTCTACAATTTAAATAGGCCCAGAAACTAATCAGGTTGGGGGGAATCCAACTTTCTGGGTTCAGTGCAGACTGTTCAGTTTGGGCTTTTGTGTTTTTCGGGCATTTTGATTTTCGTTTGATATTCTCTTCAGTTCTATCCTTTCATATTCTCTTCAGAAAACTGCGTAGTGTGCTTTCTATCCATTCTGTTCTCTTCCTTTCATATTTTTGGATAGCAAGAGCTGGGTGTCATTAGTTTTCTCTTTTTGGCAAAAGTAAGGTTTGATTAATTGAATCGTCATATGATGGTTAATGTTATAGAGAGAGTACAAGTTTCTTATGAAACTTTTGGCCCATAGTAACAGAGTTTATTTTGAGAACCATAGCATGAGTTAAATAGTGCTCTTGCTGCGTTATATGAAGAAATGATAATGTGTACCCCGACCTTGTAGCTTCACCTGAATTACTAAAATTAGAACCGCTTCACTGGATAACATCATAGAATGTGATGATTTAATGGACGATATTATTTGCTTTCTGGTCTTTTCATCCAATATAGCTTTGGTGCTATAGATTGCGTGATTTATTGAAGAAAATACTGATACGATCGTTGAAACTCTTTATGTTCTAATTTCATGTTGATTTGTTCCTATGTTTATGGTATCAATCGATTTTTACATTTGTTAAGCACCTTCTTCTTGGTTGACTTGTAGAGTGATTAAAGTATAAGGTTGATCTCCTCTTGAAAGGATTCACTTAGCTATGGAGTGGGTTATTAATGATTTAATGTTACCTGATTTGATCTTTGCTTGAACTTGGTGACAGATTATCCTCTCTCAAGAGAAAACCATTCAGAAACTCAATGAGCTTGTCCAAACTCTCCGCCAACAGCTGCACCAATGTAGGGGCGAAAACGATAGCAGTGGATCTTCTGGTCCTCTAACTGAAATACTGACAGAGCTTGATCGGCATCCAATCTTGGAGGACTAGTCATGTATCATTACTGAGCTTCATGATTGTAAGTAATTAACTCATTTATTTTCTATGGAAGCATTTTGTATGAGTGTGATTTACCATGCCATCGTTGGAGTTGATTGATGCATGCATTTTTTGCTTCCACAAAATCTAATGTATGTTAACCACATTCATTAATTTTCGGATTCTCATCTTGCTAAGCAATCTTGAGGGTGATATGTAGATTGACACCGGTTATTTTGGTTCCAGAGTTTTATTTTTCTGTTTTCAGTGAACAGGTTTGAATATTGCTAATTTATAAATGGTGTGAGAAACTAGAGCTGCTCCATTGTCAAAGTTAGATGAAAAAGGTCAAGCTCTTCTAATGCTATTCAGATTGTCGTTTGACTACCACTTGGTCGAGTTAGAGCAGTTGAGTATTAAAGTCCAGTCAAACTTGAGCTCTATAAGTTTACACTAGCACTTCATCAACTAAGGAATGATAATTCCTTAGTTGATGAGCAATGAGAATCTATTTTAGTCCATTAATTGGTACCTTTCTCCTATTACATCTTCCAGTTGAGTCCTCTGAGTCATTTGGCTTGTGTAATGAACTCTTATTCCCACCTGTTATTTATTTCTTCGTGAAAGTGTTGAGTGACATTTCTCAAGTAGAATCCTTCATGGATCAGCAATCTCTTAAATGTAATGCAGATCCACAGTTTGAATAATTTAGGTATGCAGTTCTAAATGTCATGATTTCACATGTTAAAATCTGTACTTTCCTAGAGGAGTTCTATTATGAAAATGCCAATCCGTTACTAAGGCTTCACTGGACAAATTGAAACACAACTCAGCATCATAAGAGATAGCAGTGACCATACTAATCCTTTTGTGGCCAACAGTAACCTTCCGTACTATGGTCCCATCTGTTATTGAATTCACATTATCGTAAGGAGTTGAAAGACTGTCACACGAATAACCATTCCATCAACTCGTGAGAAAATTCGTGTGAAAATCTCTCCCTCATCTGTCGTTGCATACCATCTAATGTCCTTTTGCTCTGTCATTGTGTACCAAAGACTTAATTCTATGAACATCTTCAAAGCCTCGACATGGGTTCTTATCAAGTATACAAGTCTGTACTGCAATTCATTGTCTTTGAAATTCATGAAGCATCTCTACCAAAGACTTGGACCGTTTGATGGTTTGAACCGGTTTTTGTTCATCCTTATCAAAGCCTCTTATCTGAATGTGTAAAAGATACAGACGTAGTAAGGGAATTGCTATGCCATGCTTTGTTAGTAAAGAATAGAGGGGAAGGGAAGTGATGGCGGGTGTGGAAGGTGGAGGGAGAGAGTTTCAAAAGTTCAATGTGGGCACTTACGTCTTGGCGTGCTTATTCACCGGTTCACTTCTCTTGTTCAACTTCAAAAGACCAAAAACGAAGTAAAATAAGCATCTCTTAAGTGCAAAGTAGAGGACTCTTTGGAGCCAAGTAAAGGTTGATAGCTATAACCTTTGCTGTTTTGAGCCACTCAATGCATCATCCGTATAATCAGTTGATCTATAACATCTCATGTGGAAATGGGTCGTGATAATTGAACTCGTAAACTAAATTATCGTGCTCGAAGTTTTTGATATGGGCAATAAAGGCATGAACTTGTACTCGTGGGATGAAAATATTCCCCCTTTTCAAACGATCCAGAGAAAATGTAAGAACTTTTTCTCGGTGGATTAATGCCTATTGAGTACAATAGACATGTTAGGAAGGCGAAAAGATGTCGTTTCTCCTGATTACAAAGTGACCTCGTTCCTGAGTCTTTAAAATCAATGATTCATCTTCGACCAAAAAAAAAATCAATGATTCATCTGTTTTAGCAAAAGAGAGAAGAACGAGCAGTCATAATTTGAAGGGATCATTACTAAAAAGGTTATAAACCTATCGCACGGATACCAATTTAGTTGTAAATCTTTCAAATTCGCCAATTTAGTCTTAAATCTTTTGATAATTTGCTAATGTTGTTATTTCAATCAATTATGACCGGAAATCCTAATGTGGACTTTGGTCATCCTACGTGATATAGCATACGCAAGTATGAGCAATTTTTTAAAATTTTGCTGAATTGTTTATATTTTTCTTTTTCTTTTTTCTTTTTTTTTTCCGTTGTGGTCTGTAGGGGTCTGGATTTACTATTTCCTCTATTGTAATTATATTATTTTGCAAAATTTGACAAGGGTCATTTAAGTTTAATAATTTTTAAAAAAGCATTTGGTGATTTTTTTGTTAGAAGATCCTATGTGGCATTGATTTTCGGTGAGCAATGTCAGCTAATTTAATAGGAAATTAATGATTTCAAATACGGATAATCACCGACGCAACTTAAGTGATCAGTTTCTAAAAGTTACAAGATCGCTTGAAAATTTATGGTACTAAAGCAAGTGTCTTAGTCCCCTACGTGTTATCTCATGTGAATAATGTTATTATACGGATGTCGGTGTCCTTAATGTGGAAAAGGAAAGAATGAATTTGAATGGAAAATTCTCTAAAATGTCTATGAGAAGATAAGGGAGAGTAAATGTAAAATAATGGATGTTTTCTTTTCATTTTCTTCTCTCACGGTGCTTCCAGACTTAGCAGGAAAGACACATAATAACGTTATGACCGAAAATAGACAAATCATGGCATGAACTAGGTGCATCTTCATATCAACCCTTGAGTTGGGTCTTACATGAGATCCACATGACGAAGGGTCAAGGTGGACTTAGTAATCTCATCAAGAGTAAGAACATATCCTCGAGTTTAAGGACAATATAGGATATGATTTTGTTAAGTTGACCGACACTATTTATGAGAAATTAAAAGATGAATTAATTTAAAAACTAATGTATTTGATGAAATATTGGAATTGGAATGCAATCTCTTTAGAGTCTGAATGTATGGTTTCAAGTTGCTACATCTATAAGAAAATTAGTCAAGTGTCTTAACCATGTTAAAATCGATCCCCTACAATAGCTAATGATCCTTAACCCATACATCTGGGGAAAAGTGCCAAAAAAGTCCTAAACTTTTTGCATTTGTGCCAATTTAGTCCTAAACCTTTTTTTGGTGCCAATTGAGTCATAAACCTTTTGCATTTGTGCCAATTTAGTCCTAAATCTTTTTTTGGTGCCAATTGAGTCCTAAACCTTTTGCATTTGTGCCAATTCAATCCTAAACCTTTTGTATTTGTGCCAATTCAGTCATTCCGGCTGATTTTGCTCGGAAAATTCCTACGTGGATACCCAGTCAGCGCCAGCCGTCCTATGTGGCCGGACCGGCACTGACGTGGACGCCGGGAAATAAAACGGTGTCTTTTTGTTTCAGTTAAAAAAAAAAGCATAAACCTTCGATTAAGAACGGCATCCTAAAAAAGGTCTTTTGCGTTTTTCCTTTCCCCAAATCAAGCGACCTTCAACGCGAATCAGAGGAACCCTAACTCTTGTGACCTTCATCGCAACCTTCAATGTCGTCAAAAATGTCTCTTGCCAATTTCCCAAACTTTATGTTCTTCCTTTCCCCAAATCAAGCGACCTTCAACGCAATTTGACCAAGGAAGAAGAACCCTAACTCCTATCTGCCCAAATCGATTCGATCTCAACTCGAATCAAAGGATTTTGCGCAAGGCAAGTCGTTCTTTCATCAAATCAAGTCTCCTATTTAGCTCGAAGCCTTTGTTCGTCCCAACCCTACAATTTGCCCCTTCGAAATTGCGAAGACCCGATTGACCCATAATCCAGTCGCGACCCGGTTGGACCTTGAGATTCTACAGGGAACACGACAAAGTGTGGTCCCGATTTCATTGTGTTGTCGGCACTCAGCAGACATAAAGGTATGTTTTCGTGGTCCTGAACCATCAAATTTTTATGTTTTCGTTGTCTTCATGTCAGCATGATAGAATATGAAAGTAGAAAAAACAGAACAATGATAAAGATTGGCTCTCGGTTTTCGTCATGGAAAAGGACATACACTGATTATTGAACTTATTTGCTTCAGAACTTATTTCCTTTGTAAAAAATTTATTTCCTTAAGAAAACATAAATTCTAATTTCACTTAGACATTTTATCAAATAGGTGGCATGCAATTCGATTAATGCAAAGTATTAGCATCCAGTCTTCTCATGGTTTCTGTCATCTTAATTGGGATGAAGCGCCTATCACCAAACTTTAGTTTGGAGCTGCTGCACTTTTACCGTCTTTGTTCACATTTTTCTTTTCTGGTTTTACATTAGATGGCCACACACAACACAGAATACATCTTTTTTGTTTCCCTGATATGGGACGGCAGTAGATTAACATAATGTCTATGGTGGAAGACAAAAGCATCTTGTCCTTTTGTGACATGAAATTGTTGATTCTGGCAACTGACAAAAGTTAAAAGGAGTTGGTTTTTAATGTTCACTACAACGTCAATGCACATTTGAAACATTGATAAGCTTTAACCAGAGATGAATTTTACATGAGCCTTAACCAAGTTTCTTAGACTCGATTAGCCAAATTAGATTAAGGATACTTATACTTGGTAGATGCAGTATTTGCCCACGAACACCGATTCAACTGAGAACTTCAATTTCTAATACGCAGTCACATTGCTCTGTTTGGCTCTTCTTCATAGCCAAAAAGCCATGAAGTAACCTATTATATTGTCGCTCCATTATGTGTTTGCATGTGCTTACAATATATGTTGTTTTTTGTGTAGGGTCATGATGAGCACGAAGTCTGCATTGGTTTGCCTTTATCACGGTGGAAAATTTGTTCGTCGCCCAATGCTTGAATATATTGGGGGAAAGATGAATTTAGTACACGTTAATATCAATTCGATGAGCTATGAGAGCTTCATCACAGACATTGAAAAAGGTGTAAATGATAAATTCAAAAAACTTTATTTTAAGTTTCCTGGGAAACCTCTAGAAGATGGGTTGAGATGTATATGGAATGATAAGATTGTTGTCAATCTAGTTTTCTATCATTTGCGGCATGGATTGGTTGAGGTTTATGGAGAATCTTTTGACATTGTGGTAGGTGGGGTTGCTGGTCATGGTGAAGGCAATGGTGAGAGTGCTGGTGAGGGTATTTGTCAGGGTGAGCGCATTGGTGAGGGTGTTGGTTTAGGCAATCAGGCATTTGTTCAACATGAGAGTGCTTTAGATTATGATTATTTAGTAGATGAGAGTGATTATGTTGACTTAGAGGGTGATGAATTTATGGTCGACGTCGATTCAGAAAACGAAGACACGGATTTAGTCAATGCACAATTCTTGACTGATTATGATGATGAGAGGGATAATGAGGACCTTGTAGAAGGAAGGAAAAAACTCAAGGAATTCCATAAAAGGGCTACAAAGGCTGGGATTATAGGGGAACCAGTCGCGGATTTTATACTATCCCAGCAATCTATAGGAGACTCATCTAATTCTCAAAGATCTGACATGGTCATTGCCGAAGCTGGTTACCAAACAGATTACTATGAAACAGACGAAGATGATAGCTTGAGATCTGATGTGGGGTTAGAAGATGGCGAAGTTACAAGAAGGAGAAATAGGTATCTAAGGTACGATCCTGATTCTATATTGCATATGTTTACTACGTCTATGATGTTTGAGAATGGTAGGCAATTCAAAGATGCCGTCATAAAGTATTCAGTGGTTGAACGTAGAGAGATAAAATTTATCAAGAATGAAAAAAAAATTGTTAGAGCAAGGTGTGTTCATGAAAATTGTCCTTGGAAGATTTCTGCATCTTTTGATAGTAGAACTGGATCATTCCACATGAAAACCTACCACGAAGAACATACTTGTAACATTAGCTTCAGCAATAAAAGGGTCACAAGTTCTTGGATGACGGAGCACTATCTTAGCATAATTAGAGCAGTGCCAACTATAAAAACCATTGCTTTGAAGGATCTTATTAAGGAACAATTGGGCTTAAATGTAAGTATAGATCAGTGTAAGAAAGCGAATCTACGTGCCTTTAAAGTTTTGATAGGAAACTATAGAAAAGAATATTCAAAGTTATGGGACTATGCAAAGGAGCTCAGGGTTTCAAATCCTAGGAGTACTGTGACATTGAAGGTTGAAAAGCCAGACATGCATTCGAAGGCATTATTTGATAGAATGTACATCTGTTTTGCTGCATGTAAGAAAGGCTTTCTAGATGGATGTAGGAAAGTTGTGGGGTTAGATGGTTGCTTTTTAAAGGGAGTTTGTAAAGGAGAGATATTGTGTGCCGTTGGAAGGGATGCAAACGACCAGATGTTCCCAATTGCATGGGCAGTTGTGAGAGTTGAGAGTGGAGACACACGGACTTGGTTCTTGACAAGTTTGATGCACGACCTCAACATAATAGACACATACGGACGAGGCTGGGTTATAACTAGTGACAAGCAAAAGGTAAGTTCCTTATTTCCTTTTTTTTAGTGTTATGCCTTTTAAATGATCACACCAAAAGTATGTTGTTTACATTGAAATAATCTTTTGTAGGGCCTTCTACAAGCCGTGGCTCACTTGTTGCCTGCAGCTGAGCATAGAATATGTGCCAGACACATCTATGCTAATTGGGGCCAGAAGTATAAGGGGGTATAAATGCAAAGATTATTTTGGCAGTGTGCTAAGAGTAGTACCATGGTAGAGTATGACGAACACGCTCAGGCATTGAAAAAAATCAGTCCCGCCGCATATCATGACTTGGTTCAAACAGAGCCAAAGCACTGGAGTGGGGCTTTCTTTAATACGGAGGTTAAATGTGACATAGTTGACAACAACTTATGTGAGGTATTCAACGGAAGAATCATAGAAGCCAGGTGTAAGTCTATTTATAGTATGTTGGAGGAGGTGAGGATAATGATAATGACAAGAATGCATACACAAAGGGATGCATGTGCTCGATGGAGAAGGGACTGTGGTCCAAGAATCATAAAAAAGTTGGAAGAAAATAGACTTTGTGCGATTTACTGCCATGTGTTATGGAATGGTTATGCTGGATACGAAGTGATGGATAAGGGTGTTAAGTACGTCGTTGATGTGTTCAAGAAAGATTGTACTTGCAGGAGGTGGCAACTTACTGGCATCCCTTGTCCCCATGCCATTTCAGCTATAAATCATAGGCAACATGATGCATATGATTATGTGGATGACTGTTACAAGAAAGCAAAGTTCTTAGCTGCATATCAGAATATGATGATGCCAGTTCGGGGAGAGAAATTTTGGAAAAAAACTTACAATGAGGCACCCGAACCACTTCCGATCAAGGTGAAGCCCGGTAGGCGCAAACAGAAAATAAGAAGGGAGGAAGGTGAGGTCACACGTGGTATTAGGATGTCGAGGAGAGGAATGAAGATGACCTGTCGAAATTGCTCGAAGGCAGGGCACAATAGTAAGACATGTCCAACTAAGAAGGATAGCACTATAGCATCACAAACACAATCGTCTAGGCAAAAACTTTTGGTAAGTATTTTCACATCTATTGTGTCATGCTTGCTTCATGAATAAGACTTTAAATGACTATTACTCTTTACAGGTTAAGCGACGTATTGGCGAAGGTGCAAGTGGAAGTGTTGGTGAGACACCAATTGCTAGTGCTGCTACTGGGTCAGCAATATCTCATGGGAGCATAAGTAATATTTTTGTTAGCACTTTCGTTTTATTTAGCAAAATTCTGTTGACTAATGAAACAAATAATGTTAGGTTAAGAGTACAAGTGCCACACAAGGAAAAAGACAGAAAGTTTCTATACAAGCACAGGTTGAATCAACATCACAAGCAGCTGCAACTGAAGTTCCATTTAAAGCAGTAGGCCCATCGAGAAAGAAGGAAAAAAAAAGAGGAAGTAACTCCAATTTACAAGAAGCGACGGGATTAGGAAGTAGTTTTGTGGCTATTTTTTTGTTTGTCAATAATGTGTTGGTTCATTGAAGTAGTGTCGTGGTTGTTTTTCGTTTGTCGTTGATGAATAGTAAATTGATCGACTCCTTCTCTAAGTACTGTGCGGTCTTCACTGCTTGACCTTTGTGGTGTGTGAAAGGCTACTGGGAACTGAAATTTTAATTTTACTTGGGCCATGGAATTTCTAAAAGGCAATTCTCTTTGTAAAAGAATTCTGAAGTTGGCTTAGAATGGTGTCATTTACTGCATTTGGAAGGAAAGAAACTCTGTCTTGCATGCTGATCCCATTAACTAAGTTGATCAAATAGTTGCTTATATTAAGAAGATGAGGTTAAGCTCATTTGTTGCTGGTAAGGATTTATATGCGAATTGGAGAATTTGGTTTAGGTAGGAGTACTAATTGTTGTTGGGATAAGTGAAGTTTGCCACTTCTGCTGGACTAACTTTCAGGGCATAGATAGCCTTTACTGTGTGGGAGATAGTTGCTTTCCAAGACAAGGTTTCATTGCAGTAGCTTTTTTTAGCGTGATGTTCGCCCATCGAGTAGCTGTTGATATTGGTAAGCTGGAATGAGATTATGGAAGATAAGTTTATTCATCTATCAAAGAATGCTATAAACGCCTATAGACCTAGAGAATCTTGTGCCTATCTATACGCAATATTATCGATGTGGTTTCTTATTGCAGATTTTAGAATTTCCTAAGCCCATTTATGCTCTGTTTAGTTCGAGTTTCGAATGCTCTATTTAGCTCGAGTTTCGAGATTGAGTTGTTTTACAATGTCGGTTCTTTAGCATAACCTCTCTCTCTCTCTCTCTCTCTCTCTCTCTCTCTCTCTCTCTCTCTCTCTCTCTCTCTCTCTCTCTCTCTCTCTCTCTCTCCCTAGGGCTTGAGAAGAAGTCACCCATATTGGATAATGCCCTACTTGGTGTACTTGGTTGCGTTCGTTAGCCTAAGATCATACTGAGGAATTCATCATCAAAAGACCGATTGGATGAGAATTTTTTTTTTCCATCAAAATTTGCCGCAGAGAATGTACGTAATGTAGCCCCGTGATCTTTGCAACATCTTTGTGCATCGGCAGAATTCAAAAATAGATTTCACTAGATCTGTTATTGCGAAAAGTGGTGTCTTACTCCACTGATTAAGATTAATTTTTTATAATCTGCTGATTATACATAGTTTTGATAATCATAAATGGTAGCGGAGTTCTCAACTAGTGCGTTAAGATTGTGAGAGCATCTTTGCATTATACCAATAAAAATTGTACTAAGGGGAACTCGTGATTAGACATCTACTGTCTTTATCCCATCCAAACTGAAGCATTACCGTATCTCAAGAATCTATTCCGACCCTTAAGTCAGTCTTCATGGTTATCAGGAAGATTCCTTGGCTATTCTTTTAAGTCTGTAAGATGAGCGAGTTAGCAACTGATTGCTTATGCGAGGCCCTATTATTGCTTCCACACTCGGAAAATTATGAGTGGAAGAGCTAAATAGCATCTTGTGTGGGATGTTGAAACGTCTTCTCTATGGAATCAACAAGAGTAACATCATATTACATCGCCATTTCATTGCCTTCTATCTCTCTTAATCTCCACTCTATTAAGGGGCAGCTGCATTTCAAAATACAACTTATGCGCTAAAGGAATTTGAATGCAGCAAATGGTGTCTAAAGATCATTTACTGTCTGCATGATGACGGTGTTGATGATAAAGTAATGGGACTACAACTAACCTTTGAGCTATAGGTTCAGGAACTTATATAAAGCTGCCATTCTAAGTAATGTTTTGCATATCTGATGGATCCAAAGTCAAGTTCTCCTTTTAATACCTGCTCAAATATCCCTTGCTCCGTTTCTGAACAAGAAGGCAACACATAATTTCAAAGTCTCTATTGTAAGGGTCTACATATGCAGATTGTTTGAGGGAACAAAGTAGAAAGCATTGAACGATAAATAAGAGATGCACACCATCCCAAAAGGGGGGGGGGGGGGGGACGCCGTTTAGTAATATATAGATGATCACCCCCGCACTCCATATAGTCCAACACATTTTCATGGTTTGAAGCAATAGAGCAGAAAAGTTACCTATCACAAAGAGAAAAATTGCACAATTTGACTAGCTTGATCTGCCGCTCTACCAAGACATTGCACATGCTACTCAGTCTTCACATCATGACGGTTCATGTTTTAACACCATTTGCAATGACTCCACTTGAAACATAAAGATCAATTCATAATGTTTTAACACCATTTGCAATGATACCACTTGAAACATAAAGGCCAAGTCATAATGTTCTAACACTATTTGCAATGACCCCACAACCTGAGTCGACATGCATGTTCAGACATACATGTACAAAACATGTCGATGACCACAAAAATGTTCAAAATAACTTATGCTATGGCAAACTCATCACGTCCTTTACTTTCAAATTTCCACATAACATGCAAGCTAACATTACTATAAACAACGACAACACAACTGAAATTGTCTTCCATTTGAAAATTTCTTTCTTCAGCTTTGCCGCATCCTTTTCCACCCGTCTCAGTTGTGCCTTGAGAGCTTTGATTTCAATGTCCATTGAACTGCCATCATCCTTGTCATGGGTTGACACCAATTCTTCTTCGACATTGCTCTGGTGAAAATTTTTGGACACACTCCTTGCCGATCGATTTATTTCCGCATCAACCCAAATGAAAAAATCGCAACCTTCCCCTCTGTTGTTCAGGTTGCATCTTGGGCAGCCGTGATATCTTCTTCCCCGATTGTCCTTTGTCCTAGCTGTTCGTAGAAGAGATTTCAGGCCACAATGACAAAATACATACATATCTTTGTCAATTGGAGGGACCGACGTCATCGATTGTGATGAATTTGATGGTCTCTTCATGAATTCACTGATCTCCTCTTGCAATGACACCTCAATGTCAATTATAGGACACTTCCAATAGTTACACAAGCATGAGTAGAAACTATAGCCAAATTTTATTGACAGAGAAACTAGTGAATCACACAACCTACAATGGTTTGCAAAAAACTAAAGACATGTAGGAAAGATTATTAGCCTTTTTAAAAGCCGAAATAACCCATAATGTGACTGGACTTCCATCACTCGAGAGTGGAGAGGATCTATAATTTTTCCTACATGGAAGGAATGCTAATTAGACCTTTTAACATTGTTCTCCTCAAGAAACTCGATCACAATTTTTCAAATTATTATCCAATATGATGTTCTCACATTTCATCACATATACCCAAGAAAATATATTCTTCTTGTTCTGCTTTTTCTAATGGTTGCAATGCATGACAGAGATCTCAATAGGTCATTAGCTGAAAAGGAATGCACACAAAAGTGACACAAGTAATACAATCCAACCAACAAAGATGCAATATCAAGAGAGCTAAAGGAAAATAGAAGAGGCTGGCAATTTAGACTGAACCTGCACAGCAGCTTTCTCTCCATCGAAGGTTAATGGCCACCTAAACTATTGTTGAATGGTGTGAACAAGCATTGTAAACCATTTCGAATGAAAAGACAAATTTTTCTTAATTTATCAACAATTCAACTGACAGTAACAGTTATAGAAGTGTTCAAAATCGGCAAACAGTGCTGCAGAACCTGAAATTTTGAGGTTCTTGTAAATACTTGTTCCGTCCGTGAAAGAAAAAATAATTCATTGCATGACATCAATCAGGTTGATTCTCAACAACAGATGGCTAATAGAATTCAAATAATCTGACGAACTTTACCTCAGAACGTCGAGCAATTTTCCAGTGAATGTAGGAGAAGGTGTGAGTTGATCAACATGCGACCATCGAGTGACCGTCGGCTTGAGCAAAATCCTTTGATTTGAGTTGGGATCAAATTGATTTGGGCAGATAGGAGTTAGGGTTCTTCTTCCTGGGTTAGATCGCGTTGAAGGTTGCTTGATTTGGGGAAAGGAAAAACGCAAGAGACCTTTTTGACGACGCCGTTCTTAATCGAAGGTTTATGTTTTTTTTTTAAACTGAAACAAAACGACGCCGTTTTATTTCCCGGCGTCCACGTCAGCGCCGGTCCGGCCACGTAGGACGGCCGACGCTGACTGGGTATCCACGTAGGAATTTTCCGAGCAAAATTAGTCGGAACGACTGAATTGGCACAAATGCAAAAGGTTTAGGACTGAATTGGCACCAATGCAAAAGGTTTAGGACTCAATTGGCACAAAAAAAAAGGTTTATGATTGAATTAGCACCAATGCAAAAGGTTTAGGACTCAATTGACACCAAAAAAAGGTTTAAGACTAAATTGGCACTAATGAAAAAGGTTTAGGACTTTTTTGGCACTTTTCCCCATACATCTGCTTGACCTTCTTAATAACTTATTCTCACTCACTCCTCTTCATTCATGCCCACCTCCCTCCATGTTAATGAAAAGCTAATAATACCACAATTTACATTCTCAATTGCCATTTTCATTCTGTCTCATTCTAATTAGATAAACGATTTCACAAAAGGGAACCGGGCCTTTCTCATCCCGCCGGATTCATTCCCGATAACCAAACGAACATCGAGATTTTCACTCCTTCCATCTGTCGCCAATGATGGACGACACAGCGACAATCTTTTCTCTCTCTCAACAGTTACCACCTTCATGAAATCATACAAAATTCGCAAATTTTGCAAATGCAGCTCCTCCTCATCTAAGAACAACGTGGGGATCTCCTGTCCTTACCAGCAAAAACAACCAAATAAAACATCGATGCATCAAGGATTGGGTCATCTTTCATCGTCAACTACTGCCTTAAATGAAGTAGAGTCAAACAGGATTGGTTAGAGTAGTTTGGAAGAGTGATGTAATTAAGTGATTGAAACAAACTTATTCGTATCCTTGCATTGTTCAACATCGATTTGTTGCCCTCATTTATTACCTCCTTTGAAAAACATGACAATTTGAGGAAGATAAGTTGTACCGTAGCCCTCGTTTTTGGGCATATTGTCCTCTGAACCCCAAAAGTCCACGTGAAACATTGATTCCTATGGCTACAAAACTTTGTATCAAATGAAAAATGATCCCATTACAAAGCATTATCACTTCAACTTCAAAACATCAAACCGTAGCCATTAGCTAAAGGTAGCTAAGACTCGTTGACTTTGTCATAGAAAATTCGATGGATGTATTTATCGTGATATGATGTTGATTGCATAATTCAAAAAGTTGATCTTGATAGCCAATTCCCTTCGAGAGAGATCCACAAATAAAGGGGTCAAACTATTTTTCAATGAAATCGAAAGGTCAAAGATTTGATGAGAGTGATTTGCTATGGATAACCACATCGAGTGGAGCTCTAGGAGGTGAACGATACAGCTAACTCTTTCGTCTAATATATGGGAACCCTGAAATTCAGTGGGATGGGTTTTTTTTTTTATAGCCACCCATAGAGATCAAACTTAATATTTTTATGCAACTCTACATTGTTTTTGTACTTTTGTTTCGGCATTTCGATAAACTCTAAGCATGTTGAACGCGCTGGAAATGTTCGCAACGTAAGCAAAAGTTGTTAGGTGTTCCTATTTAATGCGCGATGGGGTAAATAAAGTCGATCATATCTGAGGAGAATCCATTACTATAATAATATTTCGTGACCGCCGGAACCATCTGCATCGTCATCTTTGTGTTTGGGGAAAATTGTCAAATCAGTCCTAAACCTATTGTACGGCGGCCAATTCAGTCCTAAACCTTTCAAATTTGCCAATTTAGTCCTAAACCTTTTAAATTCTTGCCAATTCAGTCCTTCCGGCCAATTTTGGCCGGCCGGTGCTGACGTGGCCGCCGGTCGGCGCCGGCCGTCCGGTCGGCGCTGACGTGGCAATTTTTAATTATTATTTTTTTATTTTTTTATTTTTTTATATTTTTTTAATATTTTTCTGCTTTTTTTTCTGCTTTTTTTTTCTCCTTTCTCCCCTCTGCCGGTCCGGCGACCGGCGACCGGCCAGAGGGGAGGGCCGGCGAGGCCTCTGGCGAAGCTCGCCCCGCCGGCCACCGGCGAGGGCGAGGCCTCTGGCGAAGCTCGCCCCGCCGGCCACCGGCGAGGGCGAGGCCTCTGGCGAAGCTCGCCCCGCCGGCCACCGGCGAGGGCGAGCCTTGCCGGCCCCTGGCTGGGCGAGGCGAGGTCGGCCTCGCCTCGCCGGCCCCTGGATGGGCGAGGCGAGGTCGGCCTCGCGTCGCCGTCGCGAGCCAGGCGACGGCGAGGCTCGACCTCGCCTCGCCGTCGCCTGGCTCGCGACGGCGACGCGAGGCCGACCTCGCCTCGCCCATCCAGGGGCCGGCGAGGCGAGGTGAGGCGAGGTCGAGCCTCGCCGTCGCCTGGGTCGCGACGGCGAGGCGAGGCCGACCTCGCCTCGCCCAGCCAGGGGCCGGCGAGGCTCGCCCTCGCCGGTGGCCGGCGGGGCGAGCTTCGCCAGAGGCCTCGCCGGGCCTCCCCTCTGGCCGGTCGCCGGTCGCCGGACCGGCAGAGGGGAGAAAGGAGAAAAAAAAAGCAGAAAAAAAGCAGAAAAATTAAAAAAATATTAAAAAATAAAAAAATAATAATTAAAAATTGCCACGTCAGCGCCGACCGGACGGCCGGCGCCGACCGGCGGCCACGTCTGCACCGGCCGGCCAAAATTGGCCGGAAGGACTGAATTGGCAAAAATTTAAAAGGTTTAGGACTAAATTGGCAAATTTGAAAGGTTTAGGACTGAATTGGCCGCCGTACATTAGGTTTAGGACTGATTTGACAATTTTCCCGTTGATGCTCCTATAGGGCTTCAAAAGGATTACTGTTCCTTGTACTGTTCCTTTTCTCTAGCATTATTAACTAATCATAATATAGACTGATCGTGCATGTCATAAAATATGGAAAAGGATTGTAGTTTGTTCTGTACATTAGCTTCGAGATTTCGAAAGGATCCAACTTACTCTTCGACCAACGTAATCCCTTCAGCCGAAAGCGGTTGAAAAACTATACCTTGACAACGAAGTCAGCTACTTCATTAACCTGGAATTACTCAGTTCCGATGCAAATAATTGGGCAGTTTATTAGGAGCCTCGAATGGTCCAACGCAATTCTTCCCACGCCATAAACTCACTCGTGCTTGATCATTGTCGTAACTGACTGAAAGACATATTCATTTCCGCGACATATATCCTCTTGACTTGAGAATATCTGCGGAGAATGCATCATTTTAGAAGTTAGGGGTTAGGGTTTCCCTCAAAGAGTGATCAGAAGAAACCAATTTGTTGAAACACTCGCTTGCACACTCTCAAACCGATAGAACTACATTTGTGTCGTGCATGGCGTCAAATGTCACCTGACTTTGGGTAAACGAATATGTGGTCGCTGTTCATAGGTTGATAGAGGGTGAAATCTAAGATTGACGAGAAAAGAAAAGAGAACTCTTGGACATCACCAGGAAAATTCAGATGGTGAGAAGATAATATATAAACTTAGTCTGTGAATGAAGTGGTGGATAGAACCAATCACAGTGCGAATACTCTATAGTTTTTCTAATTTTTTGTGGACCAAGCATAGGTTTCACATATTCTCGAAAATCAATGAAGTTAGCCCATCAAACACTTGCCGGGGAACTTCCGGTAACATTAGGATGAGACCTAATACTAGATATGTAGTCGTACCCCTATTTCGTGGATAAGCGCAAAAGAAATCCAGAAGGCAAAAGATCAGAGTCAGGCAGACTTATTTCGTGGATATATTTATATTAGTTTAGGCTGTTGCACCGTTCAAAGTTCCTTTGGTGTCTTGCATCGGAGTTTTAGGTGGTGTTGGACTTTTATTATTAATGTTCAGTTGTGG
Source organism: Syzygium jambos (assembly GCA_031216235.1). Classification (NCBI taxonomy): domain Eukaryota; kingdom Viridiplantae; phylum Streptophyta; class Magnoliopsida; order Myrtales; family Myrtaceae; genus Syzygium; species Syzygium jambos. The sequence goes on along the minus strand of CM062230.1, from coordinate 18,117,344 downwards.
AAACCGTTGGCTTTGTTTCTCCTCTCTCGGCAGGCACCGCCCAATTATACAATGAATAAAGCCACCTTCCTGCACTTCCTTGTTCCTCTCTCTCTCTCTCTCTCTCTCTCTCTCTCTCTCTCTCTCTCTCTCTCTCTTCTCGTTTAAGCTTTTAAAGAGACCAACTCTCTCCCTCCTCACTCCTCTTGTATAAAATGACCACAGATGTTCAGTTCAGCCACCAAAACTAAAAAGTCCACGGTGTAATTTCGAGTATAGGCGGTTCGTGCGGCAGCCTCAGCTTAACCGGCGTCGTAAGACCCTTGCCAATCACTCAGTGATGTCTTGCATGTAGAGCTAGAAAAGCCATCTCCTCTCCCTCTAGGCTGGCAAAAGTTCCTTCATCTCAAGGTATAGCACAGCCACCTAGCCCATCTTTGCTACTTCCTGTCCTGGGTTTCCTATTAGGTCTACTTTCATTGGAGAAAAATGTGTTGTGTTACATCATCACCGATTGATCAGGATATATATGTAGGGATTCAATTATCACAACTAGTCCATCCTCATATGCACGTACTGAAAAATTTTTTTTTTTTTTGGTAACCCAGGAACCTCTCGCACGGCCGACAGCCGGAGGGGTAAACCTGGGGTGACGCTAGCGCAGGACCCACCACCACGGCGCCACACTTAAGAATCCCTAACGCCTACGCTGGGGTTCGAACTCCGATCCCTTCATGGGGGGACAAGAGCGCAAGCCAACGCAGCCGCTGCGGGCGGTGTTACGTACTGAAATTTTCTCTCTTCATGAACGTAGATCCCAAGTTAGTCTTTATTTGATAAATGTCTTTGACACGTGGTGTCAATGGAGATTTCAGTTTTCATACATGTACTGGTAATCTTTCTACAAGATTGTGTTGGATATACATAAGTCAACCGCTTTCTTGGTGTACAGACAGGTGAGTTTTATTACACAAAGGCTAGAGAGAATATGAGTTGCCATTTCCGTGGCGGTGGAGCTGAACTCGACTTGAAGCTCAACCTTACCCCTCCAACAGTAAATCCGATCATGGAGTCTCCAACTGAATCCTTAACTGTGTCGCCGACTTCAAGCTCGGGCCTGTCGCTGGAGTTTAACTCGGATGAGTTGTCATCACTCGCCTACCCTAGCAATAACAGCCCAGCAGTCACGCGGATGGTGCTAGTCGGGTGTCCACAGTGCCTCATGTACGTGATGATCTCGGAGGAAGTATACCTCAAATGCCCCAAGTGCAATAGCACTGTTTTGCTTAATATCTTGCCTGATAAACCCAAGGTTGTGAATAAACCCAAGTTGGATAACAAGGCTTCTTGAGGTTGACTTGACTCTCACAGGAAAAAACCGAGGAAGAAAATTATAGAAAAATTCATCTTAAATGCTGTTCTTAGTTACCTCTTAGTAGGAGAATGAATGATCTGCCTACTATCTTCGATATTTTTTCTCTTCCCTTTGGACAAACTGTACACCCTGCGATCGATTGATAAAAAAACAGAGACCAAATGGGAGTGTGTGTCCTCTAAATTACTTATCTTGTATATATATTTTCTAATTATTCTTTTGTTCTTTGGGCTCATCATAAGACTGATCTTAAGGATAAGTACTCCTTTTATTAGGAAGCCTTGTTTGTGTGAGTAGTGTCATTAGAGAAGGCAAGAAGCCTTGGTGGCGGATAATATGCAAGAATTTGAGGTCATGCTACCATCTTGATTCATCAAGTTACCGTCCCACTATGCATCGGTATATAGACGGTGTCATAATTCCTTGGTGGTCAGGTGTGTTAATGGTTCCGATTGATCTCGGTTTCATCAGATTAATAAATTTTACGATGTCAACTTGATATATAGAGAACGAGCTTATGTCTGCGGTTTACACACACGTCACGAACAAGTTCGATTCCCCACCTTATCAAGTGCCCATAACACATTCCTAAAGCATTGCAAGACACAATGTGTATGAATCTTTCTCCAAGAGATCCAATTCAAGCTGTGGAAAAGAAACGTTGGAGAGAGAGAAGGTGATCATTTTGGGGCGTGATCAAGAGGTTGCTTGTGGATGAAGCGTGAAACTGGAATTGTGGGGTGAGGGCTGTTTTCTCAATCATCACGGTCACGAGCAAATGATATGAGCGGCCCACGGGAAGCTCTGCCCCGTGCATCAGAGAGAATTATTAGGGCCTCATTCTCAAGTTGAGGGGCCTATCTCCCTATCCATTCAATTGAACAGAGAGAAAGAGAAGGGTTGACCGCCCGGGGTGATATTTAGTCAGTTCTCACTAAGTTTATTATGCCTATATCTCAGCTCCACCAATTACGGAGCAGTCTACATAATCATGGCTTTTTTTTTTCAAAAGAAAATTTCATTCATTTGTTAAGATCAAACATAGAGGAATATAGAAAGGTTCCAAACAAAGCGAATACCAAAAAGCTGCAAAAAAAAAAAAAAAAAAAACAACCAGAATATAGCACGTAGTTGTAAGCATGCCCTCTTTCCTAAAGACTAGATCTGTCATAGCACCATAAAAACAATCGGTGGCCGATCCCCGGTATACTTAGTGATAGGTGCACATTGAGATCTTCTCCTCCAGAAACTCTGGCTTGTAGTGCATGCCTAGGCTTGGTACCCTCAACACCATCGCCATACAAAGACGACAGCAACAACAATAATAACATGTTGAACCACCACAAATCAAACGCCTCTGAGGAACTCTCAGATCTAGATTTCGATCGGGAAAGAAAAACTCTCAGATTTAGATCTAACGTATATCGGGAAATGAGAGCTCAAATTTCAAAGAAGTTACATAACCATGGCGAAGCATCCTACTGATTGGACTGATGACGGCATTCTCATAAAGTTTTCAGCTGTAAACAGATTTACTTACCACAGTGAGTGAAGAAAAACGGAAACAATGAGCAAAAGAAGACATCAAATGAGGCGTAAAAAGACTCCCAGATTAGATCGGGAGAGAAGCTATTAGAAAATCAAAACCTCAAAAGAAAAGTAGAGCAAAGCAATCTCTCAGTTTCAAAAGCCTGCAAGTGAAATGTCTTCGAGGGAGGGTTTTTTGGGAGAGAGACGATGGCGAATGATAGGATTTTTCAAAAATCGCCATCTCTCTCTAATTTGCTGCTTGCTAATAACGAGGCTCGCTATTTGTCACCTTGGGCTTTGGACAAGCTTCTTTGGCCTAACTTTGCACCAACCCACGTGGTTGCTTGTGCTGTGTATAGCTCTGTGCTCGTTTTTTCTCTCGACCGGTTACTTTGCTCGCAAAATATGCAAGTGCTGCCTCAATGGACAACCCTAATTGATGTCGTCGCCTCCTTGATCGACCTGATGGTGGACGAAGATGTCCACTTTGAATTTAAGATTATGGAGTAGCTGCTACAACAATGACAGATGATGTGGAGGAGCCTTAGCTTCGACGATGGTGTGGCCGGCAAGGGTCGTCGGGCCCTCCCAACCACTGGTCAAGGTCTGGCGAGGGCCATCTTACCCTTGCCCGCGGCCAATGAGGGCTTGGCGACCCTCGCAGGACACCATTAGAAAAAAGTAAAGAAGGAATGAGAAAGAAAAGAAAAATCAATAAAAATTTTGAAAAAAAAAATTAAAATATTATTAAAATTTTCCACGTCAGCGCCGGTTAGACCACGTAAGATAGATGGTGTCTATATCAATGATTTCCGGCCAAAATTGACTAGATAGACTCAATTAGACAAAACGTGAAAATATTTAGAATTCAATTAGTACAATTAAAAGATTTATGACTGAATTGACAAAAGTACATAGGTTTACGACTTTTTGGATAATTTTCCCCTTGACTACCGAGAGTAATATGTGATGCGAATGATATACGCGAAACGTTTTCTTAATTGGTTAAGACATAGTTTTGAAACATATTCTTCTTATGTCCAAAGTTCTCGGGACACATAAGAAGACCTCATGGAAATTCCGGATACGAATGTTTTCTACGAAACTAGACGGTGCTGCCAAATTGCCCAAATCACGAGCTAACCTTCTTCGAAGCTTTGTTTCTTTGATTTGGTCCAAGTCGCCTTCTTAATTTCCTCGTTTCTTATTCATTAGAAAAAAGTCATTGCACCAGCAATCACGGTTTGCATGCTGGACGATGGGCCCCGCTTTAACAACCATTATACACTACAAGAGGATTTCTTGCGGTAGAGCATACTTCAGTTCCATTTTCCGATTCCATTTCATTCCGCCTTATCGAACGCAACACAACGCTGTAAATAAACAAAAAATACCACGTTAGGAAGTGCTTGACAACGTTCGGTGCTCAATTACGATACGGCATCAGTACTGTTGTATGGTCCGGTGTTGCATCGTAGAAAATTCGGGGCCATTTGATCTCCGGGGCGATGCAGCACCACATGCCTCGATCTCAACTCCAGCTTATATTGTTATGGTTGTATTGCAACTATGAGTTCGCTAAAAACTGTGTTCAGGAGTGCTTTTAACTTATGCGCTTAGTGCTTACGTTACCAATTGATGTTTTAAAGCCGACGCATCTCCAATCTTGGAGGGATGGTTAGTTAAAAGCGGTTGCAATAATGGCGAGTGGGGCTTCTCGTGTTGGGTGATGGGTTGGACTGAGGGCCATCTAAGGTCTAGAGTCTCGTAAGCTGACTATAGTAAATAGCAGTTACTAAACAGCACGGGGAAAAAGAAGAGTAAAGTAAGTAACACAGCTGGCTCAGAACGAGAATCACGGGTCGCCGGCGCCGCTCTAGGCGGCGGTGGTGAAGAGGGCAATGAAGGTAGAGGATGCACCTCCGGCGGAGGCCGGCGCGAGAGGAGGGAGGGAGGAGGGGCGGTCGACAATACTGAGGAGGTCGAGGAGCAAGGAGACGGTGAAGAGGGCGGGGCTAGGGCTTGGGGTGAGAGCGAGAGATGATGTTGTTTGTTTAACTACTACCATAAATATGAAGAAGACCCGGCCCAAAAAGACTCGAAAATTTCATGTCGCATCAGGTCGGTCCAGGTAATTTTAATTGCTTAAGACATAGTTTTAGAAAAATAAAATATATCATTCTTCTTTTGTCCTAATATAATGTTCTTGGGTTGTACAACAAGACCTCACGAAAGTTGCCGAATACGAATGTTTCTACGAAAGTCGGCCGGTGCTGCCAAATTGCCCTTGATTCTTTGATTCGGTCCAAGCCGCGTTCTTAATTTCCTCGTCTCTTATTCATTAGAAAAAAAAATAAAGTGGAAAAATCAAGAAAATGACTGCGTGACCAAACGAAATAAAGGATAATTGACTATATGAATAAATAAAAAAAGACTATATGAATAAATAAAATTTCCACGTCACATCGACCCATTATATGGAATCAAGTGGTTGAACTTGAGCTCAACCACCCAAAATTTATCAATTTCGCCGTCTTGGACTTAGTCGGGTGACGTCATTAATGTTGATTTTGACTTGGTCTTCCTTATTTTTCATTGTTTTTGGTTGTCTCATGGTTGACCGATAACTATAGAGCCACCTTAATCGCTTCGATTTTTGTTCGAACAAAACTGTGGAGGAACTTTATTGTATCTTTAGGCTATGTTTGTTTCGCGAAAAATAAAAAATTTAAAAAATTTATTTTTTAAAATAATCGCTTGCACCGCATACAAAAAACGTACAAACGAAAAATATTTTCATCGTTGACGAAAATTTTGAAATATAAATTGTTACCGATAATAAAAATATTTCCCGTTAAATAGTTATTTCAATCAATACAAACGATTACTTTTAAAAAATATATTTTTTAAATAATTTATTTTTTCGCGAAATAAATAGAGCCTTAATCGATGTGGATTAGTTAAGGAAAAGTAAAAACCCATACGAACTCTAATTATAAATTTCTTTTTTATGTTAAAGATCATTGGCGATTTGTTGATCAAATTGTCGACCTAACTTAACCACTCCATCATGTTCGGTTTATAGCCAGAGATGTTGACCATCGACAGTAGTATTATTGGGGAAATTCAAATGATTGGCTTGTTTAGTATTCAGTTTGGTTTTTAAACTTTGGTTTTATTTAATCCTTAAAATATTTGGATCAAGACCGAATTACTAAGTATAATCAAGTTGGTCATGTTGGAAAACTCTGTTGACCCACATCAGCAAGACTTGAGAAATGGGAAAAAAAATTTGGAGAGGGAGAAGGGGGGAATCGGGGGAGAAAGGTAGTCATTCCACCTTCATTCGCGCGAGCTGGCGACCCTCGCCGAGGTTTCAACTAGGGTAGTTAGCAATCGAGAAAATTATCAAAAGAGTCACAAACTTTTATACGGATGTCAATTCAATCATAAATACTTTAACTTGGCTAATTTAGTCTTAAACATTTTGATAATTTACCAATGTAATCCTTCATGCCAATTTTGATCGGAAATCGCTAACATAACGGTCCAATCAATACTAGCTGCCCGATGTGATATGGCTGGCATCGGTGCTGATGTAGATAATTTTTCTTTTTTTTCCTTTTTTCTTGTTTTTTTATTTTCTTTCATTTTTCTTTTCTCCATATTTCAAGCGGAGATTGCCGCCCACAAGCAAGGGTCACCCTTGCCAAACCCTCATTGGGCTCTCGCAAGTGTCGCCCTTGCCAAATCCGATGAAGCTGATGCTTGCCTAGTGGGCTTCACTAGATCTATCCTTCACTGGCCTTTGCCCCAAAGGCTACTGAGGGCGTCTCAGCCCTTGCTGAGGCCCCGACCATCGGGGGGAGGAATATAGAAAAAGAAAATAAAAAAGGAAAGGAAAGGAAAGAAAAGAATAAAGAAAAAAATTTCAAAAAGTTTATTTAAAATTGCAAAAAAAATTATCCACATCAACGTCGATCATGCCATGTATGACAACCGACATCCACGTCAGTGATTTCGGACCAAAATTGGCCGAATTAATTGAATTAGTATAATTGAAAAATTTATGATTGAATTGGCATATGAACAATAGATTTAGAACTTTGTTTGTAATTTTCCAACCGGCCTTTACATAGCCACCAAGTGATGATTAGTCGACCCTTGCGCCGTGGTGGCAAACGTTGGCGCAACAACGGTACAAGAGCACTTCCGCTTGCCTCGCCCAACTAGGCAAGGGTCCAAAACCCCCGCATTGAAACCTCGGCATACATACGGTGTATAAAGTCACATCAACAAATGAGGGTACAAGAACCATATTGACTAGAACTAAATTTTTCTTTTCTCATGAACTAGAACTAAATTGATTCGATTCAAGGGTACAAGAACCAAAATCTAAATAAAATCAAAGTTCAAAAACCAAATCGAATATTGACCGAGAGCAAATGTATATTGATCTTTGTCATTAACGCCCCACTATTTTGCAATATGTTAATAACTACGGGGCACGAAATCCACTGTGAATGCATGTGTCGAAGATGTGATACATTAATGGTTTGTTCGAGACTGTTAGGAAGCTTCTATAGGTCTGACCAATGCTCATGGTTGCATGTCCATGCTGCAAACAAAATTGCTCGAAGGCAAGAAAAAATGAGCTCAGAAGATGACCTCGTTCCCTTAACAACCATCCAACCTATTCTAACGGCAACCCTAATATTCTAATTCCTGTCTTACTGTTAAACAAATTTGTGGGCTAGGGAGTAAATTCGACAATTGAGGGGCAAGACCCAGCAAAAGACGCAACAGGAGGAATCAAATGAAGTCATCTCGTCTCCCAGCAGTCGAGCAAACTCCTCTCTAAGTCCGATTGTCTTTGCGTGAAAACTCATGGAAGCTTCTTTCTTTGGACTTAAGCAAAGACGGGGTCTCGCTCGAACCCTTTAACTACTCGACAGACACGGACACAGGCGCGACCTCGGCGGGGCGGGGGCCCCTCCCGGCGCGCCCGGACGGGACCGCGCAGCTGGACACGCGCGCACAACGATGATCTTCCGGACGGGGAAATCCGGTGGATGGCGCAGGATTAATTTATCGAAATTTAGGCAATTTTGAAGCCGACTACCTACTAATTAGACGATTGATTTTCTCCCGACGGCACGCAAGAAAAGAAGAAAAAAAACAGAGAAAATAGATAGGACAAAGGAAAAAAAAAAAAGAAAAGAAAGAAAAGACCAAACCAAGCCCATGAAGTTTCTCAGCCGCCCTCCATTTTGTAACTCGCACGAGAAATTTAAAAATCGGTAGTCCCCAAAATGACGTAACACGAGTTAGGGGTCACCGCGTGTCTTTCTCGTCCGTGCGAAGGCACCGTTGAATTGACTATTATGCCCCTATTGTACTTTAATGATTTTGTTTCTTCACTTTCGCGGGTCCCACTCCCACCTAAAGCCAAAAGTCCCAAAAAAGAAAGGGCAATTAAAATAAAGATTAAAAGTGGGAAAATAAATAAATAAATAAATAAACCAAAAGCCAGAAGCAAAAGCAATTGACTGGACCGGTCGGGCAACCGGTCGTTAATAACCGCCATGGGAGAAAGTCCGAGGAAAGTAGCACTGCATATCAGGTCAATTTCTCTCAAATTTTTTTTTGTCTAGTAATTCTCTCTATTAACTACGATGATTATGCGATTAACTTGATGCCAATGATCATCACGTGGTTTTCAAAGTCGAATTGGACATGTTCACCTTGTGCTTTGATGTAAAATCGCGAATTGTAAACTCAATTTCGCGATAGGATTAATTGATGAAGAACCGAGACTCGCGGATAGTTCATACCCTCAATTCCTAGAATGTCCCTTTCAAGGAAAAGGTTGTACCCTTACCTTATGCTCGATGCATTCTAAAACGGAAATTAATAGGTGATTAGCTCAACAAAATGCGAGTCTGGAGAAGTGAAAGAGACATCAGTAGAGATAAACGAATATGTTGAAAGAAGGAAATAGGAGCTAGGGTTCAGGTTTCTAGCGAGTTAAACTAATTTGGAGACGTTGATCAAACTTAGTCCTCTTATTCATTTTCTCTACCGATGTGTCATTTATTTAGGAGTTGATTTAACTCCCCGATGTAAAGGATTTCGATCCATTATTATTATGAGTTGCAACTAAAAAGAAAAGTTGCTCGAGACACTTGGAGGAGAAGAGAGCGATAATCATTTCGTGAGTACAGCTTCATGGGACGTGATCAATTACCATGGTGTAAGCAAGTTTACCTCTATATGTTCTAGTCTGTAAGTTTCGAATGTGAGGCTTAAGGGCGCACCTGACCGGCATAGCAGGGGAGAAGGAAAATTTTATCCATGGATTAATTAAGTCTCGTGTTTTCATATCGAGACCGTTGAATATACGACACGTGGTGACCCAACACCAATCAAGAGAAGAATCCCCCCTCTCTTTCTCTTTCTCCACCAACTTATACGCATACATAATTGGAACATGATGTACGCCTTACCATAACAAGAGGCAATCATGCCGTTCCCTGTCGATAAGTAGCCTAATGCATAGTTCGTCATTATGGTCAGACGCGCACACACAGGTTGAAGCACGCACGCGGACTGGTGGTATCATGGCCACGTGCGAAGCTACGGGAATGCGCCCCCCCGGTTCGGACCGGAACGGCCCAACTGCTCCGGGCTCTGTCTTCTCCTCCTTCCCCTGTTTTGGAAAAGCAAGAATCCCCAAGAAATTGCCTTGTCTTGTAATCTCTCTCTGCTCGCTGAATTGCGTGTTGAACTACAAACCGAAGCGTCCTCGCCAAGAAAACCCGACCCTTCCTCCTCTTTCTTTGGCACTTTATTCAGCCTCTGACTCTCTCCCTCCCTCTCTCTCTCTCTCTTTCTCTCTATAAATATATAGATATGAATGAAATTTGAGCAGAAGACTAGTCCTGCTGCGGAATAAACAAACCATCCTCCCCCGGTTGACGTGCTCCCCGCTTCATAAAATCTTCCTCGTTTTCCGCGGCTCGGTCCACATCCACCTTCCCTGCATTTCCAATCTCTCCTCTTCCGTAGAAGAGAGGTCCTTCCTTGAGAGCCTCGGACTCTGTTCTTTGTTTTTGCAAGCAAGGCGTGTTCTTGAACCCAACCCGCTTGAGTCTGCCGCGCGACTTCTTGTTTTTTCCTCTTTTGGGAGGCGGAGGAAACAAGAGCACCTGGAGATACAGAGTGCTGGGTCGCTGCTTGCTGGTAATTTGTTCTTTCTTCTTCACGTACTCTGCTCTCTAGACGAACTTTAGCGTAGTTTTCTGCAGAGATGGAGATCAGTGTCTCTGGGGGAATTCCAATTTCTTTATGCAAAGTAAATGGTGACTCTGAAATGAGAATCTTTGTTAACTTCCTTTTGACAGAGAGATAAAGAGAAGATTTCGACAAAAGGGGTCTACGGTCTGACCGAAGAAGATGGTGGAAGATTTCATCACGAGATCATTACTGTAAGTCGTGAATTCGCCTACTTTTTGAATGCCCCCGGTTCTTCTTTTTTTTTTTTCTCTTTTGTGTCGGAGATCACGAATCTCTGATTCGAAGATTGCAAATATCAAGTCAATCTCTCTGAATCCGTGTTGTTGGGGCCGGCAGGATGATCCTGGGGTACGCTTACCCGGCATTTCAGTGCTTCAAGACGATGGAGAAAAGCAGAGCCCACAACGACGAACTCCGCTTCTGGTGTCAATACTGGTAAGTCCCAGAAACGCCTCTTCGTGCTCTACGTGATTTAGTTATGGCGGATCGGATCGGATCGGATCGGTTTGTTTTGTGCCTATGAAGAAAGTCGGTTTCTTCCTTTCCGAATTCGGTCGGCAACAGCCTAATTGTTGGCAAACCTACTTCCACGTTTTCCCTTTCTATTTGTTGGTCATCTATAGTCAATTAGCTCAACCTACCTGATTACTTTTGTTGCTAATACGAGCTTTAGATCTGTTGTAGTTATTTCTCTGGATGAAAATCGTACATGGCCTGTCTAAACAAATTTCGGCTGTTGGGGTTGGGGAGTAGCTAACTAGACTATCAAATATGGATTCGGTTTTTAGTCAGCTGTTGATCATGTTTCGCGGTACTACGCAGGATAATTATGGCAATTCTGACGATATTAGAGAGAATCGCCGATGCGGTAGTCTCCTGGTAAGCAAATTCTGCTTCGAAAGATTAGCGATAACGCGATTTCTCTGAATTCTCTCTGTTCTAGGATGTGACGATTCTGTTCCTTAATGTCTATGTGATTGATCACTCAGGTTGCCGATGTATGGTGAGCTCAAGCTGGCATTTATCATCTACTTGTGGTATCCGAAAACTAAGGTAATCGAACCGAACGGAACAGGAATTGATGGGTCTTGTTTGCATCCAGCGTGGGCTTTGGAGCTTACATAGCAATCTATTTTTGCAGGGAAGCGGCTTCATCTACGAAAGGCTGCTGCGCCCATTTCTGACGGACCATGAGACGGACTTTGAGACGAAGTTGACGCAGTGGCGAGCCAAAGCCTGGGATTTGGCCATCTTCTATTGGCAGAACTGCTCGGAGTTGGGTCAGAAGTCAGTCTTCCAGGTCCTCGAGTACATGGCTGGTCAGTCTAGCAAGAAAACAGAATCCATCACAAAGGTAAGACTGTTCTTTACTCTTCATCCTTTTCCTCTTGTCTGCTTAAAGCTCCAACTGCCAATGAGTCATGCTAGTATTTGATTTGATGCGATGGCATCATCGAAGTAGTAAGTTGTTTCATGCTTGTGATGAGTTCATCGAGTTGAATTTACATTCGCAAAGCATGAAATTGATTAAATTGATAAGGGCATAAAAGTTGTTTCGAGTAGAGAGCGAGACTGTGAATATAATAATGAGATTGCATTGTGATTTTCCAAAGTTCCATTACACATCCCTCTCACATATGGCCACTGTTTTGAATCACCTTTGGGTAAGTTATGAAACTACAACAGCAAAATGAGGATCATAGCTTACTTAATCCAGATTGCCTATCATGTCTTAAACTCAACCTTTTTGCAGAAGAACAAGAAGAACCCACCCGTACCGCCGCCAAACGACACCCCCACTTTCTACAGGCCAGGGAAGACCAAGAAGAATGCGTACGAGGCACCAAGATCAAACATTGTTCAAGAACAGCTCGATGCCAGAACAGAGTACATGCACATTATTGACGACAATATGCCAGAAGAACCGGAATCTCATCTCGGCAGCAAGCTCCACTTGCCTCACCTTCATCATAGGCGCTGAGAGCCACACCATTGCAGAATACAAATCACTGTAAAAAAACCACAATTTGAAACACCTTTTTCTTGTATTCCTCACTGTCAAAATTCTTGGATGTTGTTCCTTCATTAGTGTGAGATAGTTTTATGTATCTTTCAATGCTTGTATCAAGTAAAAATACTACAGTTTGAAGTTTTAGTCACCAAGATAGCTTTTACAGACTTGGGATTTGATCAATGAGACATTCTGGCCTACTTGAAGCAACTCAATTTGCTCAACTTCTATTTTCAACCTTAAACTTCAAGCTCGAAGTCAAGCTCATGCTCTTTATTCTACATAAAATAGTGACTCAATACACAAGCTGGGACATGAATTCAAGATTGCCATACTGCAAAAAGGATCTACACCAACGTGAGACATCATCACATCCTTTTTAATGGTAACCACCAGAGAAAACATACAATTACAATTGAGATATTTCTCCTCCAAAATGAGATGAAATAGTCTAAGCACCTCAGCGTGTTAAGAATTTCAAGAGCAAATACTATGGAGCAGCCAAGTTCCAATCGTGTAAACTAGGAGAATTAAAGCCGTAGCTATTTGCTAAACCAATTCCAGGTTCTCCCAGAAAAATGACACCTGAACTAAAAATTTCTGTAATGGGGCATAAGCAAGAATAAACAGGCAAACGACTGGGAAGAATACAGAATAATTATATACTTCTCAACAGATATGATCTGACACAGCAGTACCTTTAAAGAAAGAATAACTACTGAACGGGTAATGCTCGAAGGCCAATTAATAAATCTGCACAAATTTCAACTAGCACTCCTGTGATGACTCTTGCTTCATATGTTTTCCTCCTAAACATTGCATGAAATAAGAGGCCCACATCCTGAAGGGTTAGGACCACTTTTTACAAGTCAGTGGAATCTCTATGCCCAAAATCCAAACCATCAACACCACAAGGTTTCATGCTCCAATCTAACTTACACCATTCCAAACTCACCGCCATATGCGACCTGGATAGAATATATGGCTCGCTGGAATAACAGTGGGATAACTTAAAGAGTACAATCTGCTCTTCCAAGGCATCCTTAGTATTCAGAGTGAAAAAAGGATAATAGCTAAGATGTCTCTGACTTGAATAAGATGCCAATCAATCAAGCATAGAACTGCAGTCTAAACAAGTTCTATGCTTGATTGATTACATGGGTCGAAGAAAGACACCACCAAAACACATAAACTTTGGCTTTTGTCGCTCTCGTGAAGGATTGTCTCTCTTCTCCTGGCGGCTTTTACTCATGGCTAATGGCTATAGCTAGTCACTGAGACAATTTCCATCCATAATCAACAGTCTAAACAAGAACTTTAAAGTCAAATAACACATGTTCTGAGCTTAGTTAATAAGCACCATTTACCATTCACATGTTGGGCCACAGGAGAGCCTCTGCCACTTTCGTTCAGTTTCTTTCAGTCACAAGAGTCGGAAACAATCAAATCCTAACTTAGCAATCACTATGAAAATGAAGATACGCAACATAACACAACACCAAGCACCTTATACACCCAGCTCAAATGCAAGCGCTGCGACATTATGACTCGCATTTCAAGAATGCAGTGATTAGCACACCCTACAGCAAATCAGTTCAGCTCTTTGATTTTTCTCCCCATGTAGACCAAAAACAGAATCACAAGCACACCTTGTTTTGAAAAAAATTTCAGCTGCAAGAATCGCAATATCCTCTATATATTCAATCAAACTTCACAATTTGTACACCACAAGGGAGACGAGGACAGGGGCATCGATGAGTTACAACAAATGTCCAGTCTTTTTTGAAACTGTTCTTCGCTGGTCTTTAACAACGTAGGGAGAGGGAAACAAACGCCCTTCTCGACACAGCATTGGTGCCTAGGCTTGATCCTATTCTCTAAGCTAAACGAGAAATAATGCGGGAACTCCTTCAACTCCTTCAAGTCCCTGCCCATCTCCACCACGAAGTAATTGAACTTAGGCTCCAAATTCTCCTTTATACTGTAACAGAACAACTGCGGGAACCGCCTAAACATCACGACCGCGTCCCGATGCGAGAACCCCACATTCTTGAAGTACTCGATCCTAGGGACAAACTTATCCTCGACACTACAGGACAGCAGAGAAGTATACTTGTTTACCTCGGCGATGCCAATGCTCTGGAGGAAATAGAGAGTGGGGCGGAGCCGGTGCTTGACGCTGCAGGCGAGAAGCCGCGGGCGCCGGTTGACGACCCTCCGGAGGTCGGAGCCGTCCACCCTCGCCTCGCGGAGGAGGAAGGTGAAGACAGGGAGGACGTCGGCGACCCGGGAGGTGAGGACCTCGGGGCACATGCCCACGATGCGACTAAGCTCGACGGCGGTGAAGCCCATGGAGGAGAGGAAGTGGAGGGTGGACTTGAGGTCGGGGAGGGGGGCGGCAGCGACGGCGGGGTGGCGGCGGATGAGGGCGAAGAAGTCGATGCCGAGGGAGTCGAGGAAGAGCATCTTCTCCTCGAACTCGGCATGGGAGGGGAGCGGGGGAGGAGGGGGAGGGGGAGGAGGAGGAGGGGAGGGGACTACGGTGGCCTTTGTGGGTTTGGGAGGGAGGGAGATGGTGGCGGCGGCGGCGGCGGTGGCGGAGGTTTTGGAGGAGACGGCGGCGGGGGGGAGGCGGAGGGTTCTTGATGGGTGGGGAGGGAAAGGAAAGTGATGGGATTGAATGAGATGGAGAGAGAGTGGGTCTTGCATGATGATGCTACATGGCTTTGGGGAGGAGGAATGAAGAGGACGGAGCTGACGCTTTGTTGTTTTGGTGGGGGTGTGAGGATAAGGGGATGAAAATTTCCTGACTTTGCAGATTGCCTCTGATCATCCAATGAAAATGGAGAATCCTGGAAGATGAGAAAGAGAGAGAGTTGGACACGCAGACAGCCGCAGAGGGAGGAGGACGAGGAGGAGGTATTTGGGCCGGTCCAACTTCCATGGGCTTCCAAAAGAAACAGCGTCAAATGTCAAAAAGTGTGGCCTATACATGTGGAAAAGCTAAGATTAGGTGGCAAATACCCTTTTTTTTTGTCACAAATGCTGGAAATTTCATTAACTCAAGCCAAGTTTGTGAACATCATAACATGAAATAGCTAATATCAGTTTCGGAGGACGAAACAGAGAATTAGAGGGGAGTTCTTTTTTTCGTTGGGCCTCTGCCACTTAATCTGCTAGCTTGTTTGCCTCTTTTGGACAATGGGTCGGATGCACAAAGCTGAGATGGATTAGCTTCATTTTGCAATCATAACTCCAGGACCCGATATCCCACGGGCCTTGATCAGCGCCTGGCAAGCGGTTGACCAAAGTAAGATTATCACTTTCCAGTTCAAGCACTTCTGCACAAAGTACATTCCGATCAAAGGCTTCTTCTTCCAGGAACTGAAGACACTGGAGCAGAGCTAGGGTTTCAACCGCCATCACTGATTCAGCATAAATAGAGTTTGTGAAGCCATGAATCAACACACCTTAGGAGTTGCGAACCAATCCGGCAATTGCACAATCCGGCGACCCTTCCGATTTTGAATAGCCAACGTTGATCTTAAGGGATCCTCTTACCGGTGTTTGCCAAATAGAAGGTAATTGAGTTCTTTGTTCCTTTTTCATTTTCATTCCCGAATTCCACCTGAGGAAACTTGTATTCTCAGTGATTGCATGATCAATAATCTTGCTTGGGTTTGGGCGGCATGATTGGAAGATGTAGGTATTACACACCTTCCAAATTAACCAGAGAATGACCGCGACAACAAGTTTCTATTTGATTGAAAGCATTGCGATCCATTTGTCCAATCTAGTGATGGGTTGGCTTGAATTTTGCAGCTTTAGCCTTGGATTCACCCAAATTGTTGTTGTCCAGTGACAAATGAGAAAAATATGCTCCATTGTTTCTTGCGCTTGGTGACACAGAGGACATATGAGGTTAGGTAAGATTTTTCTCTTGTAAAGATTCTCTATGGTAAGTAGACATTCTAGCATGCACTCTAGAGAAAGACTCGGACTTTAGGAATAATTGGCATTAAAGGACCGATGGCGCTTATGAGAGTCTCAAGCCCGTTTACCTAACATTGCCTTGTTGAAGGGATTAAGATCATGAAAGCCACTCTCCCCACTGTCTTTTCTGGTTTTGAGAATTTCCCATTTCTTCCGATGCAACTCAGACTTCACATCATTCTACTTATATGACAAGAAGCTATCCTTTGTTCAATTGCTCTACAAATAAATAATGGGATTTTAAAGATAGACATAGCATATTGAGGCTTGCACAATAGTCTTGATCAATGTTTCATTTCCTGCTTTGGATATTAGCTTATGCTTCCAACCCTCCAACTTCATGTTCACTTTTGCTAGGATCCAAGTAAACATTTACTTCTTGGTTTGTCCCCAATTGGAGGGAATTCCTAAGTACTTTCCCATATTGTTAATCACTGGGACTCTTAGCTCTAAGGCCATGTTCATGCTCAGGTTTTCCGAGCATCCCCAACTGAAAAATATTCCTAATTTGTTCAAGTTGATGGCCTGTCTCGAATTAAATTAGTATTGGCTCAACATTGTTGCTAAGTTATGACACTCCCTAATTTTTCCATCTAGACAAAAAAATGGCATCATCATCCACATATGAGAGGTGAAATAAGGTAGAGCAAAACCTATTTAACTTTTATTTGTGTAATGCTATCATGTCCAACTGCCTTATTCAGGAGGTCAGAGATCACATCAGCTAGAATTATGAATAAGTAGGGAGAAAGAGAATCACCTTGCCCAACGCCTCTTGAGAGCTGAATTAGTCTAATGGTTCTCCATTAAATTCTACACTTAAAGTCACCAATGTTATACATGCCATGACCAAAGACACCCATCTCTCACAAAAACCCATCTTCTTCATCTATGCTTCTAGGAAGTCCAATCTCACATGGTCATACGCCTTTTACATTTGGAGTTTTAAAATTGCTTAAAATTTTTCCTTTCGTTACCCTTAACTGGTGCAATACTTCCTAAATAATCATAATATTATCCCAAATCTATCTTCCGTTTACAAAGGCACTTTGTTCAATGGCTATAATCTCAGGGAGCCAAGGTTTAAGATGGTTAGCCATGAACTTGGAGATGATTTTATTTGCAAAGTTACACAAGCTAATGAGCCAGAATTGAGACAAGCTTTCTAGATTTGGAACTTTGAGGATTAGAGAAATATAAGTCTTATTTAATTTAGGATGAAAAATACCAGAATTAAGGACACATTTAACCTCCTTGAACACATCCTCTTTAATTTCAGTCCAATGATGTTAGAAGAATTGGCCGTTAAGTTTGTCGGTGCATTTATCACTCCCAACCGAAAAACCGCATTTTCCACCTCTTCCATGATGATTGACCCACTAAAGCTTTGTTCATATGCTCTCATACTAGACAAGGGCATTGGTCTAGTATTGGTTGAAAGTCTCTTGACCCCCCAGAAGTATATAGAGTTTGGAAAAAATAGGCCTGTGTTGCTTTAAGATTTTTAGGACTTGATTACACTTTTTCAAAATTTTAGGATTTAATTGCACTATTTCAAAATTTTAGGACTCAATTGCACTTTTATGATAAGTTTTACAACTTTTAGTATACTTATCTTACTTAAAAAACTTTCTTCTTTTCGCCACCTCAAGATCTAAAGAAAGAATAATCGGACTGTGATTAGAACCTATTGCTTATAATGCAAATGCTTCAGCACTAGGATGTGTAACCCTCTATCTGATGTTGCAAAGCGCTCTATCAAGCCTTTTTCTTAACTAAGGCCTCCAATTCTATATTGTTTGTCTAAGTAAATGTGCAACATTTACTCTCGATATTCATCAAAGAACATTCATTTGAAAAATCTCGGAAAGCAACTAACCTATAGTGGTCCGCAACTCTTTTCCCAAATCTCTCTCAATGATTTACTATCTCATTGAAGTGCCCCAAACACACTCAAAGGACCCAAAGGATGGTGTTAGATAAGTGAATACATCTTAGCCTCTCTCATAGTGCTTTCCTTTCGTGTAAACCCATTGGCGCATATAAAAAGGTGATTCTGATGACTTTGTCACTGCTTTGGATAGTACAAACTGAATCAATATACTCCCCACTTTTGGATACTATCTCCATTATCATCTCATCATTCCACAAGACTGCTTATCACCCAACAATACATACTAGATCAATCAATACTAAATGCGAGATTTGAAAATGACGCATCGTTTGACTCACTGGACTCATCTCTACATATGGTTCGGTACTAGATATCGAGCGATCGTTCGTTGAGCGTTCCAATCCCGTCGTATCTGAAGTGGTGTGAAAACACCACTCGACCATTGTCTAGGTCAACTTCTTTATCCCCTTAGGACGGATGTCGTTTCGTTTTGTATCGGACTACTTCCGCATAGGTGGTTGCTTATTTGGACCCATCCCCTTCCTTTGCAAGAGTGTGAGAAGGTTTGCGGCCGGTGGTTGATTAGGTCAGGTGTTGATATAGCAATCCCTTTTTGTTTGAGCTGCATCATAGCCGCTGGCGGATAGTTCTCCTAAGGCTTTTGTATGGCAACTTTAAGACAAGCGTGGATATGACGTTTTGTAGCTAGTAGGAGTAGACTAGATCCTTGCTTTCCCAGTTGTCATTTCTTTTGTGATGTAAATATACTAATCGCCTAAAGAAAAAAAAGATAAATAAGAGTTGTCTATTATGTTTCTTCTATTATCTCTATTTTACATTTTCGTCTTCCGCTTGAGTTTTTAATCAAATTAGATAATTAAGCCACATGGTTTTTATGATGGCTTGAGACATGACGGCTCAAGTCGGTATCGTTACAACAGATTTCTCATTTTTTGAAACTTGGAACCTACCCTACATACCTTGAAACTTGGAGCCTACCCTATCACAAGTTCCGGAGTTAGTTTCAGGTTCTACTCGGGTTTCACTTGTATTATTAATTAAACAATTATAGTGAATCATCACCTTTAATCATCACCACTTGCTATTACGATCCATTGATCACAGCTTATATTAGACACACAAAAAATATGAAATATTAGCAAGTCATAAAATGAAAGCTTATATTAGTGATTCCGGATTATACACTCATTATCTAACGCCATGGGACACTACAAGATCATGCGAAGGCATAGACTAAGAAAAAACACAAAAAACTTGTTTAAGGTTTAAGGTTTTAGGACCCATAAAAACAGGTTCTCCAATTTTTGGAATCTGAAATCTACCCTGCATACCTTAGAATCTAGAATCTATAAGTTTCCATCGGTCAAGTTTCAAGTTCTATCTCGAAACCATGCTTACCCCTACTTATTAGAGCTAGCCACCAAAGCTCATTCCTTTATTCCATCCTTAACCAAGTTGGGAGTTTCAAGAAGTGGAGTTTCATTAAAAGCATTAGAGTCAGCCCCTTGGGCACTATAAGGAGTGCAATTTTCTTTATTGTTAGAGTTTTGTGGTCCTTTATGCTTTTCCTGGAAGAATCGGTGGGGCTCTTAGATGGTGTCTCAATCCAAGGTGAGTCTGAGAGCAAGAGTTGCATTCCTAACTGTCTTTTTTCTCTTGTTGTCATTATACATCAACTATTCCTTTATCATTATGTTTTAAAAACTCAACTTGCTGAATCTTCATTGGCTTAGTTAGTAGCTGATTGTCAATTTAGATTGGTAATTTATCCTCCAAGATATCGCCTTGTGATGGTGTTTGTGCTATGATTTCATCATCCTCAAGAATATGAAATTCTTTCCCATAAAATACTTTCCATATAAGGCTTGCCTCACGCGCTTCCGCTTTTAACTATAGCTAAAGTTTTCAACAACATTTTCCTTCGGCCTGGATTATTCATATGGTATTTCCTTGCAGCTGGTAGTGTAATGGCCAAATCTTCCACATAAATAGCAATGTTCGTACTTAAAATCAACTCACAGTTGATCTTCATCAAAATTCATCATAATCTGAGACTTTAGTGGGCTCGAAAGGTCAAGAGGGACTCTAACTTTTCCAACTTTGCATAGACTGTCCTTTTTCCCCTCTAACTTAAACTCCGGCACTTTCCCCATTTTTAGGCCACTTCTAGCATCACATTCTCAGTAATTCTCGCTAATGGAAGGCTAAACACTTACACCTATAAAAGCACAATGGGTAAATTCAAAATAGTGAATAGGAATCTTGGGCCTAAGCTGTTGAAGGATAATCAAATTGCTTGAAAATGACCACGGACTAGGTTCAAAAACTCTTTTCTTATCAATTTTCGAGCTAAATGTGAATGTAAATAAATCCGACTCTATCTAGTCGCATACCATGTTCTCAATTTTCTAAGCTTTTCTCATTATAGATAGGAATATCTGAAAATTTATATTTGGTCTAAAGTAAAGTTTTCCCAACAAAATGAAGTTGCATTTTTTTAGTTTTTCCTCAAGAAGCAACCACATTGGTTATGACATCCTCCAACCACATTTTACCTAGTTGTCTATAAAGGGCATCAAGCCTTTATACTTTATTAATCTTGCATTCCATACTACCCACTACTCTTATGTGGTAGGAGGTTACCTCTATGATATTCCAGACTTTACTACATACGATAAGTACTAAGCAAGATGGCCAAATGACAGCACAACCTCTATTTTGTCACGCCCCAAACCCCATCGAGCTCGCAACATCCCTCTTCGGTCGAATATCGCGACGTCTCAGGATGTCGTCGACCCCACACACATAGATAAAGCACTAGCGGAAGCAAACATACACCCAGACAATATTTAGAAAGGGGTAATAGGGAGAATACACATTCATTACCAAGTCAAACTTATAACATTACATACTAATTACAATAAACATATTATACACGCATATCGGGCTTCTAAAGTTCACACCACCAACATCATAAGGGATCAGTAGTATGGGTATATACTAATTCCAAAAAGATGGCACTTCAAAAAAGGTTACCCTATCCCTAACTAACCCCTACGTCCTCTAGACAGTGTCCACTCTGAGTCGATCTCCCTAGAACCTGAATCTGATTCCCCGTGTTTCACCCGCTCCTCTGAAAACTCAGAATTTGCCTCAATCTCGATTGGCTCATCATTAGAATCGTCTGGAACATCAATCGGCGGCTCTTCCTCCGGTTCTTCCTCTGGCTCTTCTTCCGATTCCTCTTTGGGTTCTTCCTCTGGCTCTTCTTCGGGCTCTTCTCCTAAATCCACGTCCATCAAATCAAACCTTGCTTGTGACTCTTCCGGCTCCGGTTCAGGCTCAGCTACCGTAGGTTCGAGTTCTATAGGTATAGGCTAAGGACCTGATTGTGCGAAGCTAGTGTCGAGGCTGGTCATCTCACCATCATAAGGAGGTATAGCCGATGGATCCCAATCTCCCACTCCATCGAAAGGGACATGAAAATCACGAACCAGACCAAATTCGTCAATACCCTCCCGGAAGCACCAGGCTGTATAACTATGGGCTTGCCAAAGGGGTTATCCTATAGATACCCAAACTACTGTGTTGTGCTTAATCCAAGCTATATTGTCATCTATAAGGTACTCTACTACTGCATGATCAGTGTGCATAGATATGCCAAAACGCTAAGGCAATGGCTGTGGAGGATTTATAGTCCAGGCCGGGGTTCTAAAAATATTAATTTATACAACTATGAGACAAGTCTCAATAAGTCGTCAGCCTAAACTCCACTTAAGCTATCACGTACCTCCAGATAAGTCCAAACACAATGTCACTCGATAAGCACATAACATGTACACAAATGCACTTACTTGGGCTCTTAGTACACACAATCTGCACGTTAGTCTTAATTCCACAAATTCCAACCACATGCACTTTCCAAACTAATCTCATGCCCAAAAGCAAATGTCAAACAGAAGGCATTTCCGAACTCCGCATTTCACACTCGTTCATGCACCACCACATCATTTTCATTAAACTTGTCAACGACCCGCGTAAACACGCCTCAGGTCCGATCTCATTTCACTTACCACATCACATATCTCACTCTCAATCTCTTTCCACAGTCCGCGTAAACACGCCTTAGGCTCGATCTCATTTTCACTTACCACATCACACATCTCATTCTCAATCTCTTTCCACAACCCGCGTAAACACGCCTCGGGCTTGATCTCATTTTCACTTGCCACATCACACATCTCACTCTTAATCTCTTTTCACAGCTCGCGTAAACACGCCTTAAGCTTGACATTCCTATCACGACCCGCATAAAACACGCATCAGGCCGGTTCAATTCCCCGCGTAAACACGCCTCAGGGATTAAGTGATCATGCGAACATGCTAACATGCCATATTTTATCTGTACCCCGCGTAAACATGCCTCAGGGCTTTTTAGTGATTACACGCACATCACACTCCTCAAATCTCACACGTTCACATACTCAAACATTAATTAAATGCACTCAAATGCGCCCAATTCAACCATCTCAATTCAGCCCATGAAATATACATACAATCATCACATAACATTCCAGTTTTCATCACAAAAACCATGGCACAACAAGCACGACACCACATCACAATTTCACACAATTAAGAGCCGAACCAAATTATACTCCTTACGCACCAAACCGAATTTTGCAGCACTTGAATCAACCATACTCAGCCCTCATTTAGCTTCTAATTACTCACCAAATCATCATAATTTCGTCCATAATAACCCTTGTCCAAAACAACCCACAAAACTACACTAAATAGTGCCTAAACGAGCCCGTCAATATCCGATATCTTAAATAGGGAATAGGGTGTCACTTACTTGGAAATTCCAAGCAAGAACAACCTAGCAAGAGGGCGGCAGGGCGGTAAGGCGGCGGTAGCCACGGCGATTCGGCAGTTGGACGCATGGCGGACAGCAAGCGAGCGGCGATCCAGCACGGCTCCAGTCAAACACACGGTCAAGGGGGAGAGAGAGAGGTGGTTCAGCCTAGCGGGAAAAGATGATGGTGTAGGCATGAGAATGAGAGGGAGAGAAAGAAAAAGAAATAAATAGGCAGCATCAATAATTGGTGCACTTACCCCAAGCTAAAATTACCATCCTACCCCCCTTTCAACTTTCCATCCAACGGTCAAGATTCAATCTTATCTAAAAATCGACGACCAAAATCAACTCTCACAAAAAATATCCAAGGGTAAAATGGAAATTTCACAAAAAGTGCAAGGCAAAATCGTCCAAAAATTTTTATCTCTAAAGTTGATGTGAAATGACCAAAACACCCTTCTCATATTACACTTGGTCTTCATAAAATCCTAGGGGCAAAATGGTCATTTTTCACTTCCTGTCAAAATTTCACTTTTTTGACGAATCCGGACAAATCCGAAACTGACCACATTAATAACGACATCGTCCAATTACTCTATCATGACTTTCAAGAAATTTGGAACCCCAAACTTGGATTCAATTTAGTAGTCAGATCAAACCAACGCGACTTGAGCGTATCTTTGACTAACGGACAGCTCTTGAGCAATACGCGAATTGACTCGTGGTCGACACTAAGTTGAGCCACGTTTAAGATCACTCGAATCATAACGACTTCGATTGTTATGTAATTACGATGATTAATCACTAGTTTCAAGAGGTGTGGTCGTTCGGAATAGGTTTAAGATCGTTCGCAATTCATCTCATGATCGAGTGGAATCACCCGCGACCCATTCGTATAACATTGGCAAATCGATCCGTGACCATCCTTAGATCAACCTACGTTGGCCTAAAATATCACCTCGACAATCCTTATGATCGAAAGTGAGTCCATGATAGAATTTCTATGGTCTCGCGAACTTAAATCCCTATTTAGCCTTACCTTAAAGGATAGTATCCCAAGAGTGATCAGCTCTGGACAAGGTACAACTACAAGTGCGTTAAAGATATCACTCACTTCATAAATTTCAAGTGGGTCGAAATTCGGGATGGCACATATCTCATGAGCTAGATCAAGCACCCATGACTAGACATGGCCACGGGCCGATTTTGGCCCGGAATCGGCTCGGTCAAACCCGGACCCGGCCCGTTGACCGGGCCCGCGGTTCGGAACTGGAACCGGCCCGGAACCGCCTGTTCCGGGCCCGGTTCCAAAAAAAAAAAAAAATAAGCCTGCGCATCCGGCTTCCGGCCAGCGAGGGCTCGACCTCGCCGGCCACTGGCGAGGCTCGCCCTCGCTCGCCCAGGCGAGGGCCAGCCTCGCCGGCGTCCGGCGAGGCTCGCCATCGCTGGCCCAGGCGAGGGCGAGCCTCGCCCGACGTCCGGCGAGGCTCGCCATCGCTGGCCCAGGCGAGGGCGAGGCTCGCCCGACGCCGGCGAGGCTCGCCTGAGGCCGGCGACCTCCGCCCGCGGCTCCGCCGGCCGGCCCTGAGAAGTGAGAAGAAGAGAACCGAAGAAAAAAAAAATGTTCCGGTTCCGGTTCATTCTAGGCCACGAACCGGAACCGCCAGTTCCGAACCGTGGCCATCTCTACCCATGACGCCCGCCCGAGCTTACTAGAATAGTCAAGCAGCAAGCCAGTTAGGGATTGAGAAACTAAAAAAGGGAAAAAGAATCAATAGATGAAGGAAGCTCTAAGCAAAGGGAACATGGCTCTGGCGATCCAAAAAGAGTTAGGGTTTTGGGATTTGGGATTAATTTGGGAGTCTAAAGCTATGAATAAAACCAGGGACAAATGTGGTTGCTGGAAGTAATGGGTATTGTGGATTTGAAGTTTTGTACCTTGCTCTTGTTCTAAGATAGAGGAAATAGGGAAAAGACAAAATCGGAAATTGGTGAAAAGGGGAGGAGAATCAATGAAGAGGAGGGATTCCATGAATAGGAAGATTGGTAAGAAGGTTCAAGTTTAATTTGAATGCCATGAGAAAAGATGGAGCACAAAAATTTAAGGTCTTTTTAGGTGTTAGCTATTATCATGGATAGGGAAAGCTCTTACAAGGAAGAGACAAAAATCCTTACATAGAAGAGAGTTAATGTGATATCCAAAAATTTTCCTGCATTTATATGGAGGAATTTAGTTTCGATTCATGTCACATGTGAAGATTTAAGTCAAGCAATTAATAAAAATTTAAATCAAACGATTATTATGAGACTAAGTAGATGACATAATGTGCTATTTTATCTAATTTAACCTAAGCTCATAAATGCCATTAATGAATCACTCCTTACTTGGTCGATGGAGATGAATTCTTCCCAAATATCTTCTTTTATGGTTAATATTATTGAACGACTTGTGCCAAGTTACTTACTTAGAACCACATGAAGCATTCTTATTAAACAACTTATATCTCTACAATCAGGTTTAATGATTTTACCCTATGAATATTTATTTACTTTAACCATGATTAATTTAGCCCATTCCTTTGTTCTTTGCTGAAGTAGTATATTAAATTCGGTAAAGAGCTTTCAAAGGCAAAGACCCCACTCCATTCACTTCACCAATCAACTTCTCATTTTCTCTCAATTCTCACTTTGAATTCTCAAGAGTAAAAGCGATGGTCCTATGTTCATATTATTAAAGTTTCAATCCCAATCTTTCAAGTTGCATTAGGTAAATCATTAATTTCCTCTACTTTCCATAAATTGGTTTTATCGTTTCAAAGGCTAGAGTTGTTAATTTCTATTCTTATTTATTTTTCTTTGAAGGGACCTAAGCTCGATCTTTACTCAAGTCATTCTCAAGGTAAGTGAAAGATCTTGAGACTAAGGTAGGTTATTCAACTTAGTACTCTTGACTTGGTTGTATGATGGTTGAGATTTTAGTTTGAATTCGAATACTAGGTGTAACAAGTTGCCATGATCATGTGTTGAAAGATTATGTTTATTTGACTTAATTTGATAAGTTCTTACATATTTTTAAGGAATTCAAGTGTATTCCATAAGAATTGATAGAATATTTGATGGAAAAAGTATGAAAATGGAGGAGTTGTCAAATTGGAAGTGTTGAAAATAAGTTAAATGAACTTTTCTAGAAAGTATCGGGTCATAATAATGAAGCTATTGATTTCTGTGGAAAGTTATCGAATTTAGCAAAGAGTTACTGATTTTCTGAGTTACCGAATTTTTGAGTAGCCGAAGAATAAATAAATAAATAATTAATTACTTTTTGTTTTCAATTTCTAGTCTCAATATGTTGTCCATTCCAAGGTGTACATTAGAATATGATTAACACCATGAAAAACCCCAAATTGAAACACCTGTGATAAATTTATCCAAAACTAATATTTTGACCATAAAAAACCCAAAGCCGGTACATTTGTGATAAACTTACATTCCGTTAAATTGGATTAATACCCTGTAAAACTACAAACTTGTATACTCGCGACAAAGATAGGATAAAACCTCAAATTGGTATACTCGTTACCTATCATGTATCATTCAACTCAGATATTTGATAATAAAATTTAACAGAATTTAACGGAGGGTAAAATTATCACAAATGTCTCACCTGAAACCTACTAGAACGAGGGTTGACACAACCGTCTTTTCACCCGAAGAACGCAGCCTAAACCCGCAACCAAAGAAGAAACTTCCAAAAGTTCCCACGACATCGCTCTCGCTCTACTAGCTACTGACCAAGAAACCTAAAAAGATTGGAAAAGAGAAGGGTAAGCAACCACATATTAGTAAATAGTGTGTATCTCTTCTAAACAAATTGAACAGCCACTATACATACATACATACATACATACATACATATATACATACATACTGTTGACACCTATTTTAATTTGCTCAAAATTAATTACACAAAATTTAGGAGTTAATTTTCTTTAATTCCTATAACAAAAAAAATATTTATATTTAAATGCATTGCATATAAACATTAGGTATATTTGCATTAATAAGGCCTATTAGAGCATATTTTCTTAATTAAATATTTAAAAAAAAATCAGATCGGGCCGGGCCAAGGCCGGCTCAACCCGACCCCCTTTTCTTTCTTTTTTTCCTCCCCCGCACGGGCCCAGGCCCTTTTTCCTTTTCCTTTTCCTTTTCCCCTATGCGCAGGCCCAGCCCGCTCTCCTTTTCTTTTTTCTTTTCCTCCCTGCGCGGCTTGGCCTGGACCAGCTCTTCTCTTCCTTCTCCCCCCCGTCGCCCGTCGCTCTCACTCCCCCTGCTCGCCTCTACTCCCGGCCGCAGGCCATGAGTGGCTGAGCGCCTCTGCGCTGTCCTCATCCAGTCAGAGGAAGCCAAAGAAGCACGCCAATGGGACTGGCCTTTAAGGCCAGTCCCGTCTTCCCCATTTCCCGATCTCTCTCTCTCTCTCTCCTTCTTCCTTTGCCGTTCCTCACTGAACCGGCCCCCCTGCTCTGCTTTGCACCGGCCTAAATGGCCACGAAAGTCACAGGCTAAATAGGCCGGTGCAGGCTGTCATCATGCAAACGTGAGAGCAGGTGAGTCGCGTCGTCGCCGCCTATAAAAGCCGAAGAGAGAGAGAGGCCCGGTCGGCTAGAGAGGGAGAGAAAAAAAGAGAGCAGACCGAGAGAGACTAAGAGAGAGAGAGAGAGAGAGAGTGCATACCGAGGTCTCGCCGGAGCTAAAGGAGAACCAGCAGCAGTCGTCAACGCCCCCATACTAGCCGGAAGCCCCCCCGAAACGTCGCCGACCGATGAGCCCTCACGGCTGAGACCCCCCTGTTTTCCCCTATTTTTTTTGGCTCGGATTGGCTGGGACTCGCGTCGGCCGTTTCACGTGAATCCCGGCCCATACCGTCGTCAGTCCCAACTCCCAGTCGCCGTCAGAGGCGAATCGAAGCAGCTAGAGTCGACCGAGTCGCCAGAGGAGGTCTAGAGCTCTCGATTTTGGTTGTGCCCCTCACCTGCTTGATAAAATGCCTCAAAGAAGCCAGTTCATTTTTGGCCGTCGGCTGGTGAGCAAGTAGTCGGATGACGGATCCAGTCGCCGGAGAAGTTAGGTAGGGCTCATGGTTTGAAGACCTAGGCCATGGGTGGCTTGGGTCGACCAGCGAAGTCGCCGAAACTCGCTGGCCGATGCTCCCGCGTGCTCAGACACACAGGAGCCGTTCCTGAGCCGGTTTACAGACTGGTCTGACCGGTTTGCAAGCTGATTAGGTCCGGTTCGACCCTGTGGAACCGGCCCTATTTTGTCCTTTTCCACCGAACTGGGACCCAACCGGGCCCGATCCGGTCCGGACCGGGGTCAATGACTCGGGTCGGCCCTTTGACTCGGGCCGGATCCGGAAATCCGACCCGGTCAATGCGATAGGTCGGGTTCGTTGACCCGGGTTGGTTCTGACCGACCCGAATCCGCCGACCTAACCTGGTTTTTAATATTATGTTAATATTATATTAATTTTATTTTTTTTTCTTCTGTATTATTTATTTATTTATTTATTATTATTTTTCTCGAAAAAATCAATTTTTAAAAAAAAGATCCTTTTTTTTTTAAAATTATGTGATATTTCTAAGTGTTTTGTTTTATTGTGGTATTATTATGCATGTTATTGTATTGTTTAAATTAGACAAGCCTGAGGTTACGCGGTAGTATTTGGCGTGTTTTTTTTATTACCGTTGTGTTATTATGCATGTTTTTAATACAATGGCATGAACTGTTGTATTTTTTAATGTCATCTGACTTAGTTAGGGCTGCATATTTATCCTGACTGCTGATTGTTTATGATTATGTATTCATTTGATCATCTTACATGTTAGGGGAAATGTCCTAAAATCAATCCAAATTGCCTGACAAATGCTTTAAAGAAAAATGAACAGGGTAAAAAGGTACCGAAAGGGCATTAGTTATTCAACTAGTGTAACCAAGTCACCGAACTCAGTTAATCTCTGATTCACAGGAATAGGGTGATTCTCTCATCACCTTATTTGGGTTTCTAATCGACCCACCCCAAACCGATTAGTGGTAACTCCTTGGTATAAACCGTTTGCATGTTAAAAGCTTAAACCTTAAGTCGCGATATGGTATGGGCTTGGGAAAGTCCGAGTTAAGTCCTGAACCTAGACTTATCACGTACCAGGCGAGCCCCCCTTCTTTTCGCTCATGTTCGATAAAATGGGGCTCGGGGATGTCGGTCGTGAAAGACTGGCAACTCCGCTGGAGACTTGCTTTTTTTTTAAAAATGGACTTAGGCCAAAAATTTTTATCTTGTTCAAAAATAATTTTTGTTTGGTAGCAAGGACTCCAGGTATGATCCTGACATTATGATGTTATTTGTTCTTGCAGGTTCGAATTAATTGTTTATAAATTGTTGTGTATGCTTTAATGATTTAGCACTACACTATTGCATACACAACCACGCTGCCGGACCTGGGCCGCAATAGGGCATTTTAGGATGGTGTTAAGAAAGATACGACCTCGAATGCGAGCTCGCGATGTAAAGGTTGCCTTTCTTTTCCCTGAAATTTATTTTTAAAAATCGTAAAGAAATATCTTTAGCCGCTATTCGCGTGACTATAAGATATTCCTTTCGATTTGGCCGAGGTTAAAAGGACTTGACACCAATGTGAGACTGCGACGGTCGGATACCCTTTTAATTTCACTTTGCTGAGCCAGTCTAGATAGAAATCGAACCTCACTTCTCATGTGCATGTTATTGTGATTGTCATGGTTCAAGGAAAGGTATATATTCTATCCCTTCTCATTTTTTATACGGCCTACTTATTCAATTGATTTGTTACTGTTAGGCCACCCTTTGATTACATTCTATATACGATGGGAAGAGCTGATATCCAATCTGCCTCTGCTCTTAAGAAAGAGTTTTTGGCATGGTGGGACCGACGAGATGAGGGATACGCTTATTGCGAAGCTTTTCCGTGAAAATAAGCGGCTCCGAGAAACTGTAGATTCCCCATCGTTTATAAAATGAGCATCCG
Organism: Syzygium jambos; assembly: GCA_031216235.1. NCBI lineage: Eukaryota > Viridiplantae > Streptophyta > Magnoliopsida > Myrtales > Myrtaceae > Syzygium > Syzygium jambos. The sequence continues at coordinate 18,087,320 of CM062230.1, read as the reverse complement.
GGACGGGCGTCTTTTTTGTTAAAATCCCTTGTATTTTATATTTTCCTAGTATTTATGTTTAGGGGTTTTGGTTTTCATCTGTAAAGCTGTTTATGAGTTGTACTAATGTTAATATAACTCGGGCCGTTTTTTATGCTATAAATAAAATTTTTTGCCCCTTAATGACACCACTGCGGCCTTCGGCCTAGTGGTATCCGGGGATGTAGCGTCGTGGTCCGAGGCGACCGGGGTTCAAACCCCAGGGACGCCGCCTGTAATGAATATATAAATAAAAACCTTTTTTTTCATTTTTTTCTTTGCAAATAAAGAAAATATGTAATAATATTATGACTAGGCCATAAAATAATTCTTTATTTAGGCATTATACTCATTCATTTCAACATTTTTCTAGGTAGTTACAAAAAATGGCCGAAGAAAACGTCCGTCTCAATAACATGGAGGACAAGATGAAATTGATCCTCAACGCGATCCAAAATCTCACAAAACAAGTGGAATCCATTCAGACAAGCTCACACCCACGCCTGCAGCAATTGAGGTGGTGTTACCACCATCCACCGAAAAAGACAAAGCCTCCGCTAGCAACAGCAAAATGCCCCCGCTAGAGGATGATCCGCTTTCCCTTGCCGTCAGGAAGCCTGAACTTGAAGCTATACCGATGACAAAACAGGATAAACGCCTTGCAAAGGTCGAGGAGATGCTGAAATAGCTACAAGGCCCGCAGCATGCTATCCCACTTGACATGTCTATATAAATGGGTCAAAGTACCAGAAAAGTTCAAGATGCCGGAATTCGAGAAGTATGATGGTACCTCATGCCCCAGACACTATTTGCACATGTATCATGTGTGGATGATCCAGTACATTGATAATGAACCCCTCATGATTCAAACCTTTTAAGCGAGTTTGACTGGGCCAGCCTTGACATGGTATATGTCAAAAGATGTGGATGCTTTTAAGTCTTGGGATAATGCCGCTAATGCATTCCTCAAGCAGTATCAATTCAACCTTGATGTCACTTTTACTCATGACGATCTGGAACGCGCTGAAAAAAAGAAAAGTGAGTCCTTCAAAGAGTATGCTACCAGATGGAGAAACTTGACCGCCCAAGTTGCCCTACAACTCACTGATCATGAACAAGTGAAGTTGTTCATAAAATCTCTTTCGTATGAATACAGACACTGCCTGATTAGTGCCACTGCTGAATCCCTTAATCGTCTCGCTCCTGTGGGCGAACGAATTAAAATGGGATTGCGTGAGAGGTGGTTTACAGACCCCATTTCCACAAGCAAGAAACTCAACATGAAGAAGGAGAAAGAACCCCTGACAGATATGGATGTTGCATACACCCAAACCGTTTATCCTTCCCCAATGATTCAGATGAGCAGTAGTAGACAGCAACCGGCATCAAGCCACAAGCCGCCCTAAAGGCGAAATAACAAAAAACAGTTCACACCATTCTTTTTGCCTATGTCTCAGATCCTACCTATTCTCTTGGAAAAAAAAGTTACTTGCTAAAGAGCCAAAGCGTGAAAATCCTAAGCGTTTCCCCAACTACGATCCCTCCGAGTCATGTGACTATCATTTGGGTGAATCGGGATATTCCGTCAATGACTGTGTTGTCCTGAAAAATAAGATCCGAAAATTGTTAGATGCAAAGATATTTTCATTCCACAACGCACCACCCAATCAAGCATGAGGCGCAGATGTCGTCATTGAGTAAACTGAAGACTCAATTTTCCTCCCTTAGAATAGAGGCATATTTATTAGTTTGAATCATCTTCTATGTGGGAGCTTTTCTTGCTTTCTAAAGTCTCAGCTGTTTTATAAGATTTCCAGTCTTCCGAATTTTTAATTATGCTTGGAATTTTAGTATTGCAATTTCCGTTCCAACAAATGTAATTCGCCTGAATTATTTAAAAGAATTACAAATGTTTTCAGGGCCTGAGGAAGTGTCCCAAACCGGCCCGTTGATGATATCTAGCCATGCAAAGGAAAGTGTTCTGAGGCTCAGGCTTCCTCATGCTTTCTTGTTTCTAAGCTTTTGAAAATAAAACAAACGTTTTATCATTATTCAAAAGGGCCAAAACAGAATGGTGGTGGAAAAGCATGCATGATCATAGCCCTATTTGTTTTTCTAACTCGCTCACTTCGTGTCTTAGAGCATACTCCTTTTTGATTTGTTATTACAAATGGGACATTTGGAAATGGCACAAACTGAAGAGTACATTAGCCCCTGGTAATGATCACAAATCAACTTATCTGATAGGGGCAGTCCGAGCGAAGATCATCTAATCTTCGAATGAAACATGGGGCAAATCTCATTACTACCAGTGGGTGATATTAGCCCCGGAGAGTCAAAGGAATGCTTAATTGGGAGAGTAGACTAGGGGGCATGTAATCTCCCAGTCCATCAAAAGGGTGTATTTCGTTCCTAACATTCACCCACTTTAGCATAAAAATAACATATTCTTTCATTTTATATAGGACAAATTTGAGTAAAGATCCTGTGCAAGCAGCTGGAAAGGACTTTGCATATGACAAGATAGAGCCAATCATAATTCCACCAATCATGAAATTCTCGACGTTAGTCATGCCTACATCAGTCAAAGACATTTAAAGTAGAAATTAGCTTTACTGCGAAAATCACCATGCAAGCAATTGCACATGCCCTGTGCATGTCAGGAATCATTACCCTCTATTTCGAAGCACCCCTAATTATAGAGGATTTCATTTAAGCTTCGAGACCAAGAGTATGGAGAAGCAGACTGAGACGGAGAAGGCTGAACAAAGTAAAGAGGAGAAAAGACTCTGCTAGCTTTGAAGGTAAAATGGAAGAAGGGTAATTTGTATCGTTCTCAATTCACCTTCAATTCTCTCATTTCTAACATAAGCTCATGTCTTTGTTAAAAGGGAATTATCAATATCCAAAAAAACTCAAGAAGTTGTCAGTTTAATCTCAAATGAAGGGATTCACGAAGAGTAATGTTATATCGTTTCCAATTCCTGTCTTTCAAAGAACCGTTCATTAACATTGTCTTCCTTATTACCTTGCAAGTTCGCTCTACTATTGCAGCATACGTAAGTATCTCTTTCTCTAAAAAAAACTCTTCTCATAAGAGTAGAAAGAAACAAGCAAGAAGAAATAATTAAAAAAATGGACACTATTTTCTTCCTCAAGTGCATTACGTGAAAAGTAATTTTGCATGGTAATTTCACCTGTTTAATTCACCAATTCCTTGGAAAAATCTTGACAATTCGACGAATGGTGCCGAACTACTCCGATATATTAAACGAGGTGTGTCAGGATGATGAGAGGCAATTTTTAGTCTATACACATTCTCAAGTACCAAACCCTTGTAAGATGAGTGAAAAGGTTCCATTTCTACAAGGTAAAGGGATTTCTCGCATAAGCTACGGTAGCCAAAATGACGAGAGGCAATTCATTTCTCTACCTTATACACTACCGTTTATCCGTTGCTTGACCATTTGAACCCATACACTTAAAGGTTCGTTTTAAATCACCCCTGTCAAGAACCACCCCACATTGAGGCAGCTTGAGGTAAATTAACATCACAAGAAGGATTCTAATTCAAAGGGAATAAGAAAAGCGTCCCTCCCTTTCGATCACCGCCCCCGTGGCTTCGGCATCGTCGTTTTCACGGATCCAGTGGTCCTCGATAGGGTCCTCCAAGACAAGAACACCATCGACGGCAGGACGGTCGAGACTAAGATGGCTTTGTCAAGAGAGGAGTAGTAAACTAAAGCCTGTCCAAAATGCCAACATCTTATTGATAACAGTCATGTTTTCACTGAGCAACGCAAAAAGGATGAAAAGTTTGTAATATCTAAAATTTTCTATGATCATGAGCCGCAACAGCTCACACAAGATAAAAAGATGTATAGAAATTTTCTTACTCTCACTTGCATTAATCTTTAAGTATTATTATTGCAGATGAACTCTCATGATAATTTAAGTGCCCTAGGATGATGAAAAGCAGTTCTTCTTCTATCCCATACACTTATATCCCTTGCTAGCCCAATTGAACCAACAATTTCATTTCGTATGAACCTAGTTGATGATCACCCCCTACACCAGGGCAAGACAAAAGTCACCACAGTTTGAGCATCAAGGTCCAAAGTATTGAATCAAGATGAAGACTCCAAGAGCCTAATAATATGATTCTGTTCAAACTTGTTTAGGCTTATCCTGACAATACCAAAAGAACAACAAAAAAAAATGCTGAAAACTAGGGGGCATGAAAAAGCAGCGTGCCTGGTAAAAGCAAGGCCAATGCCCATGAATAAAAAATAAAGAAAAAGAAAAAGGGACAAGATAAAAAATAATGAAGTTTTAGCTTAGGAGATCTCTGAGCATGACGAAGGCACTCTCAAATATCTCAAAGATATTAAGTGGTGTAGAATAGACGACCCCAAAAGGTTTAAACTTGAGTTCTTCTTTGATATAAATTCCTACTTTAAGAACTCTATCTTAGCAAAGATCTGCTACATGATAGATGAAGACAAATCTATTCTTGAGAAAGCAATTGGGATAGAGATCGAATTGTATCCAAGAAAATGCTTGACGCAGAAGCTCCTCAGGAAAAAGTTGTCAAAGAAACTAAAACACAGGATTACCCAAGGAGTTTGCCAGAAGGATCCTAACGGTGGAAAAGAAGACCAGTGACAATGCTAGATGATCACCAATTCTCACCCTCACACACATTTTTGAGCCCAACGATCATTTCGTCCCTCAATCTATAAACCAAACCCACGTTACATCCCTAATGAAGTCTCTTCTGACTAGAGCATTTGAATTAACGTGGAATTTCAAATGTTTATAAACAGCACTCAAGGAAGTACGAGCAAGACTACTTCTATCTCTTTTGCAGGGTTCTTGACTTGTAAACTTGGAGATAATTGCAGAATATTTTCTTTCATGGCCTTGACTTGGATAGTCATCTTTGTTAAGCCATTGACCAAGCCAGCATTACAACCCTAAGGAAGACCTCTCAGATTGGTATAATCGTACCGCTTGCGAGAAAACTCAGACCCTTGTTGATATGATAACGGTAAAACTGAATGTTTTCTATGTTACCGCCTTAATGGACGGGACAAACAACTCTTTTCAATGAGAGTCAGTAAAAAGTCCTTTCTGACTGAAGGTCCCTCGTTCATCATCTCGAGAAGTCCACCTTGCAAACAAAAATTGTCTTGATTGACCCTCGGTAGATTTTTGGTGATGCAAACATGGCAAAATCATCATGCATGAACTTTCAAATACACATTCTGGAATAGCCTAGCTTATCTATCCTTGATGAAAGCATGCATGTTTGTGCTAATCGTTTTCGACAGCTTAGAGTTTTAATCCCCAGTGATAGAACACGAAAATTCTGGCATTAGAAAAACTCTCATTATCATCCCAAGAGAGATCCCCCAAAAAAGGTCGGTTATTCAGCAGATGATGCATCGAACCTCTAGGTAAGAAACCCTAGGTATTTCATCATGAATTCTTTTTAAACTACGTAGATGGTAAATAGGATGTTTCTTTGAAAAAGAAAAGTATCTTGACTTGCTGGCCAAGATATTTCATATGATATTCAAGAATAGCCTTAATTGTCTATTTCTCCGATGAATACATACATTTTTGCACAAAGAAAAACTTGTCTAACAGGAGACATGCCCTTAAAAGGCAAAAACGTGACTAGGTAGGTATATTCTATCATGCCCGGTTCCAAAAATTCAGGTACTTACGATTGTTATGGTACCCTGTGAACATTGAATTGACCCCTCTATTCACCAACTGAACATTGGATTGACTCCTCTGTTCATCATGTATCTACGATTGTTATGGTACCCCTCCTGAAGATAGGACTTACCCCTCTCTGTTCCCATCAAATCCTCGGGCGAGGACCTAGGTGCTCATTGTTTGAGTCTCTCCAAGACCTGCTGGCGAAGACCCACTAGGCAAATCATCAAATCCTCGAGCAATGACCTCTAAGTGCTCATTATTTGAGTCTTTCTAAGACCTGCTGGCGAGGACCCGCCAGGTAAACTATCAAATCCTCTGGCGAGGACCCCCAGGTGCTCATTATTTGAGCCTTTTCAAGACCTGCTGGCGAGGACCCACTAGGCAAACCAATAAATTCTCGGGCGAGGACCCCCCAGGTGCTCATTGTTTGAGTCTTTTTAAGGCTTGCTGGCAAGGATCCACCAGGCAAATCATCAAATCATCGGACGAGGACCCCCAAGTACTCATTATTTGAGCCTTTTCAAGATTTGCTAGTGAGGACGCACTAGGCAAACCGTCAAATCCTTGGGCGAGGACCCTCAGGTACTTTGCCAAACAAAATCCAGTTAGTCAAAACGACCGAAAAAAAGTTCGGGTCTTAAACAAACAATCCCCAGTCAAGGCAACCGAAGAAAGGTTTGGGTTCTAGACAAAAGATTTCCTCCGTCAAGGCGATCGAAAATAGGTTCGGGTCCTAGACAAACCATTCCCCCCGTCAAGGCGACCGAAGACAGATTCGGGTCCTCGACACACAATATCAACTATTTGAAATTACTCTACCCTTCGACAAAGTAAGTAGCCCCAAGTATATTTTTATTTGCTTTAGCACGCATTATCTTATCGCGTCATAAAAAATGAGACTCTAGTCTAGCCAAAAATAACATTCATTGAGCATGCATGGGTCAAATTTAAGTGTCATTTTATCTTTGAATGTAACCTCTGCGAGCTCAAACTCTACAAGCTCACCCTCAAAGAGGGGCAGCTGTTGACACCTATTTCAATTTGCCCAAAATTAATTACACAAAATTTAGGAGTTAATTTTATTTAATTCCTAAGACAAAAAAATTATTTATATTTAAATGCATTGCATATAAACATTAGGTATATTTGCATTAATAAGGCCTATTAGAGCATATTTTCTTAATTAATTATTTAAAAAAAATCGAATCCGGCCGAGCCAAGGCCGGCCCAACTCGACCCCCTTTTATTTCTTTTTTTTCCTCCCCCGCACGGGCCCAAGCCCTTTTTTCTTTTCCTTTTCCCCCATGCGCGGGCCTGACCCACTCTCCTTTTCTTTTTTCTTTTTTCTTTTCCTCCCCGCGCGGCTAGGCGTAGCCCAGCCTAGCTCTTCTCTTCCTTCTCCCTCCCGTCGCCCGTCGCTCTCACTCCCCCTGTTCGTCCCTGCTCCTGGCCGCAGGCGACGAGCAGCTGAGCGCCTCCGTGCTGTCCCCATCTGGTCAGAGGAAGCCGAAAAAGCACGCCAATGGGACTTGCCTTAATGGCCAGTCCCATCTTCCCCATTTCCCAATCTCTCTCTCTCTCTCTCTCTCTCTCTCTCTCTCTCTCTCTCTCTCTCTCTCTCTCTCTCTCTCCTTCTTCCTCTGCCGTTCCTCACTGAACCGGCCCCCCTGTTCTGCTTTGCACCGGCCTAAATGGCCACGAAAGTCACAGGCTAAATAGGTCGGTGCAGGCTGTCATCATGCAAACGCGAGAGCAGGTAAGACGCGTCGTTGCCGCCTATAAAAGCAGAAGAGAGAGAGAGGCCCGGTCGGCCGGAGAGGGAGAGAAAAAAAGAGAGCAGACCGAGAGAGACTAAGAGAGAGACAGAGAGACAGAGAGACAGAGAGACAGAGAGTGCATACCGAGGTCTCACCGAAGCTAAAGAAGAACCAGCAACGGTCATTGACGCCCCATACCAACCGGAAGCCCCCCCCGAAACGTCGCCGACCGGTGAGCCCTCACGGCCGAGACCCCCTGTTTTCCCTTGTTTTTTTGGCTCGGATTGGCCGAGACTCGCGCCGGCCGTTTCGCGCGAATCCTGGCCCATACCGTTGTCGGTCCCGACTTTTAGTCCCCATCAGAGGCGAATCGAAGCTGTTAGAGTCGACCGGGTCGCCGGAGGAGGTCTAGAGCTCTCGACTTTGATTGTGCCCCTCACCTGCTTGATAAAATGCCTCAAAGAAGCCAGTTCGTTTTTGGTCGCCGGCCGGTGAGCAAGCAGTCGAACGACGGATCCAGTCACCGGAGAAGTTAGGTAAGGCTCATGGTTTGAAGACCCAGGCCATGGGTGGCCTAGGTCGGCCGACGAAATCGCCAGAACTCACCGGTCGAGGCTCCCGCATGCTCAAACACGTGGGAGCCATTCTTGAGCTGGTTTGCAAACCGGTCGGATCGGTCTACAGGCCGATTAGGCCCGGTTCGGCCCGAACCGGCCCTATTTCGTCTTTTTCCACCGGACCAAGACCCAACCGAGCCCTATCCGGTCCGGACCGGGGTCAATGACTCAGGTTGACCCTTTGACCCGGGTCGGATCCGAAAATCCGTCCCGGTCAACGCGATGGGTCGGGTCCGTTGACCCAGGTCGGTTCTGACCGACCCGGATCCGCCGACCCAACCCGGTTTTAATATTATATTAATATTATATTTTAAAAAAAATTAAAAAAATTTAAATTTTTTTTCTTATGTATTATTTTTTTATTTTTTTCCCGAAAAAAATCAATTTTAAAAAAAAAAGATCCTTTTTTTTTAAATTATGTGATATTTCTAAGTGTTTTGTTTTATTGTGGTATTATTATGCATGTTATTGTATTGTTTAAATTAGATAAGCCTGAGGTTACGCGGTAGTATTTGGCATGTTTTTTTTATTACCGTTGTGTTATTATGCATGTTTTTAATACAATGGCATGAACTGTTGTATTTTTTAATATCATCTGACTTAGTTAGAGCTAGAACCTAGGGCTGCATATCTATCCTAACTGCTGATCGTTTATGATTATGCACTCGTTTGATCACCTTACATATTAGGAAAAAGGTCATAAAATCAATCCAAATTGCCTGACAAATGCTTTCAAAAAAAATGAATAGGGTAAAAAGATATCGAAAAGGCATTAGTTATTCAACTAGTGTAATCAAGTCTCCGAACTCAGTTAATCTCTGGTTCGTAGGAATAGAGTGATTCTCCCATCATCTTATTTGGGTTTATAATCGACCCACCCCAAACCGATTAGTGCGACTTCTTGGTATAAACCGTTTGCATGTTAAAAACTTAAACCCTAAGTCGCGACATGGTATGAGCTTGGGAGAGCCCGAGTTAAGTCCTGAACCTAGACTTAACACATACCAGGCGAGCCCCCCTTCTTTTCGCGCATGTTCGATAAAATGGGGCTCGGGGATGTCGGTCACGACACATACATACATATATACATACATACATACATACATACATATATATACATAACAATACCATAAGCTCATACTTCAATCCAAAGATGCAACATATATCAAATCAAATACGAGTTGTTTCATTTCCAAAAAACTTTATGCAAGTGAAAATTACTCATTTAATCACCATCACAAGACAAACATCAATGGTCAAGTCCATTAATTAATCTCTATAAAAAATCACATCAATGGTCCATTCAATTAACCAATCTCAAATTACTCATCAATGGTCTCTTCTATTAATGAATCTCATATCATATTATACATCGATGGTCCTCGACCAATTTATTATTCAATATCAAACTATGATCATGATACAACGCCTTGTAACAAGGCTACCACGATTCCTCCTTATCAAGGTCTCCACCTATAAAACCAGTGGCTTGGTCCATAAGGATATCATATCCTGATATGCATACCCCTCAATAGACTCACAACGATATTGAGCATTAATCAATCATTCTTCAATAGTCCACAATTCTTAATACATAAACCATTTCATAACCTATTTATCACAACAAATTTTCATAACCATTTCATAAATTTCGTTCACAAAGCAATACATATTCGTAAACTATCATGGCACATTTCATAGTAGTTTCTCAAATCATTTTTAACTCATTTCATAAACTAGTAACATAGTACATATATATCGGGAAAAGAACAGCAGAAGTGCCAAAACTTATGTACGGCACTCACTTTAGTGCCAAAATTTTGTTTTGGATCACTTTAGTGCCAAAATTTGTGAAAAACGATCACTTAAGTGCCAACTCCGGTCAGTTTTGCCGGAAATCCGACGTGACATTTTTTTATTAATTTTTGAAGTTGATGTAGCTTGCCGGAGAATTTAGTCAGCATGTACATATCAAAACGACGTAGTTTAACATGTACACTTGGATTTTTCAAATATTTTTCTGATTTTTTTTCTTTCTTTTCTTTTTTTCTTCTCTTTCTTCTTCTTCTACCTCTAGTCACTGCCGGTGATCAAAGGCCGCCCACCGGTGGTGGCCAGCCGCCTGAATGAGGCCACTGTTGCTCGCCACAGGTAAGGCTCGGTAGACCCTTGCTGGGGCTTGCCCTCGCCGGATCCAACAAGGCTGGTCGTCGCCATGGCCACGGCGACCTCGCGGGGCGTCGCCTTCCCCCGGGCGATGGCCACCCTCGCCGGATCTGGCAAGGGTCATCCTTGCCTCGCCTCGCCTCGCCACCCTCGCCCAGGCGAGGTGAGGCCGACCCTTGCCAGATCTGGCAAGGTCGACCATTGCCTGGGGGAAGGCGACGCCCTGCGAGGCCGCCGTGACCAAAGCAACGGCCGGCCTCGTCGTATCTAGTGAGGGCGAGCCCTGGCGAGGGCTCCACTCGCCAGATCCGACGAGGCCGCTGTGGCCTCGTCGGGGCTCGATCTCGCTAGGGCTCGCCTAGGCGAGGGTCAGCCGAGCCTCGCTTGTGGCGGGTGATGGCAGCCTCATCCGAGCGACGCTAGGCAGTTGGCCATGACCAGTGGCCGGCCTCTAGTCACCGCCAATGACCGAAGGTAGAAGAAGAAGAAAGAGAAGAAAAAAAGAAAAGAAGGAAAGAAATAAAAAAAAACATATTTAAAAAATCTAAATGTACATATGAAAATGTCACGTGGACTTATTTTTTTAAAAAAACATCAACTAAGATTAAAATTTTAATTATAAAAGCCACGTATTAATTTGGTCAGAATTTCTCGCCGTTGGCACTTAAGTGATCGTTTTTCCTCTGATTTGGCACTTATATGAGCTGACGAAAAATTTTGGCACTAAAGTGAGCATCGTATACAAGTTTTGGCACTTCTAGTATTTTTCTCTCTATATATCAATTCACAATATATTTCTTAAAACCATTCTCAAATGATCAAAGAGTAGCAAATGCCTAATTCATGCTTTTATGCAACAAACATGTTTTAATAACGTATATAATACTTTAATTCTTATCACTTTCAAGACATGAGTTTACAAATCCATAGAAAAAATAGTATCACTTACCTAGGATCTCCAAAAATCAAACAACGATGACAATCCCGTAATTCTAACAATTAAACGAGAATTGACATCAAAACCAAGTAAAATACTACGATAACTACGAAACGACTAAACGATACTTAAAGGTTAACAAAATAACTCAAAGGTACCCACAAATCGTTCGTCCAAAGTGATTATTTAAAACCGTTCCCAACGCAGAGCTTGAGCGCGAAACTTGGTTGCGCCAAAACTCTTTCCACCGAATTCCGTTCCAAGCAAGCTCACTGTCAAAAGAAAGTCCATTCAAAGAACTACAAGACCCTTAACTTGGCCGATCCAAAATAGAGCCAAAAACTGACGGAAAATCAGTACGAAAGCTGCTATCGCGCATTATTCACCACTCACGGCCAACTTCAAAAATCTGTATAAGGCAAACTATAAGTCTAAATCGAGTTATGTAAAATCTCATGGCCTCATAACACCCTAAACTACCATTTCTATATAAATATGCCACTCAAAAACTCAAAAATCGGACTACGCAACTTGAATTTTATCAAATTTCGAAATTTGAGCTACAACTCAAAAATAACTCCGATTGAACAAACGAGGAGCACGAGTGTTACATCCTTATTTTGGCTCATCTATTTTAATGCTCAGATAATAACATTTGGTTATGCTACTTCTCTTTAGCTATCGAGGAATAATCCTGAGTGATTTATTCCTGATTTATTTACCTTTCTTATGTGAATTATCGGTTTAGCGATGATTGTGATTTTGTGGTGCATGAACTTTATATAGTCTTATTGTTGTGACGTGGATTCTAAAGGACCTAGTGATGATGGCGCCTTGCATTTTGGCTCATGATGTTTATTAGCTTGTAAATATCGACTTGGTGGCAATATCGTAATTTTCAAAAACTTCAAGGGTATTTTGAAAAAAAAGGCCATTTATAAGTTAAATTTGATTTTCATTTGGAATCCATTGACCACTTCTTCACATTGATCTTTCCACCACCAATCTTCTTCCTTGTATTTGATTGTAGCTTCTTTATTGTCATCTTTTCTATTATTTCAATTCAAGAAACAAAGCCAAAAGCATTTTTACCTCTCTCTTTCTTCTCACGCCCAAGACCAACCGGCCCTCTCTCTCTCCTCATCACTTTATAAGCTTCATTAGATATTATTTGGAGTTCAATTATTTGAGATATAATGAGGACTTTGCCAAGAAAGTCTCCTCTCTCTCTTCTCTCCTTTCACTCGGTCGAACCCATCTCTTCCCCTTCATTGCTCGTCTTATATCAATTGATAAAATTGGAATTCATATGTTTCATTGGATATTATTTGGGGTAGCATTGATTGAGTTTTGATGATGATATTTGAGATTGTTTGCTTTAGAAACGGTAGAAAGATGTGATTTTCCGTCGATTCGGAAATTTCGTTGGTAGTCGACCATGTTGATGTTTCGGCTGGTGCTTATCTTAATGAAGAGAAAATAATCGTTTCATAGTTAAATCGACACAATAAAGTCGTGTACTAGTTATGTACATGAAAGACAAACGTGAATTTCTTTGCATGGTTAGCTTCATTGCTTATATGCTTTTACAATTTTCTATATATCTTGTGAGCTGGATGTGATAATCACAATGATGTGATGAATACTAGAATTTCGGTGGTGTTGGGATTGAGATGGTACGGTTAGTAGCATAGCCGGAGACGCTATGTATGATGGTTATTTCGACTATTGTCGAGCATATTTAACTGACAATATCAATATAATTATTATTGAGCATTGAAGTGGTATTTTGCATTTCCATCATTTCATACATATACATTATATTGAGAGGATTACGGTAAGGACTATTAGATGGTGAACCGATGATACCCCGTGGGAGCCAGCGACGGAAATCGGGAAGCTCAAGGTCGTATACCTTGAGGCCATGCTTCATGGTCTCAGTGGCAGATGCACAAGGAAGTCACATAACCTCGAAGTAGAAGTGAGATGTCTGCTGCTGTGTGGTCTGCAGAAGATCAGTTCTTAAAACTGATGGTTACGAATGGAGTGGCATTCGCAAGGAATTCATGGGCATATCATATGCATTCTCACATACATATTGTCATTTTTCATATCATGATGACAATCGATGATCTCATGATAGACTCTTTAATTATGGTATAACTGTTTGAATTGAGTAGTCATGGCTTGATTTACTTGCTGAGTTCATTTCACTATTGTTGCTTTTCATGTTTTTCATACCATTAACATGGTTTTCTTTTCGCCAACTAGACCTACTTCTACTTATGGTTCGGTTTTAGATATCGTAGGATTGTTTGTCGAGTGTTCAAATCCCGTTGTTTCTAGTGTGGTGTGGGAGCACCACTTGACCACTGTCTAGATTGACTACTTCACTCCTTTGGGTCGTTTGCCGTATCGTTTTGTATCTAACTACTTCCGCTTAGATGGCCGCCTATATGGAGTCGTTCCCTTCCCATGCAAGAGTATGAGGAGGTTTGCGACAGGTGGTTGATTAGGCTAGGTGTTGGTGCACCAACCCCTTTTTATTTGAGCTGCATCATGACCGTTGGCTGGTAATCTCTTAAGACTTTTGGTGTGACAGCTTCAAGTTAGGCGTGGATGTGACTTTTTGTAGCTAATAGAAGGAGTAGACTAATGCTCGCTTCCCAGTTGTCATTTCTTTTATGTTGTAATTATGCTTATCGCCTAAAGAAAAAGTTAAATAAAAAGCTATCCATTATGTTCTTCTGATATCTCTGATTTGTATTGTTGTTTTTTGCTTTTGTTTTAATCAAACCTGATAAATAAGCCGAATAATTTTTATGACGGCCTGAGACGTCATGGCTCGAGTTGGTATCGTCACAACGAGTATAAGACTGGTCATGACCAGTATGAAGTTATCTGTGTCTGTTAGTGATCTTTATGACAAGTATAAACTTAAAGTAAAGCTTCATGACCAGCAGGGCATAAATATTTCTGTGTCTAGTGGTGAGCCATTATGATATCGTATGTATGACATGAGAGAATATCTCATTTGCTTATATTTGAGTGGGTGATCTTAAGCACTGTCTTTGAGTTTCATCGATGTGAGAAGATACAATAATTACTCTTGCATTGTCTTATATGAGTATTTTGTATTTGTCTTGAACTTACGACGTTTGTTGATGCTAGGTGAAGTGATAAGATGATTCTTCTAACTTAAAACTAGAAATTTCATTTATTAAGTTTCGGCTCATTCCTTTATTTTTTTGGCTTGCAGGATGGATAGAACGGTTGAGGGGACAAGATGATACTTGAGGCCATCAACCCTTGAGTTGGATATTGACTCTCTTTTGAGCTAATGTGGGAGTAGAGGCGCTAGTTGACTCAACCCTCTTCCTAGAACTTTGGTATTTTGTGTTTTGCTTGAATAATGTAATAAAGTTGTTTAAACTGATGTTCAATATAAATAAAGAGGCATATGTACTTTAATTACACTTATGCGATTTTCTTATGTGGAATTTTGTTGGAGAGATTTTATCAAGCTTCCGCATGCGTTATTTTAGTTATGTATTATAATTGGTAATTACACATGTCGCACGTAACGTTCTAGGGCGTCATATTGGGTCCCACCATTGCTTTATTACTTGGTCAAAAAGGAAATGCAAATATTACAATAGATGTACCAATTTGGGTTTTTTGGTGGTCAAAATATTAGTTTGGGGTAAATTTATTACCGGTGTACTAGTTTAGGGTTTTTCGTAATATTAATCCTTAGAATATTTTTGTCTATATATAAGCAAGAGATTAGTGGGCTTTATTACATGTTAAGTAATGTATGAAAAGTCATGATGTTTACATTTGAGTGAAATGTGATTTTTGGACATATTTATGTGTATGAGAAATGTAAATAATGATATGAAAATGTTTCGTCATGCACGAGATCGTAGCGATGATACCTCGAAGTTGAGATGCCCCGCGAATCGGGATGCCCTGTCAGATATTAGGGATGCCTCGGTGTTGAGATGCCCTATGATTCGGGAAGACGAGTGAATCATGATGCAATAAAATAACGAATATGATGCATGCTCATATATATATATATATATATATATATATATATATATATATATATATATATCGACACACACATACAATGATAAGGCACTAGGTGATACTGGTGTATTATGAACATGTTATGGAATAGTGTATGTCATGATAGAAAAAAATGTGTATGCTCATGCATTTAAGTATTGTTTGATTGCTTGTGCATGTCAACATCAAGTGAGTACGAAGGTGAATTTCTATCTTATACTTAGAGCTTTTATTTACTAGACCTCGACTCATTCTTTTATTTTTCCAAACATGTAAGATGGATCCTCTGCCGCCACCGATTTTCGGATGCCCGATACATGTTGATTACATATATGAGGATGTGTTTGTACCTGAGTGGGAGATAGTGTAATACCAAATGTACTTTCACAATGTAGGTCGACGTAGGACTTGTAGGATGGGTCCCTCACCGATACGTCGCTTGATACATGAACATGGAGGGTGAGTTGATCGGACTACTTAGAGATTTCAATGGTGGTCTTAGTCCCCACGATGGATGGCCCGCTAATGGGATCGACCCATAGCGATGGAATGACGGTTGTATAGACAGGATTTTGAGCACAGGAGTGTGATAGTGGAGGTAGGAGACCTCACCCTTATCCTAGGTGTTTGTATTTTATGTTTGCTATGAAAACTATGATGTAAGAATATTGTTATAATGGATGCATATTTATATTAAGTTTATGAGTTACTGTATAAATTGGATGACATGAAAATTTTGTCTCGCTTTCGCATGCAAATAATAACATAAAAAGATAAGAATATGGTTAAGACACGTGTAGTGCGTGAAGTTCTGGGGTGTCATAATTAATTCCTACACCATGTTCTTCAGAAGCATATACTTTCAAATACAACTTTTTCATCACTTCGGAGAATTATCTCGTAGGAATCGAAATGTTCACATTAAGCCATAACTGCTTCACACTATCCATGACCTGAAGATCTGAGGTTAGAGAAATCATCGTCATGGCCTCACTAAGATACTTGCAGTCGGGAAATTTCTTGGCATGAACATGCTATGGACAAGCAAAGCAACATGAGCTGTTGAAGATTCGGCTCAATGGGTGCAATTGGTTTGACTTTTAGGGAAAATTTTTGGGAAAATTCAAATAATTTTAGGTTAGAGGATTCTGAGAAATGTATGAGCCGAACATGTAATCTCATAAATGAAGCACATGCGATTAGCCCTTTGTCAGTAGGCTAACCACGTGACTTACTTTGTTCTGCTTCCCAAATCAAAGCATCTATTTGAAAAACTGGATTCAAGGGATAGAGCTGGGCTGATCAATAATTTAACTAGAAGCCCAACAAGACCAAGCCCCTAATGCCATAGAAGCTTAGGATATGATAAAAAGAGAAGATTTTACCTAGATTTCCAAATCCTCCCAAAAGCATAGAGCCGCAACGCTTTTAACCTTAACAAAATCAAGGGTTTCCATTGGGATTCTTGGTATTTAGTTAAGAGGTAACCTCACCAAGAAAAGGGAACCAAAACTCCTACAGGAGCCTCTGCGGCTTGTCCCGATCTTGTTGGTGGGCTTTGTGGATGCATTCTTTATTTTATCATATCGATGTTATCATGCATTGCATCTCCAATTCTCCATATATTTTTATCTTCCTATAGAGAGGGAATATCCTTTGTAAGTTTTATATCCCAAAGATCCCCAAATTCAGACAAGATCTAAGATTAAAGCCTTATGAGGACCTACTCGGATCCACACCACATGAGTTACTTTGTTCCATTTCCCATGTCAAAGCATCTCTTTGAAAATTTGGGTTAAAGGCCTAGAGCTGGGCTGATCAACAATTCAATAGGAAGCCCAACAAGACCAAGCCAGCCCCTGACGCCATGGAAGCAGCTCAGGACGTGAAAAAGGAGAAGACCTTTTACCTAGATTTCCAAGTCCTCCCCGAAAGCGTGGAGCCGCAACGCTCGGTCTCGCGAGATCAAACCCCACCAAACCCAGAAGCCCAGAACCTTCTTCACTTTATCTTCTCCCCATCTCACCAACCATTTCTCCACCTTAGATTCCCACACCCACTCTCCTACTGACCCAAGAGGGAAGAAGGGACGGTCGCTCGCTCGCTCCCTCCCTCATCTCCCTGCTCTCTGGGTCTCTCTCTGTTGCGGACAAAGGGAAGCTAAAGGCGAAGCGAAGAACGATGGCCTGCTCTGCCGCCTCGACCACCCTCATCTCCTCCAACCCCTCCTCGTCCTCCTTGGCCAAGAAGCACATGTCCCCTGTCATGCTGTCCTCCCCCCGGAGCGTCGGCATCCCCAAGTCCGTCCCCGCCCTCGCCAATCCTTTCCTCTCTTCTCGCATACCCAGATCGGTTGCTCCCTCCCGCGCCTCCAATTCCAGGCGCGGAGGCTTCTCCGTCAAGGCCTCCGTACGTATTTTTCCAAGAACCTTGTTCGCTTTTTTGGTCCTGGTGGTGGATGGTTGTGTGAGTTGGTAGAGTCACGACTGTGCCGCTGTGGGTGATTGAGTGCATTTGGGTTGTCATGATGGAAGTTTCTGGGATTTGTTTTTATGGGATTGCCGTAGATTGCTGGCTGTCGTCCTTGAATCAGCGCATTTGGAAGAGAAAAAAATAATGGGTTGAGGTTTTCTTTGTTATTAGTGGTTTATGGTGTGATCAGCCCTGTGCTATGTGTGTGTGTGTGTGTGTATGTTCTTTTCGGGTTGTAGTTTTATCACCATTTAGATAAGGTTGCCCTGCTCGGTTCTCTATCTATCTGCTGAACTGGTCTGCAGAGATGTAGATTCCTAGTGTGACCCTGCACAACGGATTTGAGTAATCGTATTAAGCTTCAAATGTGGACATTGTTGGATAATTGGGCCCGGCCAGTTGCTATGAGAGTTCATAATGTGTGCAGACATTACTGTGGAGCCAAAGGTTACTGAATTGATGAGGTTCATGGTTCTGTGTTCTTGATCAATTGAAGCACAGTTCTGTCTGCCTGCCTGTTAATCTTAGTTGGAGCTCACTGGCTAAGTGTAGAACTCAATGAGATCGCCAGAACCTCCTCAATCTATTCTCATGTGATTGTTTTTCGATAACCTGTTATTGACTCAATCAGATTTCCCAAACTTGAAACAAACTTCTAAACTTCACATGTAATTTTTGCTCCTGTTTACTTTGTGATACTTATTGACCATATCATTGCTTTTCACTTTTTACATTCAATTTGCATTCAAACTGAATGTATCTTCTCACATCTTTGTTCAGGGTGTGCTTCCCCTTGTTGGAAATTCAGCACCAAATTTTGAGGCAGAGGCTGTCTTTGATCAGGAGTTCATCAATGTAAGTTATTCAAATCAAGACTTCCTGAAGTCCTCAAGCGTTTTTTTGTTTTTTTACAGTCACAACTGTGAGATTTAATAGATAGATTCCTGGAGAATCAATTATATGGCCTCTCATGAAACTTATTCTTATTTGGCATATGTATTCTGCATTTTAGGTAAAGCTGTCGGATTACAAAGGCAAGAAGTATGTGATTCTCTTCTTCTACCCATTGGACTTCACTTTTGTCTGCCCAACAGGTTAGATGCTGAAGAATAGAACTGCTTCTTAATCTCTGCAATATATTTAATTTAATTTTAGTTTGGTTTGGTTTGTTTAGGCCGTAACATGATTGTTGACAATTAATTTCGTTTTTCTCTTCTTCTTGTAGAGATCACTGCATTTAGTGACCGACATGCGGAGTTTGAAAAGTTGAACACAGAAGTACTGGGTGTTTCTGTTGACAGTGTTGTAAGTTCTTTGTCTGAATTACGTTGAAACTTTAAATAGCTGATGTGCACATGAAGGTGCACGGTAAATTTCCAGTATTGCTCTAATTGCTTAGAGCTGTTAGAAGTTTTTGCTTGTAGCAAGAGTAAGTGGGGTCAGATGCAATCTCATGAACAGGTGAAAATTCCCTTGTGGTTACCAGAAAGAGGGAAAATTAGCAAAATCATTATGATATGTTGTGATTTCCTTTTTCAACCCTGAGACTGAGATGTCAATATGATTGTAAAATGCTGTCACTCTGCAAAAGTGATACCGAACAACAAAGTTTCTTGTTGTATTCATATCTTGATGCATCTAGATGCTTTATCAGTATTTTTAGGATTTCCAGTACATACCATTTATATCCTGTCCTGTGGTGTGCTAATGGCCAAACTTCTTGCTCTGGTGGCTTCTGAAGTAATTAAAATTCAGGTGATGTTAGCGCAAAGGTACCGTTTTGTGCTAATGATTGACTCTTGTCCTCCTTGCAGTTTTCCCACCTTGCATGGATTCAAACAGATAGAAAGTCCGGTGGTCTTGGTGATCTTAAGTATCCACTTATATCTGATGTCACCAAATCCATTTCGAAGTCATATGGCGTACTTATCCCCGATCAGGTATGATGTTGATTCAGATACTCAAGTGGCGTTTGTTTTCATGCTTAGGATTGCATCATTGATTGGTCTTAACTCTAAAATAAAGGGATGTTTCTTTCTTGATGCTGCTCCAGAATAGATGATAATCTCCTCTGCATAAAATCTATTGCTTTGTTCTACTTGTGGAATTATATATATCTGACGAGCTTCTTCTCACTGTATCAGGGAATTGCATTGAGAGGACTGTTTATCATTGACAAGGAAGGAATTATTCAGCATTCCACCATCAACAATCTCGCCATTGGCCGAAGCGTTGACGAAACATTGAGGACATTGCAGGTAACTTCATATGGTGGCTCCGCGCCCTGCCAAGTTCAGCTCTATTATGATATGGTAGTTAGGGTCACCCTTACATAATAGGCTCAAATTATATCATCTTCACCATTGTGAATTTTTGTTTCTGCAGGCCTTGCAGTACGTGCAGGATAACCCCGATGAGGTTTGCCCGGCCGGGTGGAAGCCTGGGGAGAAGTCCATGAAGCCAGACCCTAAGCTCAGCAAGGAGTACTTTGCGGCCATATAGTTGCAGAACCTCGGTGTGCCTAGTTCGGAGATGTAAAAGAGTTTGTATCATCTTTGCTGTTTTGTTTTTTTGTTGCATCTTTATCAGTCAAAATGAGTTTCTAGCTGCATTTGCTGGGGAATGAATTTAATCGGACTAGGTGTTTTCCATCTCCTCTGTACTAAAATTTATTAGAGTCAAACCCCTGCATCATTGTAGCCAAGTTTTTTGCTTTTGCCCTATATGCCTTGAATTGGTTCTGTTTCCCCTACAAAGTCCCATAATTGTCTTTTGCACAGAATAACACCGGTCAGCTCATACTTTTGTCTCTAAACTATGAATATTCATTAGCAAGCGGTACACCATCCTACTGGAATAGAGTTGAGGATGGCTCGTGTAAATGCTATGAACCTAGGGACGAAATGTCAAAAAGATTGAGCGATTTCACTAAGTGATGCGGCGATTTCCCAGAGGTGTTTGAAGATGAATCATCCAATTCACGGGTCTCATTGTTTTGATACACTATTGAAATCTGTCAGATCGCTTGACTAAACGAGATTAGCTACATTTCTCAGGACGTCCAAGATTGTCCATGTCAAACATAGCTGCGTAAGAAAAATGAATTAAAGCGAATCATTGCGATATGACTCTATGGGAAGAGGAAAGGAATGAATGCCTTGAAGGAGGGGGGATGCGGCTACATGGTGAACTGGCTTTGCGTTTCTTATCTTTTTTGACCCAGAAAGGGAGGGGAGTCACAGCTTAGATGAGGGGCAGTATGAAATGCTGGTGCAAAGAGGCACGGACCAGTTCCAATTTCCAAGTCTTTTTTCCCATGTGAAAAGCGAATGAAGCGAAAAGGCTTCGTCAACTAGAAAATTTCGCATGTATGGATTGACTACAAGAGGTAGAAAGTTTCGCATGTATATTATCTTACGAAGCATTCCCATTGTCCAGTTTCGCTTTCGGATGACCGACCTTAAAAAAAACTACTTTTTTCACTTTTCGGATAAAATTTTGAATGTTATTCTTTCAAGTAAAAATATTAAGAATAAGGAAGATATTATACGTTTCATATGATGGTTTCAAATACTTGAGTTAACAAGGAAGAGTCAAAACACACGCCAGCAAACAGTGAGTCTATCTATCAAGGGGACAACACAGTCTATACAAATTGTGATTTTCAGGCTCAAATTCTTGCCATGTCCTAGTCGGAACGAGCTCAGAGAACCAAAGTTAAGTCGGACTCGAGCTTGGAGACGTCGGGGTTGTAGGGAAAAAGGGGATCGGGAACCCGAGCCAAAGGCGTGGGCGTTCACCCAGATCAGCCTAGTAGAACTACTAGGCATGGGCCGAGCACCCGGCAACTGCTCCAAGAAGCCAGTTCGATACTCGCCCTCTTTCGGGCACTCGAGTGTCACGATCGGCCCTCGGAAGCATGTGCTCTTAAGTCTTATTTTAACCTAATTTAGTTAGAAGGTGATCACAGCTGAAAGGCGCCTTATCTTAGGATTTTCCAGCAAAACTTTGTTGAAAACACGAGAGCTTATGAGGATTTGTGTACTCGGGATTGAGAAATACATGATTCATTGATCAATTGATTATGACTATAACTTTCCAATTGACCGGTGGACTCTTTGTGGCTGACTTTCGGTAAACAATGACATACGGACCATAAATTTCTGGAGTTATTATATTTGTTAATTTCTCTAATAACATTACCTTATCAAGTTTGATATTGATTACACTATCTGTTAGTTTGCACTTTCACAACACACATAATGAACTTTTTTGAACACAGATTAGCTCAACAAGCAAAATCCTTCTAATTAAAAAGAGAAAATGGAGGTAACCAAAGGCTCTTGGCTTAAGAGACATATGAAACTAACTAAGGTGTTCTTAGTATATTGCCACCGTCTTTGATCGAATCAGATCAGATAGGATAAGAAGAGAGAAGGTTTTGTAATATCAGATACTTTATTTGGATAATTATTGGATCAAAAGCTAAATATAAACACATACTTGTGTTGGATGTCTTGACACAAGATTAAAATTTGAAATGCAAGAGAGAAAAAAGCAATTTTAAAATAAAAAAGGGAACTCTCCGTTTGTTTTTGTCAAATACAATTGAGTCATAAAACTTTCGAAAAATGTAATTAAGTCCCAAAACTTATCGAGTTGGTGCAAGCTAGTCCTTCCATTAACTCCGTTCAACTTGACAAACAGAAAATGCTGACAAATTTTAGGACTTGATCATACAAACTTAATAAGTTTTAGGATTTGATTGCACTTTTTGAAAGTTTTAGGATTCAACTGCACTTTTATGACAAGTTTTAGGGCTTAATTGCACTTTTATGATAAATTTTAGGACTATTAGTACATTTGTTCCTTAAAAAAAATCCGATACTTTATTTGGATCAAGGGAAAACTTGGGTAAAGAATGGTGGGGAATGAATTGAGGCCCGACATGAGAGATTCCACTGTTTAGAAGAAAGAGGGAAAATAGAAGGGGTTAATATTATGAAAAACTCCAAACTAGTACACATGTGACAAATTTACTCTTAACTAATATTTTGATCACAAAAAGCCTAAAACTAATGCACATGTGATAAATTTACCTTCCGTTAGTTTCCATTAAATTTTACTGTCAAATTACTGAGATAGATGACACGTGACAGTTGACGAGTATACCGGTTTGGGATTTTACCCTCCATTTATCATAGGTTTACCAGTTTAAGGTTTTAGCTTCTGTTTATAATAAGTTTACCGGTTTGTGATTTTTCATGGTATTAATCCAATTCAACGAAAATTAAAAGAGGATAAATTTATCACAAATATACCAGTTTAAGGTTATTGGCAGTTAAAAAATTAGTTTGGGGTAAAATTGTTACATGCGTACCAGTTTAAGGTTTTTGATAATCAAATAATTAGTTTTGAATAAATTTATCACAGATATACCAGTTTAGGGTTTTTCGTGATATTAACCCAAATAAAAGTGACAAAAACTAATGCATTTGGGCCCATTAATCCTCATTCTTCCAATTGTTGTTAAGAAAAACTACAGAAAGTAATGAAAAACTATCATATTCTTCTTAGTTTACCCTTAAGAAGAATTGCATAGTTAAAGATGACTATAAATATATTAATGCAGTATGCAAAAAATAGAGCTCTTGGGATCCGTCTCGGGCTGCCACATGTCGACGAATGATTGGTTATTGCTAACAATATATATAGAGCTGCCACTTCGAATATGTGAAAGTTAAGGAGCCTAGCGATAAGGCAACTGTCATTGCTAGCGGGCTGAAAGCATACACTCAAATATATAAGTCTAGAATTCAAGCTCCATTTATTTCGCAAAAATGAATTATTTAAAAAATATTTTTTAAAATGATAATTCATGTTGCTTAAAATAATTAGTCGATAAAAATATTTTCATTATTGGAAATAATTTCTGCCTAAATAATTTTCTTAGATGATGAACATATTTTTCACTCACTTATTTTTGTAAGTGACACAAGGGATTGTTTTGTGGAAAATAATTTCCAAATAATTCATTTTCCGAGAAACAAATAGAATTTTTCTTCGTTTTCAGTATTATTTTTTGTTTTCTTTCCACGTTCTTTTATTTACCCTAAAAAAATCAACGATTTCATTTTTTACTTTTCATATTTTGGATTTTTAATTTTTTCTTCCACTCTAATTTAAGATATATTCAATTTTTAATCTATTTCATATCACATCCAATTTTAAAAGCATAGAATTGTATCTTTCCAATTGAGATCTCCTCAAGTCATTTCAGTTTTGGGTTGACGCTTCTCTTCTTAACTTCGATCTTTTTACGTTAATAATCCTTTATTAATATTTACAACCAAATCCAAATGAATTATTGCATTTTCTCCATTTTAATTGCCATATGAAAATCAATCTTTGAGCAAAAAAATATTATTGTCAAATGCTATTGTAAGTTTATAATTTCTATTTTCTTAGACTTATAATTACTATATCATCAATACGATGAACTAATATTAAGTTATTTTCTTTTGCATCACATGTGAATTGTCATATTTGTTCGTGTATATGTGTGCTACAAGGATGAATGTAGATTTGACTTTTTGTAAGTAAGTATATATGTATGTATAGCTACCTAAGTAGGATTCACTTTTTTCAGGTGATATTTTTGCCCTTTTCCTTTTTATTTTTATTTTTTGATATTTTCTCCCTAACAAGTTTTGTGGCAAAAAAATTTAGTTTTCGTTTCTTCAATGTCATCTATTTTATTTTCAATTATTTGATAGACAAATTTTCATTTATGTTATATCCCAATCTATCATTTTATCGTGATATTCATTTTATTTTTTTTATCAATCGACGAAAATATATGGGTTTGTATATCTCTTTTCACTCCAATTTTGTTTTTGGAGTGACATGCTGTCACCAGATATCATAGAAAATTTATTTTCTAAAATAGTAAATATTATATTTCGATTTATGGGATGTTAGTTAATGTGATAGAAAAACCGATAATATGAGAGGTAGAGCACCCCGTTTACGTGTGCACCAATGGTTTTCAGAGGAGTCCATCCCACCATGTAATCAAAAGAATTTATCTTATTGAGAAATTAATGAAAAAGATATATTGCTGCCTTGCTAAGATAAATATTTCGATAAATACATTAAATTAAATTAAATTAACATTTTTGTTAAACCGTGCTATATTTAAGAAAAAAATTCACGACGTAGACTCTTATAAGTAATTTTTCACAAAGAACTTTGTTTCCTTCCGGTTAACCTCACTTTTCAATCAAATTAATGATATTAATTCCCAACACTTTCACTACTTTCATTTTTCTACTTTTGCCAAACACAAATAAGAAATTAATTTCTTCACCTTATCTTTCTTCACTTTTTTCATTTACCTCATCCAAACTCTTCCAAACATAGGCTAAGGGGAGAGGAAACATAAGCAAGTCATCACAGTCAAACCATCGGCCATCGGCGTCCTCTTCAGCACGAAGAACTGTCTGCCGCCTTCTTCGAGTTGCAAGAACTGCCGTGGAGTACTGGAGATGCCCACAGCTTTCACCAATATCTCGAAAAACGAGATATATTTGGGCACCATAGTGTCACGACCTGAGTCAGCTAGGTGTTATGAGCTTGGAACGGGCTAATCAAGAGCTATATGCGTGTAGTGCATGCGAGCGGGACGTGGGATGCACACGGTACGTGCATGCATGAACAAGTGCAATGGAAGGACTAGACATGAATGAGTAAAAGCAAGCAAAGTCCAAGTACGTCGTCTTTGAAGTTCATAGCTGGTTCAGGACTTGGGATTAGCCAAAGTGTGTTTAAGGTATGGGGATGAACCATATTAAAATACAGTACTAGCATTCATATACTAGGAACAGTAGTGACACTGTATATAGCTGCACTATAGTCGTAATTATGCTTTGAACCCTTGAATTCTTTGATTATTGCTGTGCTCCTTTATCCTAAACTTGTGTGCAAAAGTGATCTTGAAGTGCTACTCTCTTGAACGATTGCACGAGATCCTCGAGTCCTCAATCGAACAGGATGGCGCACACTTAATAGTACAATGTAAGGGCGAAACATGAGAGGAGGGGACATAGGAATCAATGGCAAGGGAGAGAATGAGCGACCCAACCAAAAGCTTAATTACGTAGAAGATTGCGTTACTACGCAAACTATGCGTTATGTTCTGTGATAAGGCATGATCCCGTCCCCTCCTCTCCCTTTTGGAACATTCACACGCAAACACAGTTTCAGATGCTGCAACATCTCCCAACCCAGACACAGAAAAAACACTCGAAACGAAAGGAGCAGACAGAAGCCAAAAAGCCTGAACTGATGATGATTCCTTCGACATTAAACAAAAGGAAGGCCAAATTACAATATCCCTTTCCACAGACCGTATTGTTCGAGACGAGTCTCGCTGCTTCAAACCCCCAAAAAGAACAAAATGTAACCTGTCCTCTGCCGAAGATTGTACCCCCACCGCCAACTTTTATTATATTTAGTCCTTCTGAGTAAAACAATATAGTTTCGACATCGATTACTTTTTCGTCACGTGGTGACGCTCGATTCAGGCACGTAGCTCAGTCTGTCCACCTCCTCCCACACGAGCTTGGCCGTCACATCTTCGCATTGCGGGACATATTCCTGAAACAGCCACTCAAACATTCAATCTCTCTTCCTCAATTCCTTAAACAAAAAAAAAAACACCAATTTCAAAGTTACTCATGTTCATCGCCTTTTGGAACCAAAAGGGTTGTCGGTAAGGGACACCATTTTCAATGCGGTACGAGAGTCAAATGTTTTCGACGCTTTCGGATTGAGAAACGTAAGGTAATTTGACGTTTAATCTCCTCATAATTACTAAAGTTGACGACCCATTATTCTATATTTTTTATTAATTAAGTTGCTTAGTTACCTCAAGGAGCCTGACTAGTTCTTTCGCGGTGGGAGCAGACACGATGATGTGACGTGCACTAGGGGAGATGAAGCCCTCATCGACGGCCTTGTCAATAAAAGACAACAAAGAATTGTAGTACCCATCCACATTCAAAAGACCCACCTGCAGAACATTCAAACAACTATATTAAAAATTATTAATCAAATCATGTGTAAAGTAAGTGATTATATACCATTATCCCCAATCCATGCACATACAAAAAATCGAAATGCATCTCCAGATTGGCCCCCAAGAAAAAGTTAGAAGAAACAAGAGCTAGCTAGAGAGAAAAAAAATACAACAATGATAAAGAAAGAAGGGGACAGCCTTCTTTTGACCAACAAGTCTACTTTAATCAATGGTTAATTAGACTATAATTTTTCTCCCATTCATACGGAGATGCTTCCAATTGAGCTCCTCCTAATACTCACACGACCCACGGCCACGACTGAGATATGAACAAAATCTTGTGCTATCTTTCCACGTGAACCGAATGAAACTACACATGCATTGATTCTCCTTCATTTGCCCTATCACAACACTATAAGATCTATTGACCAGTATGTAATCCTCGCTCTATCTTCCCTTCCAAGAATATGGAAATCTTGATCAGCTCGATAGATTAAATTAGTACACCATAAGATCCGCAAGAACAAAAGAACTAAAGGTTATTGCAAAAAAGAAACCCTAGAATGTGCATGAACATGCAAACGACAAGTTGCCCAGCAACTTATAATCTCGTGGTGATTTAACTAATGTTTCCCATTTACTATAATATCACGAAGCCAAATCGATTATAAGTGTATGTAAGTAAGATACAGCTGTTCCCTGTGGATGCTGTGATCTTGTTCATGACCACAGGATCCAAGAGGAAATTGGCTTATTTATTGTGCTGCGTTTTTCAGCGACGCGAATTTGTCCAACATGGAGCGAATAATGCAGAACAAACATGAATTTAGTATCAATTTTTAGTTATAGATGATGATGTCAGAGGTGGGAAAAGAATAGAAGGAAAATGTCTCACAGGCTTGCGGTGAATGCCGAGCTGAGCCCAAGTAATGACTTCAAGCAACTCCTCGAGGGTGCCGTAGCCACCTGATGACATACAATCATACTTAATTAGTTACGAAAGAATCGTATGATCAAAAGGATAATTAAAATCTTGTTTCATCTGTGATTATGATGTTGGTGCGAATAACTCAAAGTAGTACCTGGAAGGGCGATGAATGCGTCAGCTTGACGGGCCATTTCGGCTTTCCTTTGATGCATGTCAGACACGGTCCTTATTTCCCCAATAGTGTCACCAGCTATCTGAAAAAAAGACTCAAATTTGTAACCCTCGCATTGACATTTACACCAAACGCCACCCTCGATCACTAAAATCTTCAAAGCAATTTTGTTAAAAGGGCATGTATTTTCTTTTCTCTGCTACTCTTGAAAGATATTTGCTCTTATGGGATTTTCCTCTCTATTGTTGGTGGGTATGTCATAGCAATGGAAGATCAACTTTTGGAAAAGAAAGAGGAATGAAGCAGGGACTGCCAGAGCCATTTGCCATAAGCGTCCCATCGCATAATGCCCGGTTCAGTTTGATTTGCCCTTGTTGAGTAGATGTCTCATCATTACGGCTAGTACACTTCACGCAACAACCACAACCAATAAACAGAAAACAAAGAAAAGATATAAAGCACATATTCATACCTCTCTAGACATAAGAGTTCTCGGAATAACCCTGCAAAATAAACAAATAATAGATCAATAAAAACGAAGCACAAACCAGATAAAGTGGCAGTTTTTCTCTAGTGTGAACAGCATTAGCAGCTTATCGAGGCCACAAAGCGGCAGCTTTCGGAAAAATTTGCTTAGAAACTTTTCAAGTTACAATTCCACTGACTGATGTAACCTTTGCCCTCGAACTGAAGCAAAATGTCAAGCCTATTGAATTCATTCTTTCTACTGGTAATCATGGAACACAAAGACTAGGGGCTCGATTTTGTGTTTGCCCTTTTCATGTAAAATTCTGTCAAACCAAATCAATGGTTTTGACAGGGCTAGCCCCAGTTATCCTGGAAAAAAGTTTCATCATTCTTACGGAGTCCTTTCGTCTCCTCCTTTTTGAGAGGAGGCCTCTCGAGTGTGAGTAGTGTGTACTACTGCCATTTTCAAGGACCGAAATGGATTCACTTTTGATCAAAGCCTGCTCCAAAAAGCCAACATATCTCAGTAAAAAGAGGGCAACCTTTTCTCAACTCTATTAGATGTATTGTGACTGTCGGCCAGATGAACTCTAGTTTAATCTTTACCAAAAAAAAAAAACTCTAGTTTAACCAACAGCAGTTGAAAAAAGAGTGCACTGCAAGAACAATGCTAGGCATACATAGTACTGTAGTATACTAATTTTCTACGTTAATATTAATGTATCTAATGTTGCTCGACAGAACATGATTTGTTCCTTTTTGTCAGCCCAGCATTTGATCCCATGATGTTTGCCTTTGCGCTGGAATGAGACCCACTTGAAAAGTTGTTCATAACTTGCATGGTTCGAGAAGTTTTGTCTTTAAAAAAGAAAACAACAACAATGGGTGATGAATGATGCATGTCTCTCGAGACCCGCATATGCTCATGTCCTTCTTCGATGTTTGTGTCACGGCCCAGAGAAATGGATCGTTCACGAGGTTTTCAGGACGATGGACCGTGACCGACCCTTGGACGAAGAAGGTGGGCCCCGAGTGTTCTAGTACTAGGGTTTTCTTGATGTGTTCTAGAATACTCCTGGGGCGGGCGATACTGTAATTGTAAGCCTCCGTAATAAATGCGGTAGGTGGGGTAGTTGGGAGAATACGATCTCGACCGTTGATCTAGGGGAGAGATCTACGGATACGGTCAGCCCGATACTTGTATATAATGGGGTCTCCTCCCCCTCATTTCATCACCTCTCATTTTCAAGAAGCAATACAAGTTCAGAGCTTCTCTCTCTAGAAGTTTCTCTCTCTAAAGTTCTTGTGAGTGTGAGTGTGGGAAGGCTGACTTGGGAAGAAATTCCTAAGGCCGCACGGGCGTGGGAACGCTAGATCGATCGGCCCGTGACAAGTGGTATCAGAGCTACGATGGCCAAAGGCGCGACGGAACCACGATCCGATGTATCGTCCCAAACCGAGAAGGGTGGAGGCGACGATCGTGGGAGGGCTCCCGAGAAGCAAGGTGCCAAGGCGAAGAAGGACCGTGCTAGTTCAAGTTCGAGGGATATGGTTGGTGACTTGGAGACCCGCATGGCGAAGGTGGAGATCGCCATGGCTGACGTCCAAGGTATGGTTGAGGATATGTCCATACGCATCGAAGGAGGCGAGACCGGAACGGGGGAGCTAGAGGCCGAGGTGCTGGAGCTCAAGTCCGGGCTCGGAGAACTCCGAGGGGAGATGCTGGGCAACCTGACCGACACCACCAATGAACTTCAACAACGGGACGATGCCTTGGAGGCCTTGGTGGAGGCCATGCGCGCGGAGATGGCCGAACTTAAGGCGAAAGTCGCCGAAATGGAAGGAGCACGTGTGAACGGGGTGATCACCGTGCAAGCCAGTCCACGAGTGGATGCCCCGAAGCCAAAGGAGTTCAAAGGCTCACGGGTGGCCAAAGACGTGGACAACTTCCTATGGTACATGGAGCAGTATTTCCTAGCGATGGGGATCACCGACGGGGCAATTCGGGTAAGTACCGCGGCTATGTACTTTTCCGATAATGCGCTCTTATGGTGGCGTCGTAGGAGTGACGATCGGAGTGGTGAACCGATCACTACATGGGAATTGTTCGTCGAGGAATTTCGACGTCAATACTATCCCGCTTATGCGGAAGAAGAAGCTCGAGATGAACTCCGTCGCCTTGAGCAAAAAGGAGGTGTTCGTGATTATGTCCGGAAGTTCTCGGAGTTGCTACTCCAAATTCCGTCCATGAATGATACGGAGGCCTACCATCAATTCATGGGTGGCTTGAAACCATGGGTTAAGCAAGAGTTGAAGCGATGCAACGCGAAGGACCTTTCGACGGCCATGTCCGTGGCCGAAGCCTTGGTGGAGTACAAATCGGCTCCCATAACCAAGCCGGACACCCGACTGAGAGATAAGGGCGTTGGTGGGGGAGATCGCAACAAATTCCACCGCCCAGGTGGAAACAAACTACCAATGGCCCCTCCAAGGGCGAGGCCGGAGTCGAGCGGAGGAGAACACAAGAAGGGACGTACCTTCAAGTGTTTCTTGTGCGACGGTGCGCACATGGCTCGTGATTGCCCAACTCGAGGCAAGCTAGCGGCGCTTGTCAAGGCACACGACGAGGAACGAGAGGGGACGCGACTCGGTTCGTTGCGAATCCTAAGTTCCATAAAGTCCAAGAAGGCAAATAAGCCTAAGGGCTTGATGTTCGCGGACGTGACGATCGGAAGAACCACGATGAGTGCACTCGTCGATACGGGGGCATCCGATCTATTTATCTCGGAAGAAGCCGCGAAGAAACTCAATCTTCGGGTTGAGAAGGGGGCCGGTTGGCTCAAGACGGTGAACTCCAAGGAAATCCCTACCAACGGCTTGGCTAAGGATGTGGAGTTTCAACTCGGACAATGGAAGAGCAAAGAGACGATCGAGGTAATTCCGCTTGACGATTATGACTTTGTCATTGGCTTGGGATTCCTTGATAGAATAGATGCTCTTATCGTCCCATTTGCCGATTGTATTTGTATCTTGGACGCACGTTGTCAATGTGTGGTCCCGGTCACCCGAGAGTCGGGTCGTGACCAAAAGATAATATCGGCAATGCAAGTTACTAAGGGAGTAAGGAAAGGGGAAGCTACTTTCTTGGCGACCTTGAAAGTTGAAGATCCAAAGGATGAAGGGAGTGATGTCCCGACGGAAGTAACTCGAGTCCTCGACTCTTTCAAGGACGTGATGCCCCCCGAACTCCCGAAGAAGCTTCCGCCTCAAAGGGAGGTGGATCATAAAATCGAGCTCGTGCCCGACGCTCGACCACCCGCCATGGCACCCTATCGCATGGCGCCTCCCGAGTTGGAGGAACTAAGAAGACAACTCAAGGATTTGCTTGATGCGGGGTATGTCCGACCATCAAAGTCTCCGTTTGGTGCTCCGGTTCTATTCCAAAAGAAGCACGATGGATCACTCCGGATGTGCATCGACTACCGGGCATTAAACAAGCTGACGATCAAGAACAAGTACCCGATCCCTCTCATTGCGGACTTGTTCGATCAACTTGGAGGAGCACGGTGGTTCACCAAGCTTGATCTTCGATCGGGATACTATCAAGTGCGGATTGCAAAAGGAGACGAGTCAAAGACCGCTTGCGTAACCCGGTATGGATCGTACGAGTTCCTCGTCATGCCATTCGGCTTGACAAATGCCCCGGCCACATTTTGCACACTCATGAACAAGGTACTCCACCCGTTCCTAGATCAATTTGTAGTGGTTTATCTTGATGATATCGTGGTGTATAGCCGGACGCTCGAGGAACACATCGAGCATCTCAAACGAGTCTTCCAAGTTCTACGGGAAAATGACTTATATGTCAAGCGGGAGAAATGTGCCTTCGCACAGCGGGAAGTTCCATTCCTGGGACACATCGTCGGGGGTGGACGAGTGCGGATGGACGTGGCCAAGATCAAGGCCATTGTAGATTGGGAGCCGCCGACCAAAGTGACCGATCTAAGGTCATTCCTTGGCCTTACCAACTACTATCGACGGTTCGTCCGAGGATATTCGAGCATCACCGTGCCACTCACGGATATGTTAAAGAAGGAGAAGCCGTGGGAGTGGACGACCCGATGCCAAAAGGCGTTTGATCGGTTGAAGCAAGCCATGACCGAGGAGCCGGTGCTCGTGCTACCCGATCATGCCAAACCTTACGAGGTAGAAACCGACGCTTCCGATTTTGCTATTGGTGGTGTTCTTATGCAGGATGGACACCCGGTAGCATTCGAGTCAAGAAAGTTGAACGATACCGAACGACGATACACGGTCCAAGAGAAGGAGATGACCGCGGTGGTGCATTGCCTTCGTACCTGGAGGCATTATCTCTTGGGATCCCGGTTCGTCGTAAGGACGGACAACGTGGCCACGAGCTACTTCCAAACTCAAAAGAAGTTAAGGCCGAAGCAAGCTCGTTGGCAAGATTTCCTAGCGGAGTTCGATTATGTGCTCGAGTACAAGCCAGGGAAGGCGAACTCCGTGGCCGACGCTCTTAGTCGAAAGACAAGTATGGCGTCGACCCTAACTCGTCCCGAGAATCCATGGAACGAGCGGATCAAGGAAGGGCTCAAACACGACCCAACCGCCAAGGCGCTCCTCGACCATGCTCGGGAAGGCAAGACCCGGCAATTTTGGTGTGAAGGCGACTTGCTTTACACCAAAGGAAGGCGATTGTACGTGCCTCTTCATGGGAAGCTAAGGAAGGAAATCCTACAAGAGTGTCATGATTCCAAGTGGGCGGGTCATCCGGGGATCCACCGCACTATGGCGCTTGTGGAGGATCGATACTTTTGGCCTCACTTGCGCGACGACGTTGAGGCATATGTACGGACTTGTCTTGTATGCCAACAAGACAAGCTTGAACAAAGGTCGTCGGCGGGGCTTCTGGAGCCACTTCCCATCCCGGAGCGTCCATGGGAGAGTGTCTCCATGGACTTCATTGTCAACTTACCAAAGTCCGAAGGGTGTCGGACTCTTATGGTCGTGGTGGATCGATTTTCCAAGTACGCGACGTTCGTGCCCGCGTCGAAAGATTGTCCGGCCGAGGAGGCGGCCAAGCTATTCTTGAAGCACGTCGTCAAATATTGGGGAGTGCCACAAACGATCGTGAGCGATCGCGACCCTCGATTCACGGGTAGGTTCTGGACAGAACTCTTTAAATTATTGGGGTCGAACCTTAACTTCTCCACGAGCTTGCATCCTCAAACCGACGGACAAACGGAGCGAGTCAATGCACTCTTAGAGTTGTACCTTCGACACTATGTGAGTACAACGCAAGTGAATTGGGCGAAGTTGATCGATGTAGCCCAATTCTCCTACAATCTTCAAAAGAGCGAGTCCACGAACCAAAGTCCGTTCGAGATCGTGACGGGACAACAACCACTCACTCCGAGTACGGTTGCAACGGGCTATAAGGGGAGTAGCCCATCCGCTTTCAAGTTCGCCAAGGAGTGGCATGAGCAGGCGGACTTGGCGCGAACGTGCCTACACAAGGCCTCAAAGCGCATGAAGAAGTGGGCCGACAAGAAGCGACGGCACGTGGAATTCCAAGTCGGGGACTTGGTGTTGGCCAAGCTACACCTTGTGCTCCGATACAAAGACGTGCATAAAGGGCTTATACGTCGCTACGAGGGGCCATTCCGAGTGTTGCATCGAGTTGGGAAGGTCGCATACAAACTGGAACTTCCACCAAAGCTTAAGGTACATCCGGTGTTCCATGTGAGTATGCTTAAACCTTTCTGTGTAGACAAGGAGGACCCGGATCGAGGGGAGTCGCAACGAGCGCCGCTTGGAGCAAAAACCTCCTATGATCGAGACGTTGACTTCATCATGGCGGATCGAGTCATACGGAAGAGATATTGTGCACCGAAGCGAGAATACTTGATCCGATGGAAGGGTCTTCCGGAGAGTGAAGCAAGTTGGGAGCCCGAGGAAGCTCTTTGGCAATTCAAGAAACAGATTGATGCTTTCCATGCCGAAGACGCGACGAGGGCGTCGCCCGAATAGGTGGGGGAGAATGTCACGGCCCAGAGAAATGGATCGTTCACGAGGTTTTCAGGACGATGGACCGTGACCGACCCTTGGACGAAGAAGGTGGGCCCCGAGTGTTCTAGTACTAGGGTTTTCTTGATGTGTTCTAGAATACTCCTGGGGCGGGCGATACTGTAATTGTAAGCCTCCGTAATAAATGCGGTAGGTGGGGTAGTTGGGAGAATACGATCTCGACCGTTGATCTAGGGGAGAGATCTACGGATACGGTCAGCCCGATACTTGTATATAATGGGGTCTCCTCCCCCTCATTTCATCACCTCTCATTTTCAAGAAGCAATACAAGTTCAGAGCTTCTCTCTCTAGAAGTTTCTCTCTCTAAAGTTCTTGTGAGTGTGAGTGTGGGAAGGCTGACTTGGGAAGAAATTCCTAAGGCCGCACGGGCGTGGGAACGCTAGATCGATCGGCCCGTGACATTTGTGTGTGTGTAGGTAGAGAGAGAGTGAGAGAGAGAGAAAACAAACCCTAGAACATGGCGCCCACCATCATGAACAGCCTGAGAAACAAGACCCATCAATCCCACGCTCCCACCTCCATACACCAAATCAATCCTTCTCTCCACCTTCATTTCCTCATCGATTAACACAAACAGATAAAAAAGAAACCCATCAATACACGTGTCAGAGAGCCCATCACCATCATCGGGACGAAAGAAATCATGTTTTTGCTTTCTCCAAGAGACAAACACGATGACAACAATTAAACTAAACAAACAAACACTGAGCTTGGAATGGTGTCGCTGTGTGCGAGTGCGAAGAAGCCCCCCCTACAGGAGGAGAGGCTCGTGAGGGACATGGATATTTTATGGAACCCCACGAGTTCTTTTTTAAAAAATTGGAAAATTAAAAAATTCATGGGTGATAGGTGGAATTGCCCAAGATAGGAGCCAACACGCTCACACGACTCATGATACCGAGAGAGCACGTTTGGTTCCCCAACCAAAGGCATGGGTGATAATTTTTCTTCAAAAAAAAAACAACTTAAAGAACATTTAACAGCTATTATTCAATTTCAACAAGGAAAATGGAAAAAAGAGAAAAGGAAAATTTTTACAGGGAACGAGAGAGATCATGCAAGAAGGCTGCTCAACTGACAGGCAGGCTCCAGCTAGCATTCCCCCTCATGCCCAAAACCTCAAAACCTAATCAACCCTTCCCGTGTAATTTCCCATTACAATCATCAGCCCCACGTTGGAGAGGTGTACAAATCTTTTCATATGAAGACATAAAGTTTGAGTATTTTGGTTATTCCTAGAGGAAAAGAATTGAGTCAAAACAACAATTTATGAGCACGAGATGAACGAAGACAAAAAGGGTGAGGGATCGAGAGTAGAACCGAGTTAGCTCCTACTCTTGGTAAAAACAAACAAAACCTTAAAGAAGCTTAGAATTACAGATACGATGAGTGAGAGAGGAACGATTTTGACATCAGCAGAACATCTGATTTCAGTGTGAAAGACTCGTGACACACCAATGGAGTCTGAACACTGCCTTGCGCTTGGTTGATGGTCGGAAGTCCCCCCACCAAAACGAACCAGCAAAAGTGGCAAAAAGAAGAAGAAAACAGGAAAAGGGAAGGCTTCCCATTGCGTTTCGGAGGAAGATGAGAAGACCCAGAAGACGATAGAGAGGAAATAAAGAGATATCGACAAGTGGGTCTGATGAAAAAGAAATACCAGTTCTTGTCCCAGTTGGATAGCGGCTTCTGGATAGCTAGATTTCTTCCCTGAACTGCTTCCGCAGAACACGCAGATCCTCCTGAACCTCGACGACGACGATGACGATGACGATGACCGCGTCTCTGTCATTCTCCTCTCTCTCTCTCTGTGCCTCTGTGCGAAAATAAATGAAAGGAGGGGAGGGTTGGGAATGGGAACGAAGTGCGCGTGTTCGTCTAGTTATATAGTATTTGGAAGGAAAGGTGGAATCGAAAATAAAAATTGACAAATAAGGTACGTACAATCTACAGAAATAGGAAAAGAAATTATGATACTTCGATTTAGTGGGATGTTAAGAGGAAAAAGGAAAAAAATCTCTAAGAAACAAACCTAAAATTCCTATCTGGCCTCTTCTATCCGGGTTTAAATATCTAACGAGATGATAGGTCTATGTCTATTATTTTAATGTGTTAGTGCTCGCACCCCTAACCCACAAATTAAATAGAAATTTTTTCTTTCCCCCTTTTAGGAATACCCCCAAATTTTATATTCTAAAATTCTTTTTTTTTACAAAAGCTATTTTAGGAATACCCCCAAATTTTATATTCTAAAATTCTTTTTTTTACGAAAGCTGTTTTAGGACCTAAAACTTAGAACCTTTTCGCACAATAATAGTTCAAAGAATTTATAATCAGAACCAAACTTCTTTCCATCGAAACAGGACCTATTTTTATGGAACCGATATGGTTGCACAGCCCTAAGGCTGATAGCCCCACAACACGACACAAATATACAAATATTTCAATTGAACTCCACACATCACGACATGACATAATTTGAAACCGATGTGAATCAACGTGTTTTCATCTATTTTTACCTACAATCGCTTTATAATCACATCGAGATATTCTTGTAAGGATGTGAAATAACACCAATAAGTGGACATGACTATTATAGGAAAATACACACAGCTAAATAGCCTCAGATGCATCGATTATATTTCTCGCATTTTGCATGATTGAAACTTTTTTATACAATTACCATTCCTCTGCTTTTCAAACTCCAAGGTCGGACCACAAATTTTGCTAAATTGTGCCCGTAAATTTTACATCATTGTCAATTTTTATTTTGAAAATTATTCCCCCTTTCCTTCGTACCCACGACCTTAATCTACAAATTCCCCGCTCGAACCACCATAGCACCTCACACCTGCTGCCCGCCACCGTGGCCTTGAAGCAACGGCACAGCTTCGAGATCACATTGCAAAGACCATGATGACCCCAGACAACGTCGACATCACGAACTCACAACTTGATCCGAGGTCGCGGTGGTTAGAGGTGGCAGAGGAAGGAGACGGACTATATTAAGGTTAGGTGTATGGTGTCTGTTTGGTTTGAGCTTATGGTGTTTCGGGAGTTTTTGGTCCAGTGTGATTAATTTATCATTTGGCGGTGCGTCTTTGAATAATATAATCGAATGTACAAAGTCGTGTTTTCAAAAAAAGATGATCCTAATTGTTATTGACACAAAAATTTGGCATAGGTTTTAAATTTTCCCTACTATTTTAATATTGTTAAGATGAATCATAAGTATACAAATTTAGATCAAATGATGAATATGGAAATTCAAAATTGGTTAAGATAACAATAAGGTGATTCATTAAATTCTACCACTTTGAAAGTTTAAATTCAAATCTTTCTTATCTTATAATGTACATATAAATCAAGTTTTCAAATATCTACTTTTTCTGTAACGAATTTATGTTTCTCAATTTGTCTCCAAACTAATCTGAACGACCAACTAATATTTGGACTTGACTTTTTTTTTGTTTTTTGCTAGTTTGATACAAAAAGAAAATAAAAATATTCCAAAACCGTAAAATTTTGACTTTATATCTCTATCGTCAATTTGATTTTGAAGTAAAGCTAATAATAGCGGAATCTGTTTAAGGCTCCGTTTGTTTCACGAAAAATGAATTATTTTGAAAACATATTTCTAAAAATAATCGCTTGTATCATTTGAAATCATTAGTCAATAAAAAATATTTTCATTATCAATCACAATTTATATTTAAAAAATTTTTGTGGAAGATGAAAATATTTTTTGTTAAAATATTTTTAAGTGATACAGGCGATCATTTATAGAAAAATGTTTTCCAAATTTTTCCAAATCATTCATTTTTCGTTAAATAAAGGAGGAGTAAACTCTTCTCTTCTACATTATATTTGATGTTAACATGAATTAATAGATATCTTCTTTTTAGACTTAATAAAAAAAAAGGATGAAACTCGCGGGCTAAAGCTTCATGGAGTTTTTTTTTTTTTGGATAATTGGTTTGATATGAAATGTTTGTATCATGCATTTTTCTATTAATCACAGTCTAAATTGATTTTTGTCACATAAACTTATTGTGCGAATAACAGTCGACAGAGCCATCATCAGATGATTGACATACGAGAGAGGTGTCGAGTTGCATGACGAGCTATGTCACTCATGTCGTCCGTCCAACCACCATGACTCTAATCAATGAGAAGAGTGGAATGGGACCTTAGTTTTGTTCATTATGGTGTTTGGTAACTTGGAATAATAAGGAATAAAAACGGATATCGGGGATGGAAAAGGCTCCATTACCATGTTTTCATTAATGTTTGGGAGAGATGAGAATGAAAAAGAAGGAATGGGCATGACTTAACTAGAAAAAGGAAATTCCACAAATTGTCAAATATTTATGACAAGAAAAATATTAATTACTCGCAAATACGCATTGGAATAAGCATACCGATGTCCGAGAGTAAGTTTTAGATGTCGCAACCACAAATCTAACTTTAAGGACGACTTCGAGTATG
This sequence comes from Syzygium jambos, assembly GCA_031216235.1. NCBI lineage: Eukaryota > Viridiplantae > Streptophyta > Magnoliopsida > Myrtales > Myrtaceae > Syzygium > Syzygium jambos. Next base: position 18,048,306 of record CM062230.1, on the reverse strand, counting down.
GAAGCACGGATGCATAATCAAGAGAGCATTATCTAAACATATAAACTTTTATCTATAGCTAGATGGATAAGGGCTTAACCCTATAATCGCCCACATTACTCTAGATCTTTAGCTTGTTCTTGAGATGCTAGAGTTGTGGCAAGCGGACCATATTAAGTTATCTTATGGTGACATATATCTAACATTCTCCCACTCAGTCCACGTGGCATGACCAACGGACAATGGCGATAGTACCTTCCATGCGTTACAATGCACGACACCTTCCAACGAGCACTTCATGAGTTAGGTCACTTTATGGACGAAACACTATAGTTCATTCAGGGTCCAGCAAACTTTATCCATTCTCGCTTTATGTGCACAAAAATGGAATATACTATATTTGAGAAAATTACCAAAAAAATCATAAATCTATTGTACTTATGCTAATTCAATCCTAAACATTTCAATTGTGTCAATTGAGTCGTAAACCTTTTCACTTTTTGCCAATTGAGTCCATCTAGTCAATTTTGATCCGAAAATGCTGACGTGGTGGTCCAGCCAGCGCTAATTGTCTTATGTTGCATACTAGTACTAACGTGGACAACTTTTTAAATTTTTTCTAAATTCTTTTCTTTTTTTTCCTTTTTTTAAGCTTTTTTCTTTCATTTTTGCTGGTAACCAACCACCGATAATGGTCGAAGAGGGCTAGGCCTGGATGAGGGTTGCCCTCACTGACCACAGGCAAGGCCGTCCCTCGCCCCTGGGCGAGAATCACTCTCACCCTACCCGTGTGAGACTATCCTCGATAGCCACAAGTGAGGGTTAGCCTCACCCTCACCCAAAGTCAATGAGGGTCGATGGCCCTTGCCTATGGCCGGCAACCCTCGCTAGCACTCGGAAAAAAAAAAGTAAACAAAAAAGAAAAGGAAAAACCAAAAAAATTATATAAAATTCAAAAAATATTAAATATTATTAAAAAAATCTTCACGTTAGCACCGGTTGTGTTACGTAAGATGGTTGACATCCACATAAGATGGTCGATATCCACGTCAGCAATTTCCGATCAAAATTGGTCGAATGGGCTCAATTGACAGAACATGAAAATATCAATGACTCAATTAGCACAATTAAAAGATTTAAGATTGAATTGACTCACATGCAATATGTTTATGATTTTTTTGGTAATTTTCCCCACTATATTTCTAAGAAGGCGGAAATAAAGTCTTAAAGATCACAAAAGCATGTCGAATATTGAATGAATTAACGGTTTTCATATGCTCCTGATGACCCTTATACTTTATACATAGCCGGCAATCTTTAGGTCATATGAGATCCACGTAATCAGTCCACCGTGAACACGATGAATATCCACTTCAAATCGCTAACAGCAAAATACTTTGTCACGATAAACTTGCTGCGATGCCCAACGTTGCCGATCTTAGAAAGAACACTGAGAATGAGTTACCATAGCAAACCTTTAGAGAGTTTGCAATGAAATCGACGTACTTCAGCCCACTAGTGATCACAAGCTGCGTAAAACTAGTGATCCAACCACCTCAAGGTGATCGGAGTTTCGATAGCTTCGTATAAGAATCCTTGGTTCAACAAAGACCGTTTCGAGACATTCCTAATGATGTTTTAGATCTTTATCTATGAATCTCTGTGCCAATTGGACACAAGAGACTTCACCCGAGTCCTTCATCTTAAAAATTTGAGAAAGAAAAATCTTCTTTCAGATAGCATACCCAAATCAATACTGGCGAGCAAAATGTCACTACACAGGACTAAGAAAATTAGTTTGCTCACACTGACCTCAAGATACGCACCTGATTTCACAAGGTAATTTCACTGTGAATGTGAATATCAGAGTATCAATATCTGGAAGGTAGTTTTAGTCCATATATTGACTTTCTTAATTTGTAGACCAGTTGACTTTCATTTAAAAAACCTTCAGGTTGATTCAAGTTTACTTCTCCCTCAAGATCTCAGTTTAGAAAAGGTGTTTTCGCGTCCATTTAAGGTAGCTCTTAGTCAAAGTTGAGGTAGGTCGGCTTTATATGTCTCGACATTGTCAAAGGTAGCTTTAAGTCTTATCGATCCATTTACAACCAATGGTTATAGCCCTTTAGATAAATCAATGAGACCCCGAACCTGATTTTCAGGCATCGACTCCAAGTCTTCTTTCATGGCATCACACCGAAGTATAGGAGTCATCACGTAATCATGGCTTGTGAAAACGAGCTAGGGTCATCTTCAGGTCCAACACGAAAGTCAGACTCTTTCGAGTATACAAGAAAATCATCAGGGAGAGCTCCTTAATGCCACAAAGTTCCATTCATTTTGTGAATCAGAAACATCAGTATCTGAATGAACTTGTTCTTGATGGAGTGGCATGATAAGATTGGCTAAAACGAACAAGAATTGTGCCAACATTATCATTTGATTCCTCATGTTGAGTTTGAATTCCTTCAATTTCTGTCTTTCGAGGGAAAATACTCCAGCTTTGTTCAAGATCTTCAAGAAAATTAGCACTCCTTGCTTCGACAATTCTAGGTGCACATGCAGGACAATCAAATCTGTATTTTTTAGAGTTCATGGCATACCCAAATTAGAAACCCTAACCGTTCTCGGTTCCAATTATTTTAAGTGAGGATTATAAGCTCTCACTTCAGCTGGACAACCCTATAACCGGAAGTGGCTTAAACTCGGTTTCCATCCTTTCCACAGATCAAGGAGTCTGAGCAAAAGCCTCAGATGGAACTCAGTTTAAAATGCGCACAGCGGTGCTTGATGCCTCTCAAAAATGACACAAACAGACTGGAGTTACTCATCGTTCTCCTCGCTATATCCATGTGCATTCAGTTCCTTCTTTCGGCAATCCTGTTTTATCGAGGTGCGCCAGGCACTGTAGTTGCCTGATAATGCCTTCTTCAAGGAACTTTGCAAATGGACTCACCATGCGTCCTGTGTACCTTTCCACTGCTTTATAAGCCCTGAAGGCGCCTCGTCCTTCTGAAATAGAAAACAAAGCTGCATACATATGCTGTATTGGTCATCTACAAATAAGATAAAACATCTAAGACCATTGAGGCAGGCAGTATTTGGTCGGCAGATACTAGCCTGTTTGATTTTCTGAAGTCTCAGAATTTCTCTTGGCGCTCTCGGTGGACTGTTTAGATTGGTTAGACTTTATGCAATTTACACAAATATGAAGATCAGTAACATCAAGAGCTTTGGAACTTCATGATTTACCAATCTTTTAGTCCTTTTCACTGGAGATATGATCCAATCTCCCGTGCCCCGAACTATATAATTGCTCATTGACAATACCACGCTTAGATCACGCACGGGAAAAGAGTTCGCTTCAAATTTGCATCCAAGTCCAATTTGCCAACAACCATATATTTGGCAAAGTACTAAACACTGAATTTTCCAAAATTGAAAAAAATATCAACTTTCATAAATCGTGAAACAGAAAATAAGTTATTGGACAACATAGACAGTTATCGAAAATAAGTTCTAGTGGACATTGTGTCATTCAATGCTAATATATGTATCGGGAGGAATGGCACCGGTAATTCTTGAACTTTTTTCAACTGTTCAATTTGGCCCCGGATTATCTGACCAAAAAAAAAATTGAATTTTTTTGTGAACTTTGAGAAATTCGCTCAATGTGGCCCCTTCATCGAATATAACATCATGTTATGCATTATTTGTTTGACAATGGATGCTAATTCAGCACTTTGGTGAGCCAAAAATGACGTGAACTGACACGTCATTTCATTTCTTTCGAGTCAACAAGTTGTTTTGCTGTGTTTTCCCTGTTCTTTTCGCCCTTCTCTGTTTTACCTCAGTCCGCCGCTGTCATTGTCGCCACCGTCCTAGCCGTCCAGCGCCACCATCGTCAAAGTCAGTGCTTGACCCACATTGCCTTGCCAACGCCACCATAGCAACGCCTTCTCTCTATATGTGTGCGCACGCGCGCGTACGTGGATATGATCGATATCATGAAGCCTTTATATCTGTGTTTACACACCTCGAATTTGAGAGAGACACTGAAGGGTGGGGAGAGAGATATGATATGGATGCCATAGTGCACAAATTAGCATCGAGTATATGACGTCGGTGTCCACGTCGGATGACATTGATAAGTTTTTATGCAGAGTTGTTTTTACTAGATTGATAAGGAAGGCCATTACCTAGACACTCTTTCTTTTGCCGTTATCTAAGTGATCTGTTTAATTGAAGCTAAAGCAAATAGGCGATTTACTTTTCTTTTCTATGATACGATGTCTTTCTTAACCAATAATAATTACATTTTTCGATGCTGCTGATGTCATTTTCTCAAATCATTTGTCCTAAATTAGTTCGCGATAGATCTCTTCCCATGAACCCATATGGCTCTCTCATCAGTGTATGCTTAACCTAAGAACAAATTATTAGCTACCCATCAAAATTATACTGTTTTTGGAAGCGCGAGGAGAGTGTAAATTGCCGTTGACACCTAAATTTTTCTCCATAGTTTTCTTGCACTATCATTTGAAAATTGTGATCAAAATTCTCGAGCTCCAATTTGTGGCAAAAAAAATTCATTATAATAATATTTTGATTTTTTTATTTCTTAATTTTTAATTATTTGGTTTTTTTTCTATTTCTTAATTTTTTACAAGTTAGCGTTTCTGGGCCCTGTCGCCCGATATGAGTCGGGCCTCGCGGGGCCCTGATGCCATATATCTAGCCTAGACAGGCGCAATGCCATGACAAATTTCATAAAAACCGTGAATTTCCGCACTCTTCAGCCGAATTTTGAGCTTCAGATATCATTCTCCAGCTGCGAAGAATTTCAACTAATTTCCTCAAATCCACCTAATGAAATCACCTGCTCAAATGGTTAGGAAAACCAAGGGGGTTAGAGAGATTTCAGGTTCAGTTGGTAGGGTTTTAGGGCGAGCAAGCCGGGGATCCTTCGTCGTCCGTTTGGTGATTCATCAACTCGCCTCGAGGTTTCGTTCTTGCCGAGCCTCGACATGGTCCTCTTCATCCTTGCACGACATCCCGTTTAAGGTAAACTGTCCGTGTTCAAGAATTTCATACTCCAAGTTACTCAAGATTTTATCTTGTTATTATTTTCACATTAGTTAATTCCACATTTGCAGGACATTTAAAGAAGAGATGTAGAAAATCATGTAGAACATTAGAGATTTCCATAAATATGTGTTTCGACTATCTGCATCAGGACAGAAAGATATTATGAAGCTTTACCGCTTCCCCGGGATTGGAGGATCCATAATGCTCGTTTATGATCATTTTGGTTATTTTTATTTATCTTGTTACTATTTTCGCATTAGTTAATTCCATATTTGCACGGCATCAAAGAAACAAAATAAAAATTCCATGTATCTAATACTTGATAATTTAGAAAGCATTTTCGTAAATTAAAATTTAAAATAAGAATATCTTTAGGATTGCATATAGATTTAACCTACATATTCTATCATATAGAATAGATTTGGCTTTTTAGGAAAGCAAACGCATGAAACATAAAAATAAACTGCCACCGTTGTATTGGATTTTTTTTTGGTCGAGTGTATTAGATTTAGGCTTGCATTACATGGAGAATGTTCGTCGGTCATATTTTTTTAATACATCAATTGCCTTGCAAATCACACTTGCAATATTTGGTATAATTAATTCCCTCTTTAGCATTGATTCATTTTTAGGAAATTTGTTTGAACATTGTTAAATTTCCTTTTGCATCGGTCATAAATGTTCCATCCTGTGACATTATAGAAAGGGGGACTCTCACGCCTCACTCGGCTCCTAACTGGCCTAGATTAGGCCAGTGGCAGATCTAGTTTCCCTTAATCAATGATAAGAAATCCAATTGAGGTAAGTAAGACTTGACAGAGTCTGCTTAAAATGCAAGCGCTGCCTCGATGAGAGGATTGCTCGTGTCCGTCTAGCCATATGTTAAACTATCCCGAGCTCCACCTAGAGGTTCAAGACCAATGCAAAGAAAGTTTTAACAATTTTTAATTTTCCCTCTATTCATACTCACAAACATTTCGAATTTTTCACCCATTTTCCTCAAGTATGTTAAGCATGACTTCCACTTTTTACTTCTTTTAATCCGGTAGTTCTCGTAATTTGTCTTTCTATTTAACGGAAAGCGTGTCATCTAAGTCTTTTTTACAAGTTTTATACATTTTTTTTCATTTTCAAATTTTAGATGGAAAATTCAAAAGTAGAAATAATAATTTATTCGTAAATTACATAATTCTCAAGAAAACTGATGTCAGGGATGCAAAGATTGATACCAAAAGATATGATAAACCTAATTTTACAATTTTTTGGGCATTACTTACACTACAAAAAAAACGGATTTTTGCCACGAAAATTTTCCAACGAAAAATTTTCGTCGCAAATTTGCGACAAATTTTCCAATGAATGGCAAAATTCGTTGGAAATTTTCAACGAAAAAATTTTCGTCGCAAAATTCGTTGGTAATTTCCAACGAAAAATTTTTCGTTGGAAATTTCCAACGAATTTTCCAACGATTTAAAAAAAATTGATTTAATTTGGCATTTTTTATATTCGTTGGAAATTCGTTGGAAATTTCCAACGAAATTTCCAACGAATTTCAATTTTTCGAAAATTTTTTCATAGTGTACAATTTTCGTTGGAAAATTCGTTGGAAATTTCCAACGAAAAATTTTTCGTTGGAAATTTCCAACGAATTTTCCAACAATTTAAAAAAATTGATTTTATTCGGCATTTTTTATATTCGTTGGAAAATTCGTTGGAAATTTTTCGTTGGAAATTTCCAACGAATTTTCCAACAATTTAAAAAAATTGATTTTATTCGGTATTTTTTATATTCGTTGGAAAATTCGTTGGAAATTTCCAATGAAATTTCCAACGAATTACAATTTTTCGGCAATTTTTTCATAGTGTACAATTTTCGTTGGAAAATTTGTTGGAAATTTCCAACGAATTTTTTTTACGTTGGAAATTTCCAACGAATTTTCCAACGAATTTGAATTTTCGGCAATTATTTTAATGTGTATAATTTTCGTTGGAAAATTGGTTGGAAATTTCCAACCAATTTTCCAACGAATTCAAAAAAACCCGGTACTATTCGGCATTTTTTATATTCGTGGGAAAATTCATTGGAAAATTCCAACGAATTATCCAACGAATTTTAATTTCCTGGGCAATTATTTCAGTGTGTACAATTTTCGTTGGAAAATTCGTTAGAAATTTCCAACGAATTTTCCAACGAATTTAAATTTTCCGGCAATTATTTTAGTGTGTACAATTTTCCAACGAATTTTGCAACGAAAAACCCTACTACATTTTCGCGCTCGTTCAATTTCAAAATTCATTCTCTCTCTCTCTCTCTCTCTCTCTCTCTCTCTCTCTCTCTCTCTCTCTCTCCCCCTCCGCCTCCTCCCCCGCTGCCCCCTTCTCCTTCGCCCTCTGTCTCCCCCTCCGCCTCCTCCCCCGCTGCCCCCTTCTCCTTCGCCCTCTGTCTCCCCCTCCGCCTCCTCCCCCGCTGCGCCCCCTCCTCCTCCGGCTCCGGCTCCGGCTCCGGCGCCATGGACACCAAGACTCCGCCGCGCCCTCCTCCTCCGCGACGTCAGCTCCCTCCCCAAAGGCGCCGCCGCCGCCATCCAGGGCCGCCCCCGACGCCCCCGACGCCCCCGACGCCCCCAACGCCCCCGACGCCCCCGAGGCCACCATGGGCCGCCCCCGACGCCACCAAGCCTCGTCGCCGGTGAGGGTCGAGCTCGCCCAGATCTGGGCGAGCTCGAGCTCGTCGCCGGCGCGGGCCGAGCTCGCCCAGATCTGGGCGAGCTCGAGCTCGTCGCCGGCGAGGGCCGAGCTCGGCCCTCGCCGGCGACGAGGCTGGCCCTCGCCGGCGGAGAGGGCGATTTTTCGAAATAAAATTTCCGAAAAAAAAAAAATTCGAAAAAAAAAAATTTAGTTGGAAAAAAATTTCCACGATTTTTCGAACAAAAAAAATTTTGTAATTTTTCCAACGAAAAATTTTTCGTTGGAAAAAAAATTTCCACGATTTTTCGACCAAAAAAAATTTGTTTGTAATTTTTCCAACAAAAAAATTTTCGTTGGAAAAAAATTTCCACGATTTTTCGACCAAAAATTTTTTTTTTGTAATTTTTCCAACGAATTTTCCAACGAAATAAAATTCGTCGCAAATTTCCAACGAAAATTAAAATTTTTCGTTGGAAAAATTTCCAACGACCTATTACCAACGAATTTTTTTTCGTTGGAAAATTCGTTGAAAATTCGTTTTCCAACGAATTTTTTCAAATTTTTCGTTGGAAATTTCGTCGGAAAAAAGCAGTTTTTTTGTAATGTTAATGACCCTGGCATCTAAAAACTTAAACAAGTGACTGTTTAAATAAATTTATTTTGCTAAGCTAATGGACACTGTCACTTCACCTAATGACGGTGCTCCACTAGCCCAAAAAGTAGTTTCTTGCTCATTTATAATTGGTTTACCGCTCAAAACAAGTGACTGTTCAAATAAATTTATTTAAATAGTTGTGCCCTAGGCTAGGCCAAAGTGAATGTCAACTTCAAATATTTTCAACTCGACTTGCTCTTTGAGAATTTTTTAGGTATCTCTGGAGCACATACTTCTTATATGTCCATGGTAGATGAAGTAAAAGCTTATAAATTTTAGGATAGGTGAAATGAAAAATAATTCACAACATACAACTATCGAAAGAGGGGGATGATATGAAAATATTATATGATATCTCATAGGTTTTGATACTTACACTATCCAACAAAAAATTAGAAGATAACAGCTCTAGTCGAACTCTCTTGAATCCATCATTATTTGTACAATTAATTTATGAGAAAATTTCAAATAATGGCCCGAAATGCTCTCATTTTCTTAAATAAGTATTCCTAAGTCAAACTTAAAGGAAAGTGAAGCAAGCTGTTTACTATTAAAGAGAGAGAAATGACAGCTTTATGCATACTCGTTTATAGGAAATCATCAGAATTCGACCTCTCATTAGCAGTGAGATATCGCCGCGATATTGCTGCAATGCTATAGTAAGTGCGTTGGGCAAGTGAACTGTCAAACTATTACCTAGACCGAGCATCCCGAGTAACGTTTTGCTTTTGATCTGGTCGTAGACGAGAATGTTAGCCAAGTAAAAGTCTCTTTTCCCATATCTTTTGTAATTCTACGGAATTTTCATGTCCTTCTTAGATGTCTATCCTTCGATGCCCCTAAAGTTAAATCAGTAATGTCATAGAAGAAGTTATTCAAAGTGGTTGGAGTACCAATTAGTTTTTTCTTCCTTCTTCCTCTGGCCGGTCACCAAGCTGAGGTGACCGGCCAGAGGCGAGGGCCGGCAAGGGCAAGCCTCGCCAATGGCCACGCTAGCTCGCCCTCACCCAGCAACGATGAGGTGAGCCTCACTAGTGGCCAGCAAGTTACTTGTTGGCCCTTGCCTCTAGCCAGTTGCCTCGGTCTAGCGACCAGCCAGAGAAAGAAGGAAGAAAAATAAATAATTAAATAATTAAAAATTTAAAAAATATTAAAATATTATTAAAAATCATCCACGTTAGCGTTGGTTGCACCACGGCAGTGCCAGTTGCACCATGTCAATGCTGGTCGACTAATATTAGCCGGATGGACTGAATTAGCACAAATGCAAAAAGATTTATGACTCAATTGACCAAAAAAAAAAGTTTAGAACTGAATTGGTACAATTACAATAAATTTAAACTTTTTTTTTATAATTTTCCCTAATTTCCCTCTAATGAGTTCTCAGTCATGAGGTATCAACTTCTATATTACTTATATATATTGAATTTTCTTGCCCAGCCAAGGTAGGGCCATCGTCGCTGGGTTCTCCCTCGCCCAACAACGATGAGGCTTGCCGTTGCCAGTGGTTAGCGGGGGCAAGCTTCACTAGAGGCTAGCAAGGTCAACCTTGCCAACCCTCATCTTTGGCAAGTTGTAAGATCGGCCAGGGGAAGAAGGATAAAAAAAAGAAAAAGAAAGAAAAGAAAAAAGGAAAAAATTATATTAAAATATTTAAAAAATTTGCCATGTCAGTGTTGCCCGGACGAATTGAATTGTCATAAATGCAAAATGTTTAAGACTAAAATGGAAAAATTGAAAGATTTAGAACTGAATTGGAAAAAATGCAATGTGTTTATGTTTTTTTGGACAATTTTCCCGCTTCATATAAGTAATTTATTTTGGAGGTGTTGGATTTTCGAAAAGGGATCACGAGATGCTAAAGAAATAAGAGCATATATATTGGTTTCTTTAAGGTGCGGATTATAAAATTTCTCTTCCCTGACCCTATTTTTGGCTAGAAATAGAAAAAATTATTTTTATTCCCTAGACGAGTTTTCTAAGCAACAGAAGTGTTTGCTAACGACACAAAATTAATGTTCTTGTCGACCGGTCGATGGTGGCAGGCGGCGACAGATGGCCTGTGGGCGGCAACGGGCGGAGGCAAAGGGCCAGTGGGTGGGCAACGGACGGCAACAGCGAATTGTCGATGGGCGGTCGAAGGCAGACGACGAGCAAGAGGTGGTGGACGACCGGCAAGTGGTGGCAGTGGCGGGCGATGGCAGCGGATGGGCGGTGGCAAGTGGGCGGCAGTGGGCGGCGAGGATGAACAATAAAAGAAAGTTGTTATTTCTATTTGGTTCAAGAAATAGAAAAGCAGAAAATTTTAACTTCTCATTTATGTTCCAAATTTATTTATGGGCCAAAATTTATCTTAGAAATAAAAAGATGAAATTGCTTTATCAAACGGATTTTTGTTCTAGACCTGTTCCCGTAAACAAAAAAATAAAAAAAAAGTACGAAAATACAATGGTTATCATTCGTGCCCTTAGAGTCGGCCACGAGGGAAATAGACCTCTAAGTAACTAGTGTTTAAACCTTTGATCCGACAAAGTATTTCAAGAATTGTTACTTGTTATACCAATAAAAAGTATTCAAGTCCTAAATCTATTACATTTTTTTATGATGTTTCTTATCTCAATAAAGATGAGAAAACTTTCTATACTTCTCTTCACCCATGTAATTCCACACTCTACTTTCGCTAAATCAGCTTCTTTTTCTCTCATTAAATCCATAAAGCAACTAATTCGACATACTCCTAAGGCAGGTAACGAATACGTCTAATCCACCAAATTTGATCAACACTCTATTCCTGCTACCCAATAAGAATAATTTGTTACTCTTCGGATGCCTTCTAAGTTTCCTCGACCGTGGATGCAATAGGGATGTACCTATCTCCACTTTAGAGCAATTCGTCCGGCTCTCAATTTCCATAGCAGAAAAGGCTTGCGTGTAGATGCAAGAATGGCACTTCTTGATGCCCGTTTTCTTGACTACAAGTAGGCTTATATTGGTACGATCGAAGCATCCCTGATTGGTGGCGATGTGCTTGTCACCTTGTTCCCTAACTTCACTTCAGTATGGCTTTTTTGTACCTAAGATATTTTCCGACATTGAAAGACCAGTTTCAAATTACTAGTGCTCCTCACTCCAGATTCCATAGGAGCCACCTTCCATTACCTGGTGGCATACAAAATTGAGAACCATGCCATTGATCTAATTTTGGCTGAAGCTGAAGACGCCCTTCTGGTCTTTGTTGAGAACAACAGGACAACATCATATGTTCATGCACCCCGACAGATACCCATATCTAAATTGGTGAAACTCCTACACCATTCTCGGGCAACAAGCTATGAAAAGCTTCGTCAAAACATCAGACCGATCCAATCTGTAGACCCCAAGTTCACCAAGAAGAAAGATGGCACCGTAACCATCAAGACCGCTCAAAGGAAGAGGAATCTCCCTCTATTTTCCCGCCATCTTGATGATGCAACCATATAAGAAACCAGCAAGAGGTCCTACGGGGAAGCTCATCAAGTCTTTTGACTTTGAATGGTTCTCCAACTTGTTATATCAAGAATCCACAAACAGGACATTGCTATTGGGATACTGATTGCCTGTGTGATGATTGTCTATCGCCAAGATGATGATGATGATGGCTACTCTTTATCAAAAAAGTAGAAGAAGAAATGCTTGTCTGAGGAAAAGGAAACTAGTAAATGAATCTTCAGAATTCGTGCGGCCATTGCTTTGATTAAGTCGATTTGTCGTTTTGTTAAAATATTAAGTTTGTAAGCAGCTTTTTTTTTGTTCATAATAACAATATTCATTCATATCTTAAGTCTTAGCTTGCGAGTACAACGTCAAAGTATCAAAACAAAGTAGACTCCAAAGATTGGGAGGGGGGTAAAGGGTCCAATTCTGTGGCAGGAAATTTTTTCTTTGAGTCTGAGTTACCCAGTCTGCCACTTTGTTGGACTCTCTATTATAATGGGCCAACTTAATATTAGAAAAGTTTTTCAATAGATCTTTGGCTTTCAAGATAAGCACACGTATATCCCACTTGAAATGATATGCACTTATGAGAGCTCTTACCATGTCTAAAAAATTTGATTCTAATTGAAGGCAATCCATAGCACGTTCAGAGAAGAAAACTAATGTTTCTATAAGAGCACTGACCTTGGCTTGAGCTGCAGAGCTGACCCTCAATGTTTTGGCAAATCCATCTACAATTCTTCCGCGGTTATCTCGCATCACACCAGCAACTACTCCCGTTGTTGAACCTTCAGTAAAAGAAGCGTCGATGTTGATCTTTAGTACTCCCTATTTCGGGTTTCGCCAAATCTGAGGTAAGTCTTGACCTTTAACAGCTTTTCCTTTTCTTAAATTGCTTCCTTGTGCTTCATTATGCGTCAACTGAGCTGAGTACACCAATTGCTGTGGATTTGGTTTTAGTCTTCGGAATATGAAATTGTTCCTTGATTTCCAAATAAGCCATCGGACAGTCACAAGTAGCTCGAAAGGTACAATTGTGACGCTAAAGTTTCAAGAGCCATTCTTCAATTCTTGGGAGACCTTGATTGGGAATATTGATATGCAGCGAAAGATTGGACCAGACTTGTTTCATCCACGGGCAGAGAAGAAAAACATGCTCAACAGTCTTGGGATGTTGCTGACATAAATCATATTTCAGTTCTAGTACAATACTCCTTTTGAATTGATTTTCCTTTGTTGGTAAGGCATTTTGACATACTGCCCATAGGAAAAATCGAATCTTTGGTATTGTGTTTGCCTTCCAAATTTTAGTCTACAAAGCTTTGGGGGTTTGATATGAAGAAGATGCCTGATTTGGGTTTTGTTTCTTCGCAAGGTCTCTATTCCCGTTATAGCCACTCTTTATTGTATAGGATCCAAATTTGGCATTTAACCAAACCAGTTTGTCTTCAGTGTCATGTGACCTCAGTGGGATTGTAAGAATTTCACTGACAATATGTTCATCAAATAGCTGTTGTAGCATCAGTCATTCCACTTTGACTCCTCCTGGACAATTAACTCGGCTACCCTCTTGGGCTCTCCACTATTAGCTAGACCACCAACAACTCTCATGTGTAGCCATTTGTCTTCTCTAATGTTAATCTTTTTCCCATTACCCACAAACCACATAATGGAATGATAAATGGATGCTCTCCCCATCAATACAGTTTGCCACCCCCATGATGGTCAAGTCCCTTTCCCAGCATGCCAGAAGTCACAATTAGGGAAGTAAAGCCCTTTCAATACATGAGTCCACAATGAGGATGGGTTTTGAGTAATTCGCCATGCTTGTTTTCCTCCATAACCCCATTAAAAGTCATTAGATCCCTAGATCCAAGTCTTCCGCTATCCTTCATTTTAGCATATCCCAATTCCTCCAATGTAGTCCAACTTGTTTTTCACTACTTTTCCACCAAAAAGATGCAATTTTCTTTTCAATTGCCCTGCAAATGGAGACGGGGATTTTAAAAATAGACATAGCATACTGTGGTAATGCTTGCAGCACTGCTTTAATGAGTATTTCTTTTCCAGCTTTTGACATCAGATTTTCCTTCCAACCTTCTAGTTTCATGTTTACTCTAGCTAGTATCTAGGCAAACAATTGTTTCTTTGATGCCCCCCAGTCTAAAGGAATCCCTAAGTACTTCCCAGTTTTCTCTAATTCTAGAACTCTAAGCTCATAGGTCATATTCTATCTCAAACTCTATGGACAATCCTTGCTAAAATATACCCCTGACTTGTTTAAGTTAATTGATTGCCCAGAAGCAAAGCAATTTTGATTCAAAACAGCTGCAACATTTTGGCATTCCATAGTCGTTCCATCGAGGAAAAAGATTGAGTCATCTGCAAACAAGAGGCGAGATAGCGTGGGGCAAAATCTATTGAGCTTGATCCCCTTTTTACTTCTGTTCTCCATTGCTTTTTTCATCAAATAAGATAACACATTACCCACCAAGATGAACATATAGGGAGAGAGGGGATCACCTTGTCTAATTCCTCTTTATGGTTGAAAATAGGGTAGAGGCTCTCCATTTAGCTTGATACTAAACAACACAGTAGTGACGCATTGCATAATCCACTTCACCCATTGATAGGAAAAACCCATTTTCAGCATGCAAGCTTCCAAAAAATCCTATTCAACTCTATCATAAGCTTTTTGCATATCAAGTTTAAGCACTGCTTGGAACATTCTCTTTCTATTTCTTATTCTCAGCCGATGTAACACCTCTTGGACAATTAAGATGTTATCCTAAATTTGTCTTCCACTCACGGAGGCATTTTGCTCTATAGAAATCATGTCTGGCAGGCCTATTTTCAATCCATTAGCCAAGACTTTTTGATATAATCTTATACGCAAAGTTACACAAGCTGATGAGACGAAATTGTTTCAGTTTTTTCGGGTTTGGGATCTTTGGGATGAGGAATATATATATGTTTTGTTCAACTCTGAGTTGAGATATCCTGAGTGAAAAAAGTTTTATACCTCCCTGAATACATTTGTTGTAGCTCTTTCTAGTTATGATGATAAAACTGACCGTTTAAACCATCTGGTCTTAGAGCTTTTGTAGATCCCAACTGGTAAGCTGCTTCAGTTACTTCCTCTAGTGTCACTGGCTTTGTCAACATCTTGTTCATGTCCTCCCCTACTAAACAAGGGTATTCCTCCAGTGTTGGCTTGAAATTTCGAGAGCCAACTGATTCAAAGAGATTGCTGAAGAAATCAAATGTTTGCTACTTTAGTTGAGTTAAATCATGAATTCATTCCCCTTCTTCATTTTTTAACATGGAAATTTTGTTCCTTCATCTCCTCTAAATTGTTGTGGTGTGGAAAATTTTAGTATTTTTGTCTCTCCATTTAAGCCAATTTACTCTTGATCTCAAACCCCAGTACATCTCCTCTTGTCTCCACAACTTCTCGATTTCATTCTTCAAAAACTGCACCCTCTCTCTTCACAATGCAAGTGTCGGTTGTTGAAGATGTCCAAAAGTTCTCTCTTTAAAAGGTCTATTTTCTTATTTCCATTGGAGAACTTTGTTTTGCTCCATTTAGATAGAGCTAAGGATACTACTTTCAGCCTTTTCAACAAGTTTTCATTCTCCAATTCTGCCAAATGCCAAACTTTTTTAATGATGTCTCCACATTCCTCATCTTCAAGCCAAAAAGCCTTAAATTTGAACTCTTTTTTCCTTTTCACTGGCTTGGGAAAGAGAGAGAATAAAATAGGACTGTGGTCTGACCCTATGGCCGGTAATGGATATGCTTTAGCATTTGGAAAACAAATTCGCCAGTCCATGGCGCACAATACCCTATCCAATCTCTCCTTGACATGATTATCTCCACCCCTATTATTTGCCCAAGTGAAAGCACATCCCTTACTTTCTAGGTCCATCAAAGAACATGCATTGAGAAAGTCTCGGAAAGCATTGAATCAATAGTATTCCGCGCGCCATGCGCTTCCCTACTTTTTCCCATTGATAAGGGATTTCATTGAAGTCTCCCATGCAGACCCATGGTAGATCATTCAAGAGGTTGATAAGGGATTTCATTGAAGTCTCCCATGCAGACCCATGGTGGATCATTCAAGAGGTTAATGTTGCACGTATCTTCCCAAAGTAAAATATCTTACTTTAAATCCGCGAGTAATCTTTTTTTTTTATTTTTTTTGATAACCCAGGGAACCCCCGCACGGCCGACAGCCGGAGAGTAAACCCTGGGGGCGACACGTGCTAGCCACCACACACGTGCCACCGGTTAAGTCACCCTGCGGCGGCCGGGATTCGAACACTCAACCTTTTGCGAGAGGAAGAGTGCGCTCTTCAGCAGATCCGCGAGTAATCTTTCAGCTTCACTGTCTGTGAAATAATTTGTATCTTTTGAATTTGTTATCTTACTTTTACTCTTATTTTAATGGCCAAGCTTGTCGGCCACACTAGTAATGTAAAATATCTGTATTGCCCCCAGTGTCAGCTATATATGGCATGGTAGCTGTTTGCATAAAACCAGGAGTTAGAAGTTCAGAAAATTTCTCAAACTTTTATATCCTCTCCAATGTTCTTCTAAATCTCTCCCTTCTCTAGGCTTGATGTCATTAGAAATCTAGAATTTCAGACCTGATTCGATAAAGATGAGCTAATCCCGCAAGCACACTTTCCACTTGCCATTCTCAATGAATCCTCTGAATCAGAAAGCTTTTTTGAGATCAGAGTATGGTAAGATGGGACAAACGGTGACTGTGTTTGGATAGCATAGCTGTCTTGAATTTTCATGAGTTTTCCTCTTAACTTAACACCCTTTGTTTCCTTCTCCCTCATCGTCCTACAAAATGCCACTCGATCACACTCAAGCCAACACTAGAATCCACCTAATTACGAAGTCAGCAACCCAACAAGCATGGACACCAAGACTGGCTCGCTCTATTCGTGCAAGTCCCCATGCAACGGCGTTGGCGGCCCCCAACGACGTGGCCTTCTCCATACAACCCTCCCACGCCCCTCTGAGGCCACCCTCAGCCACCACCTGGCGTACCTGCTCGACCAGATCGGCGTTGGTGATGTGTCCTCCATCCCGGGGACTTCAACCTCATGAGCCATGACCACCTCCTCGCCGAACCAGGCATCAACCTCGTTGGCTGCAGCAACGAGCTAAACGCAGGGTAAGCCGCCGACGGCTACGCACGGTTGCGTGGTGTGGGCGCCTGCGTGGTGATGTTCACCATCGGCGGGCTCAGCATCGTGAATGCGATAGCCAGCGCGTACAGCAACAACCTGCCGCTCATCTGCATCGTCAGTGGGCCCAACTCCGACGACTACCGCACCAACAGGGTCCTCCGTCACACCATCGGGTTGCCCGATTTCACCCAAGAGCTGCGATGTTTTCGACTGTCACTTGCCGTCAGTTTATTTGAATCAAGCACTTGGTCAGTGACAATGCCCATGCTTTGATTTTTGCTCTTTTCTTTTTCTTCTTCTCTCATGCTCTCTTTTTCTTATAAATCACAGCACTCAATTTCAGACTTTAGTGGGTCCATTATTCTTAAGAGGGGTCAGTGCAAATTGCATTGTTCAGTGTAGAAGGGTGTTCTTCATTAATACAAGGTCCGCTAATTTCGCAAAAAATATATCATTTTTGGAAAATACTTTCCAGGAAGTTATTTTTTTCATTTTCCAGTGTTTGGTTACAACATAAAAAAAAACCTGGAAACTATTTTCAATTGTTTGGTAGGAAAAATGTAATGGAAAAAATTATCAAAATAATTCATTTTTTTAAAATTTTTATATACTTTTTCTTCTTCCTTAGCCAGCGACTGGCCATAGACATACGAGCTCCAACCTCGCCGACCTAGGGCGAGCTTGAGGCTCGCCGCTAGAGGCCATGAGCTCGCCCAATCTGGCGAGGCCCAAGCTCATTACCATGAACCTGTAATGTCATTTCTCTTATTCCAACATTCTCCTATTGGTATAAAATTTCATTGAAGTCACCAATACAAACCCCAGCGAGATGGTTAATGGAATTCATAATGCGTAACTATTGCCACAGTAGGAGTCTCTCTTGATAATTTGGAAATGCTTGTAAAAAGGTAATCCTCATCGAGTTTCCTCTTTCAAGATCTTTACTTATCACATCAAAAAATTCCCCGGTGTTGGATTGTACTTCTATAGAAACTTCTTCATTCCACATAATGGCTAACCCTCTTGCAAATCCCATTGGATTCATCACCACAAAGTTCTAGAATTAGAGATGTCACCTAACGCGATCCACTACTGTCTCTTTTATTCTTTGTCTCAATCAAGAACACCATATCGGGCCTTTCAAGAACCACTAAGGCTCTAAGGATGGCAATGTCAAGGTTGTGTTCAACCCCTAACAATTCCAGCTCAAAGTTTCATATAACACCTCGGTGGCTTATTAGAGCTAGCCACCGAAGCCCAATCCTTCGCTCCTTCCACCACTTGAATGAAAGGATCAACTATCATATCATTATCATTGGAGTAGGAATTACTCCCTTGATTGAATCTCTTTTGCGTCTTAGGCAAAGTGGTTTTTAGCCCAATTCTTCCTTTTTTCAACGACCCTGAGGAAGAACCCAAGTTGGGAGATTCAAGCAGCAAGATTTGTGTTCCCCGTCCACCTGTCTCCGTAAGTGCAAGTCGGAAAGCCTCACGTCCTGTTTTCTCTTGAAGAGATTCTCCTCCCATTAGTTGCTTCTCGGAAAAAGTGCTCAATAAGTCCTAAACCTTTTGAGAAAGTGTCAATTTAGTCTTAAATATTTTTTTGGTGCCAATTTAGTCCTAAAATATAGTGCCAATTCAATCCTTTTGACCGGATTTTGCTGACATGGACGACGGCCGGCCGACGACCGGTCACCGGAGCTGACGTGGACGTCGGCCGGCCGACGACCAGTCACCGGAGCTGACGTGGACGTCGACCGGAGCGGCGACCGGTCACCGGAGCTGACGTGGACGTCGACCGGAGCGGCGACCGGTCACCGGAGCTGACGTGGACGTCGACCGGAGCGGCGACCGGCCGGAGGCCAGAGGCCGGCAAGCTACACCGGCCACTGGCCAGGTTCACCCTCGCCGGCGACGGCGAAGGCGAACCTCACCATGGCTGGGCGAGGCTTGCCCGGCCCTCGCCATTGCCCGGCGAGGGTCGACCTCGCCAAATCCAGCGAGGTCGGGCCTCGCCCAGCAGCCGACAAGGCTGGACCTCACTAGATCCGGCGAGGTCAAGCCTCGCCGAGGCCGGCGAGGCTCGCCCGAGGCCAGCGAGGTCCTTTGGCCTTCGGCCGGTCGCCGCTCCAACGACCGGCTGGAGGAAAAGGGAGAAGAAAAAAAATTCAAAAAAATATTAAAATATTATTAAATTTTGTCCACGTCAGCTCCAGTCGCCGGCCGGCCGACGTCCACGTCAGCAAAATCCGGCCAAAAGGACTAAATTGGCACTATATCAAAAGGTTTAGGACTAAATTAGCACCAAAAAAAGATTTAAGACTAAATTGGCACTTTCTCAAAAAGGTTTAGGACTTATTGAGCACTTTTCCCGTTGCTTCTCTATCACAAGTGTTACAAGTTTTACTATTATGGAGATCATGAGATAAAATATATTTGGAACTACCGTAATACCAAAAAGGTAAAAAGGCCATAAAAAGGGGGGAAGAACAGCAAAAGTGCCAAAAGTTGTATACGGAGCTCACTTTAATGCCAAAAGTTCAATTTGGATCACTTAAATGCCAAATCAAATGAAAAATTATCACTTTGGTGCCAACGGCGAGAGATTCCGGCCAAATTAATACGTAGCATTCATAATTAAATTTTTAATCTTAGTTGAATTTTTTTTTTAAAAAAATTAGTCTACGTGGCATTTCCACACATATATTTCGATTTTTTAAGTAATTTTCTGAATTTTTTCTTTTTTTCTTATTTTCTTTTTTATTTTCTTTCTTCTTTCTTTGGTCACCGCCGATGGCCGGAGGCCGGCCACCGGCCCCCTGGCCTAGCCCAGACGAGACCACTGCCTCCCGCCACAGGCAAGGCTCGACCGACCCTCACCTGGGCGACGGCAGGCAAGCCCCAGCGAGGTCGGCCTCTTCTCGCATGGGCAAGGGCGGGCCCCGGCGAGGGCTCCCCTCACCAGATCCGGCGAGGCCAGCCGTCGCTCAGGCCACAGCGGCCTCGCCGAACGTCGCCCAAGGGAAGGCGATGCCCGGCGGGGCCACCGTGGCCTGGGCGACGGCCGGCCTCGCCGGATCTGGCGAGGGGAGCACTCGCCGGGGCTTGCCCGGCATCACCCAGGCAAGGGTCGGTTGAGCCTCGCCTGTGGCGGGCGGCGGTGGCCTCGTCCGAGCGAGGCTAGGCGGCCAGTGGCCAGCCTCCGGTCACCGACAGTGATCAAAGGAAGAAGAAAGAAAAGAAAAAAAAGAAAAGAAGAGAAAAAAATTATTTAAAATAAAAATGCTGATTGTACGTGCTGACTGTATCTCTAGCGAGCCACATCGGCTTCAAAAATTAATAAAAAAAATGCCACGTCGGATTTCCGGCCAAACTGACCGGAGTTGGCACTTAAGTGATTGTTTTTCAAAAATTTTGGCACTTAAATGATCCAAATGAAACTTTTGGCATCAAAGTGAGTTCCGTACACAACTTTTAGCACTTCTGCTGTTCTTCTCCCCCAATAAAAGAGAGCATATGATTTGTTGATTTATGAAATGGATTGAAATGAAAAGATGTTCTAAATTTGGGCAATAATGTATTATGAAAACTTTTGAATAGTATCAAAGAACTATTTATCTCTTTGGTCTAAATAGAAGGACTATTTGGCTTTGTTGCATTGAGTGAATGTGAGTCCAAACTCATATATACCGTTGGATGAGATGAGATCCAAGTACAACTCACTTGGTCTAATACTGCCGGTGAGTTGAGCTCACCGAAATAGTTCCTCGCGGTGCATACAACAGAGAAGTCTTCGAGTGCAAACTCCCAGCCAAATGTGAGCATCCTCTCTCCATGTTAATTTGAAAGGGCAATTGCAAAGGGATTCCTAAAACTCGTTAGGATAATAAATTTGAATCCTAAAATTTTCATCTCATGCAACAATAAATAAGCATGATTCTTGCTTCTTTCGACTCTCCTCTTTGTCCTTGTTCCTGTCTCGCTCTTCCTTGCTCGTGAGCGGAGCCTTGGGGGTGGGGTCGATCCAAAGGCATCCAGTGCAGTGCAGCGGTCATGGGCCCACCAGATGTCCACGTCATTGCTTTGCTTGGTTTTTACTCTTAAAAACAAAAAATCGAAAGGCTCTCTACCTACTGGAATTAGAGAACATCCAATCTGACTCCAAAATTTCAACGTGCTCTCCCAACTTCTCCTCTTTGTCCGATTGAATTAATGGCCGGAAACATTGACAAATGGCGCTCCAAGAAATCCCTCATTCCACGCCATTATCTCTTGACGAATGAGAAGCATGACGACATTCAATTTCGAAATTATGGCATCGAAACGAGTTGAGCCGACTGCTATGAAAATCGAACTCAGTGAGTTCCTCTATTTTTATACCAAAGCGTGAACATCAATACAAGTATGTATCCGTATATACCAGAAACATAGGAGGCCACGGCCAAATCAAACGTCCTAATTAATGCGCCGATAATGAAAGAATAACGTAAGCAATATAATCAACATAACCAAGAACTAAGAGACGCCCCAGAAAAAACTCAACGCATCGCCCGTAGAATGATCATCTAAAGATCCTCCAGTCGATGTCGCACTTCTCGGTCTGGAAAGCGGTGGCGGCTGATGATGACGAGGAGCTCAGAGGGACCTTCAACCCGCACTTGATCCTCGGCTTGATGCGGAACGTCTTGATTTTACTGAGCTTGAACCGCACCCTCAGGTACAGCCTCATGTCGATGTTGTACACCCCGGCCGCCGTCTCGGAGTTGAAGTCGCTGAGCCCACCCGATCCGAGCACCACCACCTGCTGGCCCTCGAACGCTTGGCTGAGCGTCGTGGTGTTCTTGTGGCCCTGGTAGAACGGGGTCAGGTACTGGGAGTCGAAGCGCTGGCCCCCGTAGAACACCCGCACCTCGATCCGGTCGTAGTAGATGCCGATGCGGCGGTTCGGGTTCCGGATGGTGAGGTTGAGGTTGAGGTTGTAGTTGAGGAGGCTGTTGCCGGTGGTGAGGTTGAACTGGGTGAGCTCCGCGTCGGTGACGTGGAACTTGACGAGGTTTGGGCGGAAGATGAGCCAGAAGATAAGAGCGAGGAGGCCAACGGCGACGACCACGGTGAGGACGAGGTCGAAGATGAGCTTGAGCAGGCAGCAGCCGCAGCCGCAGGCGCAGCCCCCGCCGCGGCCGGGGCGGAGGTAGGAGTGCTGCTTGGGGGGCACGGCGGGGCCGTAGTAGGTGCCATTGAGGTGGCCTTGCTTCTCAGCCATGGGGGAGGAGGAAGTTGCAGACGAAAGCAAAACAATCGAGACGACGCTGGACTGAGATGAAGACGAAGATGAAGATGGAAGATGGAAGATGAAGGATGAGTATGGAGTAGGCTAGGGCTTATATGTAGGGGTTGAGTGCGAAGTGGGAACTTTACGTCGCCGTAGTGTTGGTTTCGTAGGTGGAGTTTTTCACGCGTCAACGCGGTTTGGCTGCGAGTTTTAGGAGGGGAGGATGGCGCGCGGTAACTTCCGTCGACTCGTTTGTCTGCAACAAGACAAGGTTAAGGAGGGGCTTTATCTGCAGGATTGTCTATCCCGCGTGGTGTTACACCTTGATACTTCCACATATGTCGACCACTAATTTATGAAATTAAGGTTTCTTTAATCACCGATTTGAATTTAGACACACCGTGTGGAGTAGAGGATCTTTGTCTCTTAAAAGTGGGTTATGAATTGCAAAGTGAAAACCGGAAATTGAATTGGCGCGTGGCATTGAATGCTCTCATTTAAGAGCGGTGGATGAGTTTGGTAAACTAATTTTATGATTCGGTTTCGGTATTTATTACCGTTTTTCTAGTCCTAGTTCATCATATCAAATCAAATTAGTCCGACATGAATAATTATAAAAGAAAAATCACAACCTTTTGATCTTTTACTCGGTCACGCTCGACATCATTTGAATTCAAAATTCTTATTTTATATCGTCTAATACCAAGATTTTACCCTTTGTATCTCAAAGTTTGATAGAATCATTACGCGTTGGAATGTGAAGCAGAAGCTCGACACTTTTTTTTGGGTCGAAATAAAACTACTTTATCTCAAGGTATCAAGCTGCCTATGTTTAGGACTAAATTGGCATAAATGTAAAATGTTTAGGACTTTTTGGCTTGCAATCAAGAACTCTCGTTGTACTCTATCATGAGCTTTCTACATATCAAGTTTAAGTATCACCCAGAAATTCTTCATTCTTTTCTTAATCCTCAGTTGGTACAACACTTCCTGAACTATCAAGATGTTGTCTTGAATTTAGCTTCCACTAACAAAGACAATTTGTTCCATAGCAATCAGTTTAGGAAGCCAAGGTTTCAAGCGATTTTCCATAAGTAGCTATAATTACACAAGCTGATATGTCAAAATTGACTTATATTCTCAAGGTTTGAAACTTTGGGAATAAGTGCAATTCGGGTTATGTTCAGATTGAGATTGAGAATTCCTTAGTCAGAGAAATTGTGAACCATTCGAAACACATCTTGTTGAATATCCCTCAGTGATGATGATAAAACTACCCATCAAGCCCATCCGGTCCTGGAGCCTTCGACACACATTTGGAACATGGCTTCTTTACTTCCTCTAAATTCGCCTGAGTCATCAAAGCCCCATTCATACCTTTCGGAACTAGACATGGACATTGCTCAATGACTGGTTGAGTTTTTGGGACCCCCAGATTCATACAATAACCGATAGAATCTGACAATATGTTGTGTCAACATACAAGGCTCGCGGCCCCAATTCCGGTCATCAATTTTCAACATAGAAATCTTGTTCTGTTTTCTTCTTTGAAATGTAGTGGCATGAAAATATTTCGTATTTCTTTCTCCCCATTTGAGCTAATTAATTCGTGATCACATACTCCACTACATTTCTTCTAACCTCCATAATATATCAATATGCTCTATGATTTTGTGAGTAGCCTCCTTGGTCAAATCATCTGTTTTACGATGAGTGAGATCTGTAAGTTTTTCTTGAGACAATCAATTTGGCACCAATGCATTGGAGAATTTCTTTTTGCTCCATTCTGCCACTTCATCGGAAATCTTTTTGGATTTGCCAATAAAATCCATTTGATTCAAACTTGGGTCACCCCGGACCTTTCTAATAATCTTACTACACTCCGTATTTTCTAACTAGAAGGCTTCGAATTTGAATTCTTTCTTCCTTTTCACTAAAGCTGGAGACAAAGAGAGAAGCATAGGGCTATGGTCGAAACAAATCGCTGGCAAAGCATAGGCTTCGACATTAGGAAATATCACATTCCAATCCAAATTGCATAGGACCCTATCCAATCTTTTTTTGACAAGAGCATCCTCATCTCTATTGTTTGCCCACGTGAAGGCACATCCTTTACTTTTCCATGTCCATAACCGAAGAGTCATTCAAAAGATCACAAAATGCAACTAACCTATAATGGTCCGTTTTTCTTTTCCTAGCCTTACTGATAAAATTTCATTGAAGTCACCAATGCAAACCTAAGGGAGATGGTTAATGAAATGGATAATGCGTAACCGTTGCCATAGTAGGAGTCTCTCTTGATTATTTGGAAATGCATGTAAAAAGGTAATCTTCATCAAATTTCCTCTTCCAAGATGTCTACTTATCACATCAATAAATTCCCGTGTTGGATTGTACTTCTTAAACCTCTACATTCCACATAATGGCTATCCCTCCAACAAATCTTATTGGATTCAGCACCACTAAAGTTCTGGAATTGAAGACGTCACCTATCGCGATCCACTACTGTCTCTTTGTTCTTCATCTCGATCAAGAACACCACATTGGGCCTTTCAAGAGCCATTAAGGCTCTAAGTGATGGGAATGTCAATGATGTACCCAACCCTTGATAATTCCAGCTCAAAAATTTTATATATATCCCGGTGAATTATTAAGGCTAGCCACCAAAGCCCAATCCTTCGTTCCTTCCACCACTTGAATGGTAGTATCAAGTAATTCATATCATTAATGAGCAAGAATTACTCCCTTGATTGAATCTCTTTAGCTTCTTTGGCAAAGCGGTCTTTAGCCCAATTCTTCCTTATTTCAAAGACCTCGAGGAAGAACCTAAGCTGGGAGATCCAAGCAACAAGATTTGTGTTCCTTGGCCACTTTTCTCCGTAAGAATAAGTGCAAAGTCTCACCACCTGTTTTCTCCTTAAGAGATTCTCCTTCCATTAGTTGCTTCTCTATCACAAGTGCTACAATTTTTAGTATTATAGAGATCATGAGATAAAATATACCTAGAATTATTGTAATATCAAAAAGGTAAAGGAGCAATAAAAAGATAGCGATGCTTTGTTGATTTATGAAATGGATCGGAAATGAAAAGATATTCTAAAATTTGGGAGTAATATATTTTGAAAACTTTGGGAAAATTACCAAAAAAAGTAATAACTTAATTACAATTGTGTCAATTCAATCCAAAACCTTTTTTTTTTGCCAATTGAATCCTAACAATTCAATCCATCCGGCCAATTTTAGTCGCCAACACAGACATGGACGCTAGCCGGCGCTGACGTAGACAATTTTTAATAACATTTTAATATTTTTTTTCAATTTCTTTTTTACTTTTTTACCTTTTCTTTTCTTTTCTTTCTCTTTCTTTTTTTTCTTCCCTTGTTATTCCTCTATTCCGTCGTCGGACCTCAACAAGAGCCGGCGAGATCGACCTCGCCATGGATGGACGAGGCTAGACTAGTGAGGATGAGGACGAGGGCATGGCGACGGCGAGGTCGAGGTCGATAGATTGAAATAATCAACAAATGAACTCCAGTCTAGCGTCCTTAAGCAGAACCCACACGTCTTCCTTGGCGTGCCTCAACCCCCTATCCTCGGCCACGTTAGCTTCGATCTCAAAAACCGTAGATCCTTCTCTCCTCTGTGTCTTTGTCGGTCCTCGACTTCTTCGCCGCCAGTTTGGCATCCCAAGAATCCCCCTTCCGCTTAGTGTTTCTTGAGACCTCGAAGACTCCATTTTCGTCAATAGGCGAGGTTGGCCTCGCCATGGCTTGACGAGGCTCACCCTAGCCAGCCACTGATGAGATCGACCTTAACAAGGTCAAGCGAGACTCGCCCTCACCAGTGGCCTGCAAGGTCGACCTCGCCGGCCCTCGCCTCTAGCTTGTAGCTGAGGTTCGGTGATTGTCTAGAGAAAGAAGGGAAGAAAAAAAAAGAGACATAAAATAAAAAAATTATTAAAAAATTAAAATAATATTGAAAGTTGTCCACATTAGAGTCAGCCACGCCACATACGATGGCTGGCGTTCATGTCAACATCGTCCGACCAAAACTGGAAGGAATGAATTAGCACAAATGCAAAAGGCTTAATATTCAATTGACAAAAAAAATAGATTTATTACCGAATTGGCACATTTGAAATATATTTAGAACTGTTTCGGTAATTTTTCCAAAAACTTTTGAATGGTATCGAATGACTATTTATCTTTTTGGTCTAAATGGAAAGACTATTTAGCTTATTCATCTCGTGCATTTAAGTATTAAAATTTGTCGCAACCTGTCACTTTATTCCTTCCGTAACCTTTCGTTAGATTTTAGGGTAGACCAAACAATAAATAAGCGTGATTTCTTTAGCTCTCCTCTTTTGGTCCTGTCTCGCTCTTCCTCGCGCCTCCTGAGCATAGCGTTGGGGTCGATCCAAACGCTTCAGCCCAGCAGTCATGGGCCCACCGGATTACCACGTCATTACTTTGCTTAGTTTTTACTCTTAAAAGAATAAAATCGAAAGGCTCTCTCTACCCACTGGGAATTAGAGAACGTCCAATCGTCACTTGACTTTGTCCCCGATCGAAGCTTCCAAAAGACATCTCTTACCACAAAATTCCAACGTTATCTCTCTCAAACTCTCCTCTCCTCTTTGTCCGATTCGCTCAATTCTATAATGGACGGGAAACATCGACGAATGGCGCTCCAAGAAGTCCCCACCACCAACTCCCACATTCCACCTCCATTATCTCTTGACAAATGAGAAGCGTGACGACATTCAATTTCGAATCATGGCATCGTAGCGAGTTGAGCCGAGTGCTATGAAAATCGAACTCAGTGAGTTCCTTTATTTATATACCAAAGCATGAACATCAATACAAGTATGTATCCGTATATATACCACGAACATGAGAGGCGACGGCCAAATCAAACGTCCTAATGCGCCGATAATGAAAGAATAACGTAAGCAATACAATCAACATAACCAAGAACTAAGAGACGCCCAAGAAAAATCAAGGCATCGGCCCATAGAATGATCATCTAAAGATCCTCCAGTCGATGTCGCACTTCTCGGTCTGGAAGGCGGTGGTGGCGGCCGATGACGAGGAGCTCAGAGGGACCTTCAACCCGCATTTGATCCTCGGCTTGATGCGGAACGTCTTGATCTTGCCGAGCTTGAACCGCACCCTCAGGTACAGCCTCATGTCGATGTCGTACACCCCGGCGGCCGTCTCGGAGTTGAAGTCGCTGAGCCCGTCCGATCCGAGCACCACCACCTGCTGGCCCTCGAACGCTAGGCTGAGCGTCGTGGTGTTCTTGTGTCCCTGGTAGAACGGGGTCAGGTACTGGGAGTCGAAGCGCTGGCCCGCGTAGAACGGCCGCGCCTCGATCCGGTCGTAGTAGATCCCGATGCGGCGGTTCGGGTTCCGGATGGTGAGGCTGAGGTTGAGGTTGTAGTTGAGGAGGGTGTTGCCGGTGGTGAGGTTGAACTGGGTGAGCTCCGCGTCGGTGACGTGGAACTTGACGAGGTTGGGGCGGAAGATGAGCCAGAAGAGGAGGGCGAGGAGGCCGACGGTGACGACCACGGTGAGGATGAGGTTGAAGATGAGCTTGAGGAGGCAGCAGCCGCAGCCGCAGCCGCAGTCACCGCCGCGGCCGGGGCGGAGGTAGGAGTGCTGCTTGGGGGGAACGGCGGGGCCGTAGTAGGCGCCGTTGAGGTGGCCTTGCTTCTCCGCCATGGGAAAACAATGGAGACGCTGCTGGACCGAGAGAAGATGAAGATGGAAGAGGAAGATGAAGATGAAGATGGAAGGTGGAAGATGAGGGATGAGTATGGAGTAGGCTAGGGTTTATATATAGGGGTTGAGTGCGAGGTGGGAACTTGGCGTCGCCGAAGTGTTGATTTCGTTGGAGTTTTCACGCGTTTTAACGCGGTTTCGCTGCTGAGTTTTAGGTGTTTTTAGGGAAGGACCGATGCTGCGAGGTAACTTCCGGCGAGTCCTTCGTCTGCCAAAAACATGTCGTGTTGGAAAGTGGGACCTACCTGGCCTCCTAGGTCTAATACCGCGTAGTACTCCCATCCCCACCTTTACTCTTTCGATAAATCTCGACCGTTGATTTATGGAAGATTAGGGCTTCTTTCATCGGCGGTCGGAATCTTGTTCGGCACCGCGCGGAGGGGAGGATCTTTATCTTTCGACCCTTGAAAGTGTGGGTTATCAGTCGCAAATTGAAGGCCCGGTGATTAAATTTGGCGTATGGCGTTGAATGCTCATTTAAGAGCGGTGCGCATCGGTTTATTAAACTAATTTCGGTACTTTTATTACCACGGTTCTAGTCCAAGTTCATCATATCAAGTTGAATCAGCCGAACATGCAAAATTATGAGAGAAAAAATCGCGACCTTCCCATCTTTTTAATCGGTTATGTGCGACATAATTACGGTCTAATTTCAAGATTTTACGCTCGGCATCTCGAAGTTGGATACAATTAGCCCGGTACTTCGTACGGGCAAGTCCGGAGAGATGTTTAAGAGGGAAGCCCTTTGTAGAATGCATCAATGTACCCAATTCGATATGCGTTCGTTAAATAAAATTTAAGGTAATAAGTTACGGATCAACCGTAACGAACAGACTTCCGGAGTTGTGAAAACGAGTACAATCCATTAACAATTCGCGCGGGGGACGAAGCAAACCGGGTCAATGTTATTGTGTTTGCCGCTGTACGTCGCGTCATCTTTCAAATTACGTGCCTTGTTTGACCTTTTTCCGTCCCACGTGGCGGATTTCGACGTCGATGCTGACGTGGGGAAGCGGAGAAGATTTCTTTAGAAATCGAGGGCGGAAAGACTAGAGCAGCAAGATGACGTCCAATTGCAGCAGCTGAAGCGGCTACTCGTACCTATAATTTACGCCAATGGGGGTTGGTCCAGTTTCGACCGGTTCCTCTTCGCCAGCGTATCGGTTGAAGATTCCGGCTTCGCT
Organism: Syzygium jambos; assembly: GCA_031216235.1. Taxonomy (NCBI): domain Eukaryota; kingdom Viridiplantae; phylum Streptophyta; class Magnoliopsida; order Myrtales; family Myrtaceae; genus Syzygium; species Syzygium jambos. The sequence goes on along the minus strand of CM062230.1, from coordinate 18,018,975 downwards.
CCTCGTGTCTTCGATTTCTTTTTTGTTTAGTTCTTGACTTGGCACGCGTTGGCGTTCACATGACATGATTGGAGCATCTTAACGCCGGGACGGGGAGGAAGAGGTTCCCGTCCCCGTGCGCTGTCCCCACCTCCCGAGGCCGGCACCATCTCATTCATCGTTATTGTTGACATCTCCTAAGGTTTTTTTTTTACCAAATATTAATCGAAAGTTTATACTATCTTAGGAAACCTCATCTTAATTTTCGTCGAAATCGCAGAATCACCGGCATATAAACTTTAAGTGTATTTCTTCTCCTTGAGGAAGATAAAGATATAAGGAAAATAAAGAGTGCGAGGCGTATGGACACCGACACATTAAAATAAAAAATACATTCGTAAAGCCCGCTGTCTTTATAAATCAAACGAACGGGCCATGGAAGTCCTCGCAAGAGCAAAAGTCCCATTTTTTTAATGAGGTTAACATTTGAGGAGACCTCCTGATTAGAGGTTGGTGCTCTCATGCGTTGTCCCTACCTCCTAACGCTGACACCGTCTCATTCATTGTTCTTGTTGGCATCTAATTTCTATTAAGGTTTTTGACCAAATGTTAATCTTGGCCATCTCGGCAAAATGTCGATTGACTCGTGCAATTAGATCATGCTCTGCGTGTGCCTTTCTCCAGGCACCTAGTTTGCTCCAAATCAGACGGGAGGATCGCTGGGAAATGCAATTTTGAGCCGTAGCTGTCCAATCTTCAAAGAGATCCCAGTGGGCGAAGGAAAATCCAAGGAATGCGAGGAATGCCATGTAACCAAGTAGAGTTTGAATCCCTCCTTATTTAAGATTAGCCGTTTTTATGCTGAAATTAGACTATATTTTTTTTAATAGTATAGTCATTAAAGCTATCGGTTTCGAAAATTTGATTTTAATAGAAAATAAGTTGTAGTTTGCCGAAATATTATATACATTTGTAGAAAATACCCATAAAATAAGTCGACCCTATGTTCGCATACCGAAGGATCAAACCGAATGAACCTGCAGGAAGAGTCTTCCGAGGCTTATCGGTCCTATGAACCGAGGCCCCATATATGTGACTATTTTGATATGTGTTTTTGAAAAATAAAATTAAAAATTTGATATGATAAAATTGGCTCCGCTATTTCAAAATTACATTTATACTTTGAAATTAGGTCATGAATTTGAAATTGTGAATTTGCATGCTTTGCACGCTGATTGAATATGACTGGGTTTGATTTTCAATGTTGATTGCAATAGAATAATGATGAATAGCATGTTGAATGTTTTTTTTTTTTTTTTTTTGGATGACCCGGGAACCTCCCTTTCGCCCGACAGGCTAATCGGTACTAAACCCGGGGGAAGACTAGCCCAGCAACCCACCGCCAGGGCCCCCCACTTTAATCGCTGACGACACAGAGTTTCGAACCACTCACCTCCTACGATGGTGGGAGAGCTCAAACCAACTGCGCCACCCACGAGTGGGTGCATGTTGAATGTTTGGATACGCTGATGACAAAATTAGGCCATATGCATGAATAAATGTGTAAATGCATGATGTTTTAACACATGCACTGCTTTGGAAATACATGCCGACTTTGAATTGCTTACCGTTTTGATAAAATTTCATGTGAATTAAGATCGCATGTTATGATAACGAGGATACACGCTGATGTGACAAAATCGCGGGCTGTTATGAGATTACATGTTGTAGGATAATGCACGCTGATATTCAAATTGAATTTTGGGATTAGATTTATCGCCATTAGTGATTAGTGTATTTAGTGGTTGCGGCCCCCGTTTGATTTAGAATTGTCTATATTACATGATGGATTGGATTCGTCCCCGCTTTTAACAATTTAGAACATACACAAGGTGTATAGGTTGTGCGTGTTGTTTGGATTTGGATGCGTGTTTGACATGAATTGGATTCATCCATTGGATTTGTTTTGAATGCATTGCGAATTTTTGGAATGACTACAATGGAGTCGAGTAGTTGTCTATCCAACGATGCGACTTGAGGGCGATCGTAGAAATTTTTATGTTTTCAAAACCAAAAAGATATATGTGTAAGTAAATTAGGAAATTCTATGATATTGCATGACACAACTTAATCGAGGAATTTGGTACCAAAAGGGTGACGTGGGAGCTGCTAACTCTCACCTCACATTTAATCGAATCCTTGGATCTAGATATTCAGTCTTAGGAGATCAATTGACCCTAGGTGATTAGTTGACTTCCCTCTAACAACTAAGGATTTTATGTTCACAGTCGACCTACCAATAATTTGTGGCGACTCTTAGATTTTATGTTCGTTTTACGAAAAGCAAATTTCAGGAAAACATTTCCTAGATTTTCCGATGTTCGTTTCACGGAAAATAAGATAGTTATGAAAAAAATTTTCCACCAATGGCAAAAACACCTTCAAAAATTAGGAAAATGTTTTCCACTCCATGTCTTCTTTCTCCTCACTTTCTTTCATAAAATACATTTTACTTTTACTTATATTTTTCTTTTTTATTTTTTTTTTAAAATTCAAAATTTAATTATTTTCCGAAAAACATTTTCCACAAACGTCACATTTTCCGTGAAACGAACGGAGCCTTAGAGTAGTTACAGATTTGATTCACAACAGCACACCCTGACGTAGGGCAAGGGAGACCCTAGGCTGTAGACCGTAGGAAGAAATTTTTTGAAATTGAGAATTTTTTTTCGAGTTCTTTGGGGTTTTTTTTACAGCAACATTTTCCTATTTTTACGGAGAACCCGGAAATGATGTCATGCCACAGCTCGACGGGGCGCGAGACGCTACAGATGACATTACACGTGGTTGTGTTTTCCTCTATCCCTTGGAGGGAAGATACCGCCGGCCAAGACTTTGACTGACAAATTATAAATATGAACATCAGCCACATGCAAACTTACTAAACATACATTTCCATAACCCACCAGTTAGCAAAGTGATTACGAAAAATTTCCTCTAAGTAGGTACAGGATAAAATATGACCCTTTTGCAACCCTTTTGAATCCTACCTATCATTTTAAGGATTAAATTGAGAGACCGAATGCATCACATGCCTTCGCATTATCAAGAGAACACACTATGGATTCAAAATTCGAACAATAAATTCATTACAGGCTTATAGATATGCGAATACAAATTAACATTCTCAATTGTAATTGTTGTATTTCTCTCCAAAATGAGGTAAGCTCTATCTAATTAAACATAAATCGAAGATATTAATTTAGTTTCTTCCTAAAGAACGATGTTGACGGCCGAGTTGCGTTTCCTAATTCCATGCGAGAAGTCGCGCATGCGCAGCTATCGCGTGTAGCTGCGTTCGTTGAAATTGGGTAGCTTCTCGCGGATTCTTTCTTTGTCTGCCTCCAAGTCAAAAGTTTATGGCGACGAAGTTTGCTGTCAACGAGTTTCCATGATTTCGAAATCCGAACCATATCAGAAATACTCGAGCAAATTTTAAATTAGTAAATCTATCATTAGGATCATTGTAACACGCCAAGCCGCAAACCACTACTTGTTAAGTATGATTTGATTTTCTCTCCTTCGAAATCGACAGAACTTATTGACAAGCGAGATGATCCGACTCTAACGATCGGGAATGCTGTGCTTCCGGCACATCAAAAAACCTCTCTTGCTCAGAAAGCTAGATTTCGTGCACGCCGCTACCCGCCTGCTTGGTTATAAATTATTCTTTTTTTTGTGTGTATTTTGTAATTTCGTAAGCTCGGCTATCTTAATCATCATTTAAAGAAATTTACTCACAGGTGAACAAATCAAATTATCTTTTCATCTTTAAAAAATAGAAAGAGAATGGTGATAACAGGTGAAGATAATGTAGGGGAGAGTCGATAAAGATAATCCGCTTCTCTATGTAACTGATCCCAAATAAATTAATATAACCCAATGTGAATCTTCTTATTTTTCTTGGTTTGATGGTAGAGATGTGAAAGCTATAGGCCGAGATCCGCAGAATACGACGGAGAGGGCCCATGGAGACGGCCGATAGATCCACACCGTGGACGGAAGACGAGTTGTACTTTTACTTCCTTCTCTCAAGTTTCATCTTCCTTCTCTCAAGTCCCACACCTTTGTAATTGGAGTCACTCCGGGATGGAGAGAGTCCATCGACGCTCATGACGGAATGTTCGGTTCGAAATGAGAGATAGTGCAAGGTTTAGACCTTTGAAATCGTTTAGTTTCGTTATAATTGCATTAGCATTTCACCAAAATTTGGAGGTCAAATTTAGGACCGTACCGTATTTCATTTTGAAGAGGGTTAACGTAACTCTATGAGAAAATGACATAAACAGCCCTTGAACTTTGACTCAATAGGCAATATAGTCTATACACTTTTAATTTGTTCAATATGGTTCATAAACTTTAGCCTAATGCATATATGGTCCATGAACTTTTAATTTGTTCAATGTAATTCCTGAACTTTTGGTACATGTTCAATTTAGTTTCTGAACTATATAAAAATATTCGATGTTATCCCTAATCTTGAATTAATGAAATGACGATATTGAACATTTTTATATAGTTTAGGGACTACATTAGATTACATTGAACATGTATCGAAAGTCCCGGGACCACATTAGATAAATTAAAATTTTAGGGACCACAATGAACAAATTAAAAATTCAAGGACCGCATTATATATTGAGCTAAAATTCAAAGACTATTTGTGTCATTATCTCTAACTCTATAAGCTAAAATATAGTACCTGTGACACTTGGAAGCAACTCCTAACGTGCTTCTTGGGCTTTGTTCATACAGAGTGATACTGTGAATCATGAAATTATTTATTTTGCTTACAACTGCTTTCATTTTGATTACGGAAGAACTTCGCAAAATTCAAGGTGAAGTTGCTGGTCATAGTTTATTCGAGGAACTCCTTCATAGTGGCACAGTTGATGGTTCGACCGTTCAAAATACGTAATATTGTGATGTCTAGAGTTTTAGAATCATCAGTAGGCTCTGTCATCTTTGATAGAGCCCATTTTGGGCGGAATTGAGCTCTGGATCGATGTTGATGAATCAAGAAGGCCATTTTTTTTTGTGGTCAAAAAAGAATGCTTTTATTGAAATTCAAGAGTACTTGAAACCAAAACCCAACATAGAAGCATCAAAACATAATAATTCCCATAAAGATTGGGGGGATAGGCCACCCAAGATGAAATTAGGGCATTCCTATGCTGAGCCTTCACGACCCAATCAGCAACTTGATCTGCGGATCGGCTACAACGGGTCACAGTTAGGTTAGTGAAATGGGCCATCCGGATTCGGGCTTCCCGGGTCAACGCCTCCACTTCTCAGTACACATGACCCTCTTCGTGCAGCATCTCTACCATCTCAGGGCTATCAGTCTCCAATTCAATTGTCTCCTCTCTCCTCTCAAAGAAGAACTTTAGAGCTTCAAGCAGAGCTTGCAATTATGTGTGTAACGCCGAAGTTGCTGGAACTGTCATGGCGAAGCCATCCAACAAGGTTCTAGCTTCATCTCTAAGGATCCTCGACACTGCTCCTTCTGCTGCGCCTCCAAGAACGGAGCCATCTATGTTGATTTTGAAAGAATTACTCTTCGGAGGGTTCCAATTTGGAGGTAAGAGACTATTTTCAGCGTAAAGATTGAAACTTTGATGATTCCAATTGCTATAGTTTTGTAACATAATCCTTGCTGACTCAATTAGGGTTCCCAGATTTGGGGGTTTTCTTCGAAACACAAATTTGTTTCTCGCCTTCTAGGTAAACAGCGGGAGGATGGCAATCTCATCTAGAGTAAGCAATTTACCTGGCTGTAACTGATAATTTTGAAGCCATACCTCTCAATTCGTGTTAGATTTTGACGTATGATTTGGATTTGAACTGAGGGGTCTGTCCAGATTGCATTGGTCCAGGAACAAAGGAGAAAAAGATGCTCCACTGTTTTAGCCTCTTGATCACAGAAAGGGCACACTGGTCAAGGTAAAATTTTCCTTTTATAAAGATTTTTTTTTGTGGGGAGAGAATTTTGGCATACACTCCATAGGAAAATTCTAACCTTAGGGGGAATTTTTAGGTTCCAAATACGACACCATAGTTTGCGGGATGGTTGGAAAGATGATGATGCTTGCATAACATGCTGTGGGTTTTCTTTCTCACGAGTGTGATTGTACGCACTTTTCACCGAGAAGACCCTGATTTTGTAGTTGTCCACACCAATTTATCTTGTGTAGCATGACTGCAGAATGGCATTGCTAACACCTCATTCACTATCTACTCATCAAATAGCCTTCTAAGCATAGCTTCATCCCATCTTCTCTCCTCATGTCGAATCGGTTCTGCAACTTTAGATGGTTCATCAAAGGTTGCAGGTCCTCCAATTATTCCTCTTTTTAGCCATCTATCTTCCCGAATGTTGATTCTCTCCCCAGTGCCAATTGACCACATGACTGACTTTGATATAGTCTCTCTCCCTATCAGAATACTCTACCATCCCCAAGAGGGCCGAGACCCCTTCCCAGCCTGCCAAAAGGTTCTTGTAGCGAAATAGAGATTCCTTTGAGAATTTGGCACTATAGGGATGACTGGTTTTGAGAGAGTCTCTATGCTTGTTTACCAAGCATGGCTTTATTAAAAGATATTAGATCTATAAATCCCATTCCTCCTTGATCTTTTCTAGTTTTGAGAACTTCACATCTCTTCTAGTGACAGCCAATCCTTGATTCACTATTTTTCCACCAAAAAGCCGCAACCTTCTTCTACTGGAATTTTGAATATAGACATTGCATATTGAGGAAGAGCTTGAACAACAGTCTTAATCAGAGTTTCTTTTCCTGCCTTTGCGATTAAATTTTCCTTCCACCCCTCTAATTTCATATTCACTCTTGCCAAAATTCAAGCAAACATTTGTATCTTAGATGCACCCCAATCTAAAGGAATCCCTAAATATTTCCCAATCTTCTCAATTTCTAGGACTCTAAGTTCAGTTGCCATGTTGTTTCTTAAATTCTGCGGACAACATGAACTAAAATAGATTCCAGATTTGTTTAAGTTAATTGCTTGCCTAGATGCATAGCAATATTGATTCAGGATCAATGCAAGATTCTGACATTCGTTAACCTTACCATCTAAGAAAAAAATGGAATCATCAGCAAAAAGGAGGTGGGAAAGGACTAGACAATACATGTTCAGTTTAATTCCCACTATTGTACCATCCTGGACTGCTTTTCTCATCAATGCCGAGAGTGCGTTGGCTACAATAATAAACAAATAGGGAGATATGGGGTCTCCTTGTCGTACCCCTAGTGTTGGCTGAAAGTAGGGCAATGGTTCCCCATTAAATTTTACATTGAAGGAGACAGAATTGACACATTTCATTACTTTCTCCACCCACCAATTGCTGAATCCCATTTTCAACATGCAAGCCTCAAGAAAATCTCACTTTACCCTGTCATAGGCTTTTTTCATAGCAAGCTTTAACATCGCCTGAAATTTTCTCTTCCTTTTTCTGATTCTCAATTGATGAAGGACTTCCTGAACAATAAGAATATTGTCTTGGGTATGTCTACCACCCGCAAATGCCCTTTGTTCTCCTTCTATTAAAAACAGGAGCCAAGGTTTCAATCTAATAGCCAAGATTTTCGAGATAATTTTTTATGCAAATTTGCATAGGTTGATTGGTCTGAACTGATCCAGTCCTTCCGAATTAGGAACTTTCGGGATCAAGGCAATATGGGTTTTGTTCAGTTCTGGATTTAAATTTCCAAAATATAAAAATTTCTTTGCTTCATCAAAAACCCCATTCTATATTTCATCCCAATGGCTTTGATAAAATTGGCCATTCAAACCATTTGGCCTCGTTGCCTTAAGGGAGCCAGAAGGACTTTTGCATGGTATGTGGTGCCAATGGCAAATCCGCAATTGGGATGGGCCACTTGAAGAGGCACCAATTCAACATGATAAATAAAAACGTTTGCGGTCAAGGGGAGCTCTTCAAGCACAACATTGCACACAGAAAGCCCGTTCAAGTACGGTGAGGTGAGGAATCAGCAAGAACTTGTATTTTGTTGTTTTGCCGTCGAACAATCCTTTGGCTTTGTTGAAGATCCCAGCTTCGTCCATTAAGTGCAAAATGCTCTGCAACCTTAGTTGAGACCCGTTTCACGAAGATGAACACACTAGACACTGCAAGTCGCTGTACAAAGAGAAAAGGGATGCAATTGGTGCATCTGTTGTCCACAAATAACTTTTGAGACTCTTTAACTTATGATTTATGGACCAGTCCCAAGAATCACGTGTATTGTGTCATCATCACCCACTGGGTGGATGAAGACTGGGAATTATGGCACTGAACTCTAACTTCTAAAATTTTAATATCTCCGTACAATTCCGTTATAATGTGGCCTCCGAAATAATGAGGACTGCCAATGAGTTTGGCATTTCCGGTAAAATCTTCACCATCACCTTAGATGATGCCGGCATAAACACCTCTCTAATCTAAAGTCTGGTCCAACAACTAAATCTTGTTTGCAGTGACATTTGTTTCCATGTATGGTTTGTGTAATTTGTGCTTGCAAGACAGTCCCCACTTAGTTTTACGATTCTGTGACCACCATCAGCGGTAGGTTCAACACATTAGATTAACCTCAATTAGCAATTAGGCATCAAGAGTTGTAGGTCCTTTGCATGTCAGAAAGATAGCAAGTTCAGAGGTTCCCTCTGGATGAAAAATGGGGTGGAATTTCACGTCTGAGACGTTGACAGGGCATGCCAGGAAATGGTCATGCTGACGCTGTACTCCACCAATAATAGCACAGGGGGCGGTCTCCCGTCGAAGTCGTAGGCACAAAAAGATTGGAGGGTTGCTAAACTCTTTGGGGGACTTCTTGCATATTTTCAGCAATGCAATGATGCTTTGTTGTCCAATTATTATCTATCAACCAACCAAGCCATTTCATTTTTATGGTTGATGTCGATTGAATTAGCGCATAAGGAGGGTGATTCCTTCTTCAATGAAGCGATACTGGCCATGAAGACGTAATTACTAAAAAATCACAAGGACATCAACATGTGATTTTGGTGTCCTTTGTCTTGAATTCAAGGTTCAAGTTGGAGGGGCTTAGTACTTTATCTGTTTCATATTGCAAAACCTTGAGATTAGGCAGGGAGGTCCGAGTGGAGCAGATATTGGTGATGGTGAGATTAGCTCTTGAATATGCATGATGGAGACGCCAATTGATTTGATACGCTGAGCTTCACCCATGGACAAAGATGACGCGCTAATCGAGGAGTGCCAAGAAATCGGTTTGGTTTTTACTTCATAAATAGAAGAATACCCCACCGATTTCTGCTAGCTCTTTATCGTAATCTACCGATGAGGTCAAGATGTACTTGATAACAAGCTACTCCAAATGTATTCAAAGAGTTTAAAGACAACGTTGACGTTATGAAGTGATGGAAGGAGCAAAGTTTTTGCATTTTTCTCGCTGGTCGCGCGGACACCTCGGTTATCAAAAAAAAAAAGTTTTGCATTTTTCTAGTCTTTTCCACCATTTAACGTGACTTACTAATCCCACCGGCATCAATGCTACCATAGGAGTCCACTTCCATTCCTAGCCAACCGATTATAGAAGACATAGCTTTATATTCACTTTGAAGAATGTACAAATGGTTGTCTTTGAGCATGATTGATTTTTGCAAAAGTTGACTTAAGCCGAATGTGCCGGATGTGAAAAAGAGGATGTCGATGACAATTTGATTATCCAAATCATGGTGAGTGACATCGCGCCAGACATCGAATTCATTATACATTCTCTTTGGTATATTTTATTTATAATCGTTATTAGGACACTTATATGTGTAACTTTGTTTACCAAAATTGAAGATGTACTTGTATTTCGTTCATGTTTAATTGAATGAGTGTTTTTCATTAATTCTTTTCAATTAATTTCTGAATTATTTATAGCATTTAAATATAATAAAATATTAACCATTGACGAAAGGCTACATTTTATAATGGTTGACCGACAACTTCAACAAATAAAAAAAAAAGAGCACGCCCAAGTTAAGACATTCAAAACTACAATCCACATATCTATCATAAATCAACTGTTCGGATGTTCAGAAACTCTTAAATTTTTCACATTACCAATCCAACCAGACAACAACCTATTTGAACATAAATGTATCCGAGTTGAGTAATTGATCGAGAGAGAGAGGCAATGGCATATGAAAATTTTTCAAGATTAAAGAAATCCCGGACGTGGGCCATCGTGCGGTGTGCAAATAATGTCATTAAACTTTAAACATTTGTGTGTCAGTCAAACAACGGGCAATGACATTTGTGCTGGACCAACGAAATGTACCTATGTCCAATCAAATTTTAAATATTATTAGTTAACCAATATGTCGTGTTTTACTATGTATTATGCAATATCTTAGTTATCCTAAAAAAATGTTATAATTTCTCCATTTCTTGCATTTTTATTGAATATCATTATATATAAATTCAACTTTTTAACTATTTTCAACAAATTTCTTCATAATTTTTTTCTCGTTTTAATTAAAGAAACATGCCAACAGCGACTGGGCACGTGGCCCGGCATGGGACACCGCTAGATAGAAGACATAATGGAATAGTCCGAGACAAAATTTTGTGATTGTTCAAGATGCCAATGCACAAGATTTTGGCAAGAGCACTCGACAAACTAAAGATGAATTTTTAACAAACAAAATTTGAAGATTTACGTAATCCATATATCAATTAATCAGAACGATGGAAAAGTAATTGCGCGAATGCGTACAGATGAACCATTTGTGGCCGTGAAGAATCGCTCTCTCTAAATTACTACTTTAGAAAGAGGACCCAACAAAATAAATATGGAACAACAAAAAATTTGAAAGATTATGTAATACATATTTGATTGGATGATGCAAAAGCAACCGTCCGAGCATGGATCGAGGGCTAGTCCTTTTTGATGGGACATGAATCATCATAGTAACTAAAAAGTCCATTCTCTAGAGGGGAAATGATATAAATTATTTTTGAATTTCGATTTAAGGTATAATATCGTCCATAGAATTTTAATTACATTATCAATAATTTATAAATCACTTTAAATAAATTAAAAATTTAGAGATCACATTATAAGTTGCGCCAAAATTTAGAATTATTTGTATCACTTTCTTTTTCTCAATTACTATTTCGACAAACTAGCTTTTTGATGGTAATTGCGGCTCTCTCCGTTGCAATAACCGTTGATAAACGACTCGGCCTTGCCGGACGTAGCCAATACATGGGCTTTTCCATCGTCAATGCCTAGATGGGGAGTTCCCTTTCTTTCGGATCACGTAATGGGACACCGGATAAAGATAAGTGACGGCTGAAAAGTCACCACCACTAAAAGCCACATGAGAAATACGTCACTTCCTCCACCACACGGTCCTTTATAGCTAAGCCATCTTCCGGAAAATTAGCCGATCAATCACAAAATTATCGAATGTCATTTCAATTCTAATTTTTTTTAAAATTTTATCAATTTAATTATAATTCTTTGCATAAAATTCTTATTTAATTCTTCTAATCAATTTTCGAAACTTGGCAATTCAATCATGGACGGGCTTCCTACATAACACACCGAGTCAGTATTTCCGGCAATACTGACTGGAAATACTTGTATCGCTTGAGCTCCGTTTATTTTGCGAAATATGAATAATTTAAAAAATATTTTTTTCTAAAAAAAATCGTTTATATTGCTTAATATTTCGTCAGCAAAATTATTTAAACATAAATTATTATTGATAACGAAAACTTTTTTTCATTGACTAATTATTTTAAGTAATATGAATAATTTATTTTTTAAAAAATATTTTTCAAATTATTTATTTTTTACAAAATAAACAGATGATTAATGTATTATACTTTCCACTGCTCATCTAAAAAAAAAAAGGCTGTCATGAACAGATGAGGACCTGATATGCAACATGTACTCGAAAGTCTTTATCATCCCTCTTTTCTCGCTATAAACCACTCACATCCATCTTCAATCTGGCATGCAACAGATGAGCGTGAAGGAACCATTACTGATTAAATGAAAAATACATAGCACCTAGCCGCCAAGGAAGGAACTAGAACTGATAGAATAATGCGCTGCAACTGTCTTGCCCTATCATCTTAGTTTTGCACTTTCTGTCTCAGACCATACTGCCCAGTTTCAGCTTCGCCTAACATGCCATTTCCCAGCTTATTCCTCCACAAAATGTACAAATTCAGGTAGTTGACCCTGCCTATGGCCGTAGCACGTAGTGAAGCATTACATACGCTGCTAGAGGAGCCCGAATCATACAGCGACGCCGCATTTCTGGACCATCTGCAACTTAACGATGCCGTCTCCGGAGGCGGCAGACTCCTGCGCCGACGTGGCCGTGCTCTTGGGGAATATGATGTACGCGGGGCACTTGACATGCAGGTGGTAGCGCCCCGAGGTGAAGGTCCCGACTTTCCACCTCACCCGTCCGTCGATCTTGACCATCAGGAAGATGGTCCCGGCCGCCTGCTCCTGAGCCAACGTCATCGAGTTGAACGGCGCCACCGGCACCGCCGTACCGTAGATGAATGGCGACCACACGTCCACCTCTTTGTGCCCCTGATCTCATTGCATCCAAAATTAGATTAAATACACAGAGAAAAACGTTTACACTATTGGCATATTCTATTGTCGGGTAAATTTCGGTCCCTGGGGAAAATTTCGTACACACACATACACTATACTTAAAGTGACATTTAATGTATATATGTGGCCAAAAATAGTACAGTGACGTTCGTTGTTTTTTGGACTGATAATTTGAATAAACATTTCCACTAATCAAATTCATCATAATCTCCAATCTCCACAAATACGTCATTAAATTATTTTATGCTCCGCAATACTGATCATGCTAATTAATTTCACGTCCTGAAATACCCATAAATGAATGTGTTTGTTTCGAAAAAAATAAATAATTTATAAAATAATTTTTATTATTCATAAAAATATTTAGATAAAAATTATTATCGATAATAAGAATATTTTTTATTAACTAATTATTTCAAGCAACATAATTGATCATTTTTTAAAAATTATTTTTTAAATCATATTCTTTTCATCAATAAGGGATCCTAAGATACAAGTATTTAATTTGCAACTAATTAACACCGTTAAGCGAAAAATTTTATTTGTAGACATATATTAAATTACTAAATCCCTCACAAGGGCCAGAAACAGAAATAATAAAAAAACAAAGAAAAGACTAATAGATCAGGATCATCAGGTGAGTGACAGAGCTCAGTTCACCTGGTACGACGGAGGGATGGAGGAGCGGAGGGTGATCTGCTGGTTGCGGTAGATTGCGTAGACGTCGAGCTTGTCGTAGTAGACGCCGATCCTGTGGTTGGGGTTGCGGGACGAGATGGTGACGTGGATGTTGGTGGTCAGGAAGTTGGGCACGGAGGCGTTGAAGGCGTAGACGGTGACGTCCTGGAGGACGAACCGGGGCTTGTGTGGCCTCAGGATGGCCCACACCAGCAGGATGATGAACAGCAGGACGAAGTTGAAGACCAGGAGGCCGGCGCACAGCCGCCGGAACGTGCTCCGGCCCTCTCCATAGTGCTTCGGGCAGTCGTCGGATGTCATCGAGGGCGGCGATGCGGTGGCGGCGTAGGTGCCGGTGGTGCTGGTGGGTGGAGGTTCGTGCAAGGAAGAGAGGGAGCAGAGGACTAAATAATGGACTGAGAGAAAGATGTGAAGGGGACCTATCAAGTGGCAGGTTTCTTGAATCTTCTTCCTTTTCTTTTCAGCTTTTGCTCAAGTTGGGATGCTTTAAGCCACAGATATGGCGAGAAAAACGAGTTTTGAGTGCTTTAAATGCACAGCCAATATCACGTACTCAAATGCGTGTCAGACATATTAATGTGCAAAGAATCGGAAGATTATAATTATAAAGTGAGAACTAAAGCGGATTTATCACCCGGCTTTTGAGTAAAGTGTGAAAGTTGGGAATAGTGTCCCGTTCTAGGGATTCGCGCCCGAGCATCTTGCGGAGGAGAAAATTCAGAACTATCTCGGTGGGCCTGCAGGCATCTTTGGTTTACAGCAACAAAGAATGGGGTACGTCTGCTTTAGCATGTGTGTAGTACCTCAAGAGCAGATCTAATTTCAAAATACAGCTGTTTTAGTTTGTACAACGTTTTATTTCGACGTTATTCTTGCCCGTGATGTTGGTCTTAGTTTGACTTGTCTTGCCGCATAACACGGTCTGTACACGTACCACCAAGGTTTATCGTGTGTTTAACAAGTTAACGTAGACTTAGAAGAATCATTTCACGTCAAGTTTGACGAATGTTTAAAAGGAGAATATGTATAAGATGAAGAGCAAATTTAAACGTACGAATACAAATGCCTGTATAGGTTCAACTCCCACTACAAATCAAACTTCTCTAATAAATTCGGACGAAGAGCCAATAACTGGATTTACCCAAATGCCAATAGATTAGATATTTTTGACACGACGCTCGAAGGAGCAAGTTATTGGAGATGTTTTTGAATACATCAAGATAAGATCCTCATTCAAGGTTATACTAAGCCCATCAATACTCTTGCTTGAAATAGAAACAAAGTATGTAGAGGAAGCTTTATCGAATGAAAGTTGATCCGAGGCAATGCAAGAGGAACTTTCCTAATTCAAAGTAAATCAAGATTGGGAAGTTGTTTCGTGAGCCAATGATCATCTAGTATTTGGCACAAAGTGGGTCCATCAAGAGAAGCTTAGGGACGAAGGTAATGTGGTAAGAAATAAAGGCCAGACTTGTCCGAAATAGAATCAAAGTCTCTAGAGGAAGCTTTATCTTATGAAAGTTGGATCGAGGCAATTTAAGGGGAACTTTACTAATTCAAAATAAATCAAGTTCAGGAACTTGTTTCGAGACCTAATCATCATCTAGTAAGTGGCACAAAGTGGGTAAATCTAGACAAGCTTAGGGACGAAGGTAATGTGGCAAGAAAGAAAAGCCAGACATGTTGTACAAAGGTATACTCAAGAAGAAGGTACAAATCATGATATAGCATATGCACTTGTTGCACAACTAGAAGCAATACGTACATTACTTGCCTATCATGTAATTATGATTTCAATTTATATGAAATGGATATGAAAAGTGCCTTTTCAAATGGAGATGCAACGGAGGAAGGGCAGCGAGAGCAACCACCAAGTTTTGAGGGTCCCAAGAGAAAAATTGTGTCGGCAAACTTTCTAAAGTTTTGAACGGTCTAAATCAAGCCACTAGAGTTTGGCACGAGAGACTAAGAAGTTTCTCGATTGGAAAAGGTTTGAAAAAAGGTAAAGGTGGACACAACTTTGTTTCTAAAGAACAAAGCGAACATATTCTGTATATGTATCTCTATGTATATATATAGTATTATCTTTTTATCCCACTAATGGGAATAGGCGCAAGAACTTCTCGAAATTTTCTTGAAATTTATTTAGAGTGAATTCGAGATAAAAATTGAGGATGAACGAAACTTCTTGTTAAATATGTCTTAAATTTTATGTACTCGATCTGGTTCATCATCAAACCTGACATATTTTTTGTGCGACTCAAAAGTGAATGAAAAATTGAGATTTAGTTCGTGATCCAGAAGATTGGGCCGATAGACCTTGAGGCGGTCCGCCCAAGTTGGAGCAAGCGAACAAATGTCTCGGGGGGTTCTCTCGAGGAAATTTTTTGAGGAGCCCTATTTATACTGTGAATAGATTTTTTCATTGATTAAAAGAGATTTTCGTTTTGGGAGAGATTAGTAAGGCGTGAGGTTTTGTTAAATCGTTTTTTCGACTTCTGAAAACTGTACTCTTTTTTATTATAGTGGAATCTTGTTTTGCCTCGCCCATGGATGTAGATCTAACATGATCGAACTACGTAAATTCTTGTGTTCTGTATTTATTTTCCGCTTTTGTTTCGAACACTTCTTCTCATATTTCAAGGAGAGCACAAAGGACCAATGGGTTATACATCAAGAGAAGTAATCAAACGAATTGGTCGGAAAGTTTGGGATGGAAAATTCCAAAAAAAGCGAAAGCAACCATCTCTCATTCTACAAAGTTTGATAAGGATGGAAAAAAAAAAAAAACTTTCCCCGACTTGAAGAGCAAAGGGAGCGTGAGTTCCCGATACAAGTGGTGGAGCACCTGACCCCTATAATCTCTAACCAGCTGATTAGACAAGACTCGTAGAATGTTCGAGTGAAGTACCATTATCCAAGCCACCGCTCAATCTTAATCTAATATATGAAAAGCTCGAACTCAGTTATCAAATTAGATTTGTAATTAATAAGTCATACTCCTGTAATTCAGTAGTACCTTATTTGCATTTCTAGACAAGTCATTATAGGTTTCGCGTCTTTTTATGTGCATATGACTTGGGTTTTGTCGTGTCCTACAAAAATGGTAATTTTCAGGGTACAAAAGTACAAAATAATCATTGTCATCTAAGATTAACACTTGTCAATTAATTGAACAGCGTGTAATTCGCCAGTTGTCCAATTGATGGTATAATGCATAACATCGTACGGTATAACATGGTGCAGTTCCTATCTAGAAATTCTATCTTTCTCATTTGAAAGAAATGGGATAATGTAAGATGAATACGGGATGCCAAACTTTAAATGGGCGGTGCGAAAAAGAAACTAAAGGAATCACTTTTCAACAAAAAAACTTGTTATTCTGAAGACACCATAGGAGATTGATCACTTTAATCCTAAGTGGAATAACTTTCAGCTTTGCTTTAGAATTCTATCGAAAGATAAGAAAAAACAAAAGGTTAGCTTTTGCGGGTAGGTCCATTACATTGGGCAATGCTGTGCTTCAACCCTTTCTATGTGACGATGAGAACTAACTTGTAATTCCCCGATTAAATGGGTGATTGGAAGAAATTTCATCTGATTAAAGATGAAGGTAAATATAGTCCTGAAAAAATTGCAAGCCCCTTGTGAATTGACGGATAGGTAAAGGAGCTTCTAGGACGGGCCCATTGGACGACATGTGACACCTGAGTCTCACTTTTTCTGCGCCCCCCCACCACCCCCACGGGGTTCTCGCTTCCCCTGAGAGCCTCAGATGTCACTTGAGCTCAAATATGCTGGATCCTCTGTGCCGTCACTGTTGAGCAACTTCACCTATGCTAGCTGTTACCATTACCATCAACATCAACATCGGTCTTGCCCTACTGTGCCTAGCTACCATCTCTATCAAGATCCTACACGTGATGCTGTCGTCTTGTAGAACTTAGCGCTATCGTTCTCAATCTGTGGCTAAACTCCAATGAAAGTTGACACCAATGGTCGATTTCGCGATCTCAGATTCGAAGGGGACCACCTCAAATCTGAAGCCGCATGCCTTGGCGACTGGTGGCGACCTCCATCAGAGCCGGCCGCAAAGTCATAGGGAGAGCGCTTGAGATAGAGTAACACTAGCCATGGCTGCTTTAGTGTGATGATGGGACGATGGTGTTGACACCTAAATTTTGACGACTTAATTAGTTAATTTTCACATAAAAATTACGGATCGATCCTGATCTCTAGGAAAAAATATTAATTAAAATGCATATAGATATTAGAAGCATTTGCATAGGCTCATGTAGTTACATTTGCATTGGATCGACGGTGGTTGGACTAGAGTGAACGGCACTGAACTTAATGAAATTGGACTAAGCCCTCGTTCAAGAAAATTCTTGGTCTAGCCCATAACTATTATAAGAGCCGAAATTCTCTCATTGGATAATTGAACAATTAATCTTGATCATTATTCAAATTTTGGAAGATAATTGTTCGATTTGGTTTGATATTATCAAGATTCTAAGAGATAATAAAATTTTCATATCAGCAAAGTATATCTCTTAGAATTTAAAATTGAGAGTTTTAATCTAAACCTAGCACTATATAAAGGAACACCCATTCACGTTCCGAAAGAGGAGCCTTCATAATTTTCAGAAATTAGATTTTTTCATAGAGACACACAAGAGGCACACGTGAAGAGAGCGAGAAAGGGAAGAACATTGGAGACGCCACTGCCGCTGCCCCCACCGCGCGCCACTACCGCTGCAAGCCGCCGCCGCCCCTGACGCCGCGCGCCACCGCCGCTGCACGCCTGCCACCGCGCCACCGCCGCTGCACGCCTGCCAC
Organism: Syzygium jambos; assembly: GCA_031216235.1. Classification (NCBI taxonomy): domain Eukaryota; kingdom Viridiplantae; phylum Streptophyta; class Magnoliopsida; order Myrtales; family Myrtaceae; genus Syzygium; species Syzygium jambos. The sequence continues at coordinate 18,000,766 of CM062230.1, read as the reverse complement.
CGCGCCACCGCCTCTGCACGCCCGCCGTCGCCGTCGCGGCCACCGTCGATTCGCCGATCCACAATCCCGATCCGCTGCAAATTCAAATTAGGAAAGAAATCTGCAAATTAAGTAATTATCTTATCCCGATTTGATTTGAATATTTCGTTGCCTAATTTGTGCTTATTGATATCTAATTTTGCATATTCGAGTAATAAGCATATTTCAATTAGGATTTATTTCCTTTTTTGAAATCTTGGATATCTAATCTTATCAAATTTGGATAGAATTTAGAATTTTCAAAATCCTTCGAATATATCCAAGATATTTGAGATATCTAAATTTTTTTCAAGATGTGATCGATTAGGAAAATTTCCTAATCCGCAACCGCACACGTGAAAATAAATCTATCTATCAGGCTTTAGATAGAGTTATTTCCATAGCGGGTATTTCGAATTTTAGGATCGATCTGTCAAGCTTCAGATCGAAACTTAATTCGAAAGATTTAGCGGTTATTTTTTTACATGATTTTAATTTCGAATTTCGATAAAAAAATACCAAAAAAGATTGCTCTAGAATAGGTTAATTTCTTTAGTTTAAAATTGCATGTTTAGATAATTGGCATTTTTAATTCCGAATTTCATTAAAAAAATACAAAAAAATAATATGCCCGTCATTAGTAATAGGTCACGTCGTTGTATGACATATAATTTGCATGTTAGGTTGCATTAATCGCATGTCAATTTTTGCACGTCATTACATATAGGTTAGCTTTCATTTAAATAAGTAAAAAAAAAAAGAGAAAACTTCTGCATCTTTGAACTCTAAGTCAAGATTTATCAAAATTGTCAAATTAAGTATTTTTCCTGAAATTGGTACCGAAAGGGCGTTAGGGAATCTAGCGTAACCAAGTCCCCGAATTCATAATTTCTGGTTCGCAGAAATAAAATAGTATTCCCGCTATTTTATTTAGATTTCTAATTAACATACCCTAAATGATTAGTGGCGACTCCCATTGAAAATATTTGCATGCTCACAATTGGACCAAAGTTGCGATTTGATAGAGTTTGGGAGAACTCGAACTAGGTTAGTTAATTTAATTGATCTAGTAATCCATTAGCCTAAGATCGGACACCACGATTTTTTAGGTCGCGACAGATGGGAATGACAATGGTTGTGGTGAATCCCGATCAGCGTCCCTTTTTTTATGGCCAAAGTGTTTTGACTACAGCGGTGGCGTCGATGGCACGGGAGTGATGGTGCAGGCAGTTTTGCTTTGTTACAAAAAAGTAATGGGTGGTTCGAAAATGAAGCGGGGAGGGAGGGAGAGACAGACAGGAGGTAGGATAAAATATTAGGTGGTATGAGGATTTCATTTCAGGGTGGTCTCTGTCCAATCAGGAAGCGACATATCGCTCCGTGTTGGCTAGTGGAGCCCATTGGCATTTCCGCACAAAAAATATGATTTTCCTTTTTTCTATCTAAAAATTTTTCCCCTTTAATAGCCTACACACATTAAATGCACCGGACTACCTATTGCGGTTTTTCTTCTCCAACTTTTTCTCCTTCCGAAAGAAGGAGCACGCTCCTTTCTCCCTCTCATGAATTCAAAAGTTTGTGTCCCCCGTCTTTGCTCTCTGCTCCGATGCTCACTAGCTGTCTACTTCGTCGCTCGCTTCGTCTCTCGCTTGCTCTATGCTCCTACACTCGTTCAGTGCTCATTGGTCCTTCGGCGCTTGCCTTCTCTTACCATAAGAGGGCATCTTGGGTAGACATGTTATGGGTTGATTTGTTGTCTAGGATGACACTGAGTTTGGTGATTTTAATCTTTTGGATCGGTGTGTTGTCTAGGACAGCACTGAGTTTTGAAGTTCCAGTTCTCTTTGGATGTGCTACGTTGCTTCATCTAGCAGTCACTCTAATTTGGAAGCATTGGTTCGATGAAATAGTGAGTTGATTCTTTCATTTAGGCTGCGCATGACAAACATTCTGTGCCCGAGAACAGATTCTGGTCAGAGATGGATTCTTTTTTATTCTGTACTCGGGAACTGATTCTGAGTATTTGAAAGCGTTTGATAACGGTCCAAAATTCTGTGCTCGAGAACAGAAATGCGTTTGGTAACGACATAAAATTTCTTTTTATTAATAATATTTTAATAACATTTTAAATATTTTAATATTTCTTTCTTTTCTTTTTTCTTCTCCTCTTTCTTGGCCATGGCTGGTAAAATATTTTTTAATTAATAATAACTTTATTAAAAATAATTTTTTTTATATTTTTTGGCCATGGCCAGTAAAAAATTTTCTTATAAATAATTTTTTTATTTTTTTCGCCATGGCCTGGTCGCTGGCCATGGCCGGTAAAATATTTTTTTTATAAATATTTTTTTATTAATAATATTTTTATAAAAAAATATTTTTATTGAAATTATTATTTTATTTTTCTGCCATGGTCTGGTCGCTGGCCATGGCTGGTAAAATATTTTTTATAAATAATTTTTTTTATTAATAATTTTTTTTATTAAAATATTTTAATAAAAAATATTTTATTGAAAATATTTTTTTTATTTTTTTTGCCATGGCCTGGTCGCTGACCATGGCTGGTAAAATATTTTTTTATAAATAATTTTTTTAATAAAAATATTTTTTACTAAAATTTAATAAAAAATATTTTTATTGAAAATATTTTTTTATTTTTTTTGCCATGGCCTAATTGCTGGCCATGGATGGTAAAATATTTTTTTATAAATAATTTTTTTAATAAAAATATTTTTATTGAAAATATTTTTTTATTTTTTTCGCCATGTCCTGTAAAATTTTTTTATTAATAATATTTTTTATTTTTTTCTCCATGGCCTGGTCGTTGGCCATGGCCAGTAAAATTTTTTATTAATAATATTTTTATTAATAATATTTTTTTATTGAAATATTTTAATCTCGCCAGATACGGCGAGGGTGGCTCTCGCGCCAGACATTAGAAGCTATATTAAAAATTAAGAAAAAGAAGAAGAAAAAAAAACGATTCTCACTTTTTTTCCTAGAATCAAGAAGCTACTTTTTTTTTTATTTTTGATTCTATTCCAAAACTGATTCTGGGCACAAATTTGCAAGAATTTGTGCCCAGAATCAAAAAATTAAACAAATAGATTTCTGTTCCCAAACTGATTATGGAACAAAAGAAAAGAATCAAATACTATTTGGCAAGTTATCATGCGCAGCTTTAGTCTAACTCTCGCCGAAGCACAGGTAACCCTACTAGCCATGGTCGATACCCCACCAACGAGGGGGCGACATCCACACGCAGGAAGGCTGTGTGTGTGTGTGTGTGTGTGTGTGTGTGTGTGTTTTTTAAGTTTTAGCTTTTTTTTTTATTTTTTGAGTTTGTCTTTTTTATAAAAAAAAATTAATTTTTTAATCTAATTTAATTAAGATTTGTGAAAAAAATTAGGATTTGGATCAAAATAAAGTCGTTTTAATGATTTAGTTAACCTTAATACTAGGTAGGACGCCACGTGGAAGAGATAAAATATTAATGAAAAACAACATCAACATTTTTCATTAGTCAAATTGGACGGAGTTAGCTAAAAATCGAGTCCTTGGCAAGCCTCGCCTACCGCTGGCAAGGGCACTTCGCCCAAGTCCTCCTTAGCTAAGTGCAAGGTGACCCTTACTTAGATCTGGCGAGAGCTGACTTGGCCTATGACTGGCGAATGTCGCCCAGGTGAGGCCAAGTGTTACTTGTGGCTTTTAAAGGCGGCCTCACTTGGTCCACTCCGAGCATCGCCGACCATTGCCTGAGACCGGCCACCGGCAAAAAGGAAAGAAAAAATGAAGAAAAAAAAGTAAAATATGAAAATGCCATTCTATTAAACTAACGTGGCCACTTCCGGCCTTTATTTGAAACAATGTCTATTTTATGCCCTTATTTGAAATAGTGTTCATTTCAGGTTTTTATTTGAGAAAATAAGGACACTTCATGCCTTTATTTAGAATTCTCCCATATTGTTTTTTCTTTCATTGAAATTCTTGGTTTTTTGTTTTGTTTTTTTCCCTTTTTAGCAATTTTCTGATGTAGCTCCCATTTTCCACCACATCAATGCCACATGGCCTCTCGAAATATTTAAAGAGACATGTCATCACTTTCCATCAAATAATTTGGACAAAACTAACAGAGGTACTTTATTACACAGAATTGGACAAAATTTACGACCTGATTACATTGCTTTAAAACTTTTAAAATTTGATTGTACTTTCTCAATAAGTTTTAGGACTTATGATGCATTTATCTCAAAATATTTTATTCAAATATCATCAAGTAGAATAAATTTGGTTTTTTTAATAAATTAATCATTTTATACATGGATTAAACTTTTTATAATTCAAACTTTTTATGATTCAAACGTGAGTACGTGCATGTCCTATCAATTGTACCAAAGAGTGATACTTTATTAGCAAGCTATTCCCTCCTCACAGTAATAGGAGAATTACCAAAAAAATTTTAGATATATTATAATTGTGTCAATTTATTTCTAAATCTTTTCTTTTTTCGTCAATTGACTCATAAACCTTTTGTATTTGTGCTAATTTAGTCCGTCCGTCCAATTTTTGATGAAAATCGCTAATATGGATGCTAACCGTTCTACATGACATGGCCAACACTGACATAAATAATTTTCAATAATATTTAAATATTTTTATTTTTTATTTTTTTCTTTTCTTTCGCTTTCTTTTTTATTTGTATCTTGAAACTTGCAACTAGCTAGAGGCGAGGGTGGCGAGGTCAACCTCATTGGCCACTGGCGAGAGCAAGGCTTGCCCAGCCATGGCGAGGCTCGCTCTTGCTGGCTAGAGGAAGAAGGGAAGAAAATAAAAGAAAGTAGACAAGACAAAAAGGAAAAAAATAAAAATAAAAATTCAAAAAATGTTAAAATATTATTAAAATAGTCAGCTTCAGTGTCGGCCGTACCACGTAGATGTGAGCGATTTCCGGTCAAAATTGGCTGGATGGACTGAATTGGTACAAATGCAAAATATTTTGGAATCAATTCACAAAAAAAAGTTTATGATTAAATTGACACAATTACGATAGATTTATGATTTTTCAGTAATTTTCCCCATAGTTGATTTCCACATAAGTAGGACCTCCCTGGAAAATTCTACTCCGGCCAAAAAAAGAAACTATTCACATTGCAATAGTCATCATATAAGTAACAACTTCCTCGATATATAGATTTATGAAGTAATGGACGGTAGTTACGAAAATCAATAACTTAATGGAAGCTTTTTCTAATAAAAAATTAATTAAAAAATACATAATGATTGAAGATGGAGAGACACCAAAAGGTCATGTCTTCCTTTATAATAATAATAATAACAACATAAAACATTGATTGGTCAGAAAAAAATAAAACGTAACATTTCTATTTTACTCACTGTAATATGTGGCAACCTCTGCGTTCATCACCGGCCAAGGCCCCACGAGGCTCACTAGCGACGAAGCTCACCGCCAAATCCACGCAGGAGACCGGCAACCGGACGTGCCTCGTCCACCACGACCCGTACTGAAACGTACCCTTCATTTCCAAATCCAACGCGAAGCCCACCGTCCCAGACCGCCGCTCCCGGCCGATGTCTTCCGCCACCGTCCTCTCCGGCTGCCCCACCGCCCCCGCCGTCCCCATCCTCGCGTTGATCACGCCCCTGCCCTTCATCCCCACCGAGGTCGGATCTACTGTCGTCCACGCCAGATAGTCCCGCGGGTCTCTGTAATACACGTAGCACTGTATGTCATCGAACCGGACCCTCAGCTTGCTGTTGGGGTTGTCCACGGCGACGCTCGTCTCCCAGTTCGCTGTCAACGCCGAGCCCGATGCGTTGAAGTCGGAGACCGAGAGCGAAGTGACCGTGAAGACGGGTAGCTTGGGCTGCATGACCACCTTAAAGATGATGTTGATCGTGCACCGGAGGACAGCGAACAGGACGAGCCCCGCCAGCACGCTGCGAGCGAAGCCTATACCAGCGAATCTCCGGGGAGGATCGGGGGAGGATGGCTGCGGCGGCTCGGGGCAAGGGTGCGGGTATCCAATCACCGGAGGGTAGCCCACAACCGGTTGGCTTTCTACGTGGAGGGGTTGGCAGGGTGCCGATGGCGGCGGCGGGTGGTCCAAGGCCGACGACGGAGACGCCATTGAAAGAGGGATGCTGAGATGTAACGAGTAATGATGAAAATGGTCGCAGATTCAATGGGATTATTAACGAGAGATACAGCTTTAAATCGGCAACGTCGATGTAGTTGCTAAACGCCAAATACTTTTTCTGCAGCCACACCATGGGATGGAATGGAAGGGATTGTCTGGTTGCGGGCGGCGCTTTTGCATGTCAACTTCGGAACGGCCGGTTCAGGAGCATCGTCGACTTCGGTTCTTGGAGCGGAGTGTACGCAGCGCTTTTTCTTTGTTCAAGATACACGAACAAGATTTGTTAAAGCCGGTAGCCCAATCATTTTCCTTTGTCAAATTATGGGAAAAACAAAAGTATACTCTCAAACTCTATGTATATAAAATAGAGTTAACACCATGAAAAATCCAAAATTGATGTATCTGAAACAAATTTCACCCAAATGAATTTTTTAACCATAAAAAATTTCAAATCGATACACTTGTGATAGATTTACCTTTTGTTAGTTTTTATTAAATTTTATCGTCAAATTGTTGAATTTAATGACACGTGATAGTTGATGAGTGTACCAGTTTGAGATTTTACACCTCTGTTTTTCACATGTTTATCAATTTGTGATTTTTTATGGTATTAATCCAATTTAACAGAGGGTAAATTTGTCATAAGTATACAAGTTTAGGATTTTTGGTAGTCAAAAAATTAGTCGGAGATAAATTTGTTACAGGCGTATCAATTTGGGGTTTTTAGTGGTAAAAAAATTAGATTGGAGTAAATTTGTTACATGTGTACTAGTTTGGGATTTTTCATGGTATTAACCCTATAAAATATTGGTGAGTTAGTTTTTCTTTTTATAATTCATATGTTTGGCGCTCCATTACGAAAAATCCTTTAATGTTTCAAAATGAGACACATGTACTCTGACGTCCAATTCAACAATGAGATTGTTCTTGTTAGCAAAATCACTAGAAGAGAAAAAAAATATAACTGAGGGACTTGCAACTAATGAGGAGCATTTTAAAAGTTATATTGACTCTTTTCAATCGAAAGAAGGTGGAAGAAGGATTTTGATTTTCGAACTAAAGTACAGGAATCCCTAACGATATTAGAGGTTTAAGTAATCATGTGACATTTGGAAATTTCATAATAATATGTATGTGACATTGGAAATTTTCCATGTTCGATAATGATACTTAGATAATAAAGCTAAGTATTATTTAGCTTGTTATTTGTGTGGATGTGTAAAAATCGTTGTTGGACCGTAAATTGTGAGGCGTGGATTTGAGAACGTAATCGTTCCGACTTCAACGAGTTTAAAATTTCTAAACGCTAGTTTCACTTTGGCTTTTTACAAAATAAATTTTCTGCAAAGTAGATTAGCTAATCTAAAATTAGGAAATAAAAATAAGTGAAATGTAAGCATGCGTGCTTCAAATTAAAGTTTTTTCTCTTTATGGTAGTGTTTAAATTTTGTGAATACTAAGTGAATCTTATCCAAGTAATAAATTAAGTCATCCTTCAAATTGTCTTGATCTAATTAAAATTGAATTGAAAAAAAATGCATTTATTGTTATGAAATACATGAATGAATATTCATTATATTCAATGTACCTATTATGGCACATTCGTAACCTATATACATGAATGAATATTCAATGTACCTATTATGGCACATTCGTAGCCTACATTCTACGTATGAATGCCCATCTCCCTATTCAATGTATATATTCAATATTTTGACGTTAATGATATGTGTATCCTTGTTTTCTTATAAATAGAAGCTTAGTTTTGGTCATTGTGTAAGAAATTAGAACAGAAGAAGAGAATGAAAGAGGAAAATATACAGTGAGAATAAAATTTCTCCTCTGACTTTCTCTACCATCTTTGGTGTTTATCTACTTTCTCTTCTTAATCTCTCTCTATTCTCTCTATTATATTCTTGCAACGCGATATTTTACAACACGTTATCAACACGAAGATCTACCAATTGAGTAAATAATTTTTGCAAGGTAAGTATTCTTTTTTTTTTATTAATCAACTTATACTTCATCTTCTTCTATCAATTCTTCTTTTTTCTTTTTCTTGGCCTGAAGCCAAATTTCCAACCTAAAAGTATCCTTCTGCTCCTGAAGTGGCGGTGGATATTTGGAAATCCTTCTAATTAATTTAAGGATTCATTTGTTTTGCAAGAATTATGGCAAATATTGAAAAGGCCAAATTCCACATCCTCGAAGTGAGTGGAAATAATTGTCTATCTTGGTGCCTTGACATGGAAATGCACCTCCAAGGGCAAGATCTTGCTAACGCAATTACAAAAGACGGAACCTCAAATGCAAAAGATAAAGCAAATGCACTGATTTTTATTCGTCGTCATTTGCATGAAAGCATGCAGACTCAATATTTATCCGTTCGAGACCTCCAAACCTTGTGGAAGAGGTTGAAGGATAGGTATGATCATACCAAGACTGTTATCCTTCCTCAAGCACAATATGACTGGCAAAATCTCAGACTACAAGATTTCAAATCAGTGTCTGACTATAACTCCGCTTTATTTGATATTGTTTCTCGGCTTGAGTTATGCGGTATCAAGCTCACTGATGCGGAACTGTTAGAGAAAACTTTCTCCACCTTCCATGCTTCGAATATTGTATTGCAACAGCAATACCGACAACGTCAATTTGCCACATACTCTGATTTAATTTATGTGCTCCTCACTGCTGAGCAAACTAATGAATTGCTGCTAAAAAATCATGATCTTAGACCTGCTGGCTCAAAAGCATTGCCTGAAGCACATGCAAACTCTAAGAAAATTACTGGCCATTTTAAGGGCTACAAGCGTAGGCAAGAATATAATCCTCGAAGGGGTGGCAGAAAATTTAACCGCTCTAGGAAATCTAACATTGGCATGAATCATGACAAAGAAAAGAAGCCAAAGAAGATGACTAATGAAAGTATTTGCCATCGTTGTGGCATAACTGGACACTGGTCACGTACTTGTCGTACGCCAAAGCACTTTGTTGATCTATATCAGGCATCTTTGAAAAATACGGGCAAACGTGGTGAATCTCACGCCATTGAAATTAATCCTGCTACCATAACTACTGTTGAGGCCAACAATATCTCTGTTGGTGGGACTCCTCTTGCTCCTGAAGTAGCAAATGCATCCCTGGATGTCTCTGATTTCTTTGAGGACCTCTGATTACTTTGATGAAGCATCAGACTGGTGGATGACATCTTAGACTTTGAATTTTATGATTCTAATAATTTCTTTTCTAGTTGTTTTTCTTTAAATGTATTACCTTTTATTGTTCTTTAATATGGTTATGCAATGAAATGCTTATGAACTTGATATAATATTTATTATTTTGAAATTTTATTTGACCCTATAACTAATATGAAAATTTTATGATACTTGACACCTGAAGTTGTCAACATAAATGCAAATGGAAAACACCGAGAAAAAGGAAGATGTTTGTTTGCTTGATAGTGCATCAACGCATGTCATATTTTGTAGTAGACATTTTTTCTCGAGTATGACATTACGCAAGACACATGTCCATACAATATCTGGTCCTATTCCAATTATTGATGGTTTCAGGAATGCCACAATTGTTTTGCCAAAAGGCACCATCCTGCATATTGAGAATGTATTTCTAAGCAGTAGATCAAAACGGAATATGCTTAGCTTCGAAGATGTACGCCGTAATGGGTACCATGTTGAGACTATTTATGAGCAAAATAAAGAATATATTGGCATTACCTCTTATAAGATGGGCCTGAAGACCATCCATGAGATGTTAGAAGCTTCTTCTATGGGTTTGTATTGTGTCATGATTAAGGCCGTTGAAACCTATTCCACCATATCCTGGAGATTGGTAAATCCTGATCAGTTTGGATTATGGCATGATTGCCTTGGTCACCCTGGCGCTTCAATGATGCGTAGAATAATCCAGAATACAAAAGGGCACCCTTTAAATGATACAAAGGTATTGTTGTCCAAAGATTATAATTTTGAAGCTTGTTCACAAGGAAAACTCATTATCAAACCTTCTATAGCAAAGATTGATCTTGAATCCCCTTTATTCCTGCAAAGAATTCAGGGTGATATTTGTGGACCAATACAACCACCAAGTGGACCATTTCGATGTTTTATGGTACTAGAGGACGCATCCTGTAGATGGCCCCATGTTTGTCTATTATCTACGTGCAATGTCACCTTTGCACCTTTACTTGCGCAGATATTAAAGCTCCAGGCACAATTTCCTGATTATCCAATTAAAGGCATAAGGATGGATAATGTTGGTGAATTTACATCTAAGAATTTTGATACGTATTGTGCTTCACTCGGAATCGAGGTTGAGCACCCGATCACATATGTTCATACTCAAAATGGATTGGCAGAATCCTTGATTAAACATATCCAAATCATTGCCCGAACTCTATTATTGAGAATGAATCTCAACGATACAGCATGGGGTCATGCAGTTTTGCATGCGGCAGCCCTAATAAGATTGCGCCTCACTGCTAGTCTCTTACAATCTCTCCTTCAAATGGTTCTTGGTTATGAACCTGATGTTTCACATTTACGCACCTTTGGTTGTGCAGTACAGGTGCCTATAGCACCACCAAAAAGAACGAAAATGGGTCCCCAACGCCGTTTGGGCATTTATGTTGGGTTTAATTCACCGTCCATCATTAGATTCTTGAAACCGACTACTGGTGATCTTTTTATTGCCAAATTCGCAGATTGTCATTTCAATGAGACTATGTTTCCATCTATTGGGACACCTAAAATAGACATGGCTGTGAAGCAAAAACCAATTAAGGTTTTATCCTGGAATGAGAAAAATTTATCTCAATTAGACCCAAGAACTCCTAAGTGTGAAAACGAGGTGCAGCGCATAATTCATTTACAGGCTATAGCCAATAGACTTCCTGACGCATTTAATGATACCACTAAGATAACGAAGTCTCATATTCCAGCTGCAAATGCTTCAGCTAGGATAGCTGTTCTCGAAGGACAAGCTAAGATGGATAAAAATCCCCCACATTTGAAGCGTGGTAGACCGATAGGATCAAAAGACACTGTTCCTCGAAAACGAAGAGGAAAGAATCAAGAATCCGCTCCAGAAGAGCCTAGTGCTGTGCTTACTCCTAAAGAGCTTAATGCCCCTAGAGAGGCACAAACCCATGGAAAGATCACCAACCCTAGGTACTGAGAATTCCATTACATATTGTAATGAGATTTGGGATCGGAATGAAATCATCATTGATGATATTTTTGCATTCTCAGTTGCTCATAAAATTATGGATGATGATTGTGAGCCGCAATCTATTATTGAATGCCGTCAAAGGCAAGATTGGTCTAAGTGGAAGGAAGCAATTAAGGCTGAATTAGCTTCCCTAACTAAACGAGAGGTTTTTGGACCCATAACTCGCATCCCCGATAATGTAAAGCCCGTTGGATATAAATGGGTATTTATCCGGAAACGAAATGAGAAAAACGAGATTGTCAGGTATAAAGCCCGACTCGTTGCCCAAGGATTCTCCCAGAGACCTAGGATTGATTATGATGAGGTATATTCACCTGTGATGGATATGATTACATTTCGTTTTCTCATTAGTCTGGTACTCTCTGAAAGATTGGAAATGCGTCTTATGGACATTGTGACGGCATATCTATATGGCCCATTAGACTCAGATATTTATATGAAAATTCCCGAGGGATTCAAAATGCCTGATGCATGCACTCCCCGCAACTTATTCTCAATAAAATTGCAAAGATCTTTGTATAGGTTAAAGTAATCCGGTCGCATGAGGTATCAACGCTTAAGTGAGTACCTAATTAAGGAAAAGTACAAGAATGATCCTATCTGCCTATACGTGTTTATTAAGAAATCAGAAACCGGATTTGCTATTGTAGCAGTTTATGTCGACGATATAAATTTAATTGGAACTCCAGAAGAGTTAGCTAAAACTGCTGAGTATTTGAAAAAGGAATTTGAAGTTAAAGATTTGGGTAAAACCAAACTTTGTCTTGGTCTAGAGCTTGAGCATAAAGCAAATGGAATAATCGTCCATCAATCAGCATACATTGAAAAATTTCTTAAACGCATCAACATGGACAAGGCTCACCCATTGAGCACCCCTATGGTTGTAAGGTCTCTAGATCCCCAGAAGGATCAGTTTCGTTTTAGAAAATCTGATGAAGAAATACTTGGTCCTGAAGTACCATATCTCAATGCAATTGGGGCTTTGATGTATTTGGCACAATGTACGAGACCAGACATCGCTTTTGCGCTAAATTTATTGGCACGTTTTAGTTCTGAGCCAACTCGGAGACACTAGAATGGAATTAAACATATTTTTTGTTATCTCCGAGGAACCATAGATTTGAGATTATATTATTCCAAGGATTCTACTACCTCTGGTTTAGTTGGATATTCTGATGCTGGATATAGATCTGATCCACATAAAGCTCGCTCTCAAACTGGTTATTTATTTTGTTATAATGGCACCGCCATTTCTTGGTGTTCTACGAAGCAATCGCTAGTAGCTACATCTTCTAACCACTCTGAGATTATTGCTTTATATGAAGCTGGAAGGGAGTGTGTTTGGTTAAGATCCGTTATAACACGTATTCACAATTCTTATTGCTTAACACCGTTACAAATTCTCCCACTATAATTTATGAAGATAATGCTGCTTGTGTTGCATAAGTTAGGGGAGGATATATCAAAGGTGATAGGACCAAGCATATCTCGCCGAAATTTTTCTATATCCACGAACTCCAAGAAAGTCGACAAATTGATGTTAAGCAGATTCAATCCATAAATAATCTTGCAGATCTTTTTACCAAATCATTGCCAACGTCAACTTTTGAGAAATTAATATATGGCATTGGTATGCGGCGAGTTTATAAGATGCAAGATTAACTAGCCCCAGTAGTGTTTATATAGCTCAAATTGAGGGGGAGATATTGTGAACTATGTATTGCACTCTTTTTCCCTTTTGTCTGGTTTTTGGCCCATTGGGTTTTTCCGGCTTAAGGTTTTTAATGAGGCAATTAATGCATCCGTAAAAGGGAGAGATCATAAAATTTGTGCCCTGTACTCTTTTTTCCTTTTGTCTGGTTTTTGTCTCATTGGGTTTTTTCGGCTTAAGGTTTTTAATGAGGCAGTATCATTTAATGCACATTCATGAATACAATGAATATTCAAGGGGGAGTGTTATGAAATACATGAATGAATATTCATTATATTCAATGTACCTATTATGGCACATTCGTAACCTATATACATGAATGAATATTCAATGTACCTATTATGGCACATTCGTAACCTACATTCTACGTATGAATGCCCATCTCCCTATTCAATGTATATATTCAATACATTGACATTAATGATATGTGAATCCTTATTTTCTTATAAATAGAAGCTTAGTTTTGGTCATTGTGTAAGAAATTAGAACAGAAGAAGAGAATGAAAGAGGAAAATATACAGCGGGAATAAAATTTATCCTCTGACTTTCTCTACCATCTTTGGTGTTTATCTACTTTCTCTTCTTAATCTCTCTCTATTCTCTCTATTATATTCTTGCAACGCAATATTTTACAACATTTATCACATTATTAACGGAGGCTATACTTCAGAGTATGAGTATTATTCATGTATTAATATATATTTCTAGTTTTTATTTAATTACAAACTAAATGGATAAACTAATATCTTTAAGGATACTTTATTTTTATTTGATATTTTCAAATTTAAAATCAACGAATCCAAAGACATAAGTGTTTGGGAAGGATTGTAGAGATTTATATGAAGATATTTTATTCTTATCTTTATCGATGTTATTGATCAAATACATTTAAAAATACATTTAAAGATTCTTCTATTCATCCATGTTTAGATTTAAATTTAAATTTTATAAGTGATATATGTGCAAAGATGACAAATCACTAAACTAACGATAATTGGTCGAATTTAGGTAGTAAATAGTAGTAAAAAGAACAAAAAAAAATTAATAATGAATAATAAATAAGTAAAGATAAGTAACAAATAACAAATAAAAGAGGACCAATTTGGTCTTGGTCCAACTTGTGCAGCCCACAAGAGCAGCCCGTTGATATTGATCCGCGATCCATACCTCTAAGGCCAGTCAAGCACAAGAAGGCCCAACAAATGAAAGGAAGGAGCGCCTCATTTTCTCTCCACCAGAAAAAAAAAATAAAAATCCTCTTTCCGGAGTCGGTTCCCTCTCCTTGGCCGATCACCCCCACCACCACCTCTGACAACCACAACCTTGATGCCGACCCAGAACCCTAGAAAGCCCTCTTGCTCTTTCCATCTCATCCTCCACAATCCGACCCGAAAACAGCAGTCATGGGCTACCTTGCTCCTCATTCTCCGCCGAGGGAATATTGGCCGAGCAAACACGCATCCGACTTTCCTCACGGTTCCCGCCACATGCCCCCCCTTTCAAATCCATAGCCAGGATGTTTTTTTTTTTTTGTATCCTGGTGACTGCCCTATTGACCTATTTCATAGGGTATTTTCGTCACCTTCCTTAGCCTCGTCGTTAGGCTTGTTGACTCCATATTGAAAGCCGCTGGGCTGACTATGTCCAATTTCATAGTCACCACATCCACTGGGGCTACTTGGAAAGCCGCCCTCTTGGTGAGGAAACGAGAGTATTACAGGAACTGTTCTTCTGCGAAGTCGAGTGCTTCCTCTACTACCATCGGGATGCAGTTGGCATTGGCGTCAGCAAAGCCATTCATGCTACGGGCGCCAGCAGGACTGCGATAAAGGCGAATATGACAATGGAGAGGCTCGAGGAGTTGGTGGTTGAGGACATGGATTGAGAGCGTGGGTCATAGGGATAGTGGTCGTTGGGTTGGGCCTGAGGATGCAAGGCATGTACAAGCTTGGGTCGTAGAAGAGGGACTACGGCCGCATCGAAGCATGCTATGATATATGATTTTGTGATAGGTGACTTTTTATTTCTATGTTATGTTAAATGAATGCGCGGTAGTAATTAAATGTAGTGCATTTTGATGAAAAATGGATTGAATGTTATGTGGAATTGATATTTATGGATGGCGGGTATATTCATTAAATAGAACAAGTGTTTGATGCGTGTCAATGGATTACGGATTGAAATATGATCTAAATTGCTACTATTTTGCCCGCGATGAAGCTTAATCAATTTCTTTGCTTGCAATAAAAACAACTCGGTATTATTTCACATCAATCTTATGTTCTAAATTAAGCACCCATAGTCTCAAACACTTTTTTCGCTGCTGCTTCCGGAGTCCTGGGCCATCCTCCAAGCTTCGGATTGTTCCTTTTCCTTGTATTCCGTTTTTACTTGTTCTTGTTTTAGCTAGGCTTTTGCTTGTTGTATAGTTTCTGCCGAACCTTTCTTGACCTTATGTGGACAATTTTGTCCTAATAGGGTCAGGTGGTGGTTTGGGCACTAGTTTGTATTTGGTGTTTGAAAAGTATATATTCTCTTACCTTTACCAAAAAAAAAAGATGAAATAAAATATTGACAATTTTTTAGCGATAAAAGAAATTTTCAAGTACTAGATATAGGAAGAATGGGGCAAGGTTGTGGGCTATCCCATCCCACGCAGGACGAAGTTTTATAAAAGAGATGGGCCAGCGCAGGTTCTTGCGGAGCGGAGCAAAATTGCCTTTTACACTGGAGATTGATCGGGTTACGTGGTCATGATGGACTTGTCGATTTCGATTGGTATGTAAAAAAGAGTAATTTATGCCATCACATATGGAAGTTAGAATATTGACAAAACATAGAAAATTTTGCAAGAGAACAAGGCTTGAGCGGATCTATCTCTATATGTTAAATTTATTTGTACAACTGAGTTACGCGAGATCGAATGATGGAAGTTTCGTGAAAATCGTAGTTGCTAAGCGTACTAAGATTGGTTTATAAAGTTTAGTATACAAAGTGATAGCAGTTATTATTGGATGTTGAAAATGGTCTACTAACCTATCACGTTATGTATTACAATTTCATGGGATTAATTTTAATAAACCTAACATTTGCACAGGACCGAACCAACCTAAATGTCTGGTATGACGAAGAATTAAGTGGGAAAGAGAAGTGACTCAACCTACTCAAGGCTTCCTATCAATTATCCAAAAGAGAAAATCGCTCTGGACATGTGATGTTCGATCAATAGGATGCCCATGCATCTCTAATCCATTTTTAGGGTGTCAGTAACCCAAATTCTTGTCTGTGGGGGCACACATGATGGTGAGCTGGATCTTTCTTATCTTATATTTATTTATTGTTTTTGCCCTTTCTCACCAAGGTAGGCCTTGACTTTAATTGCCCAGAAAACCCAAATAAAAAGTTCCTGAGGCCCAGCCCCTTGATTGTACGTACGATTATTGTTTGTAATTGAGACAATGAGTATGACTTGCACTACGGTTTTCTGGTCTAATTCCTGTAGCCATACGTACAAAATGTTATGTCAATGTGGTAATTAGGATCCTGTAAACACAAGGTTTGCAGATATATTTGCAATGAAAAACTAAAAACACGGACCAGATGTTGGAGCAGCGGCTTTTGTTTGACTTTCAGAAGTTGGCTCGTATTAAGAGAGAAGTAGAGGGACAAAAAGGCCTCTCAAATAAGAAAAAGACAGAGATAAATTAATTCCTAATATAGCTTTGCGCATACGAGTTGCGAGTTAACTTAGGGACAAATTTAGAAAGCTCAAGATACGTTCTCCAGCTTATTGGCATAAATGAATAAGATGGGCGCTAGATGCCAAATGCTTCTCAATATGATGCCAGTACGTAGGTTATGGACAAATTTAGAAAGCTCAAGATGCCTTCTCCAGCTTATTGGCATAAAAGTGACTGTTAATATTTGTCTAAATTGTGTGTTCATTCTGTCTCATCCTCAACACAATAATGGAGCATTATCTTGAGCCCAAGAAACACCCTATACATACAACCATCAACACAAAGATTAGATCACCAAAACCTACTAACTCGATCTTTGAACTTGCTATACTTTTGTTCGAGATTTCAAATTGCTCCTTTCGTCCTACTTGTCCAATTTCTCGAACATTGCACGGTTACACTCTCCATTCTTGACACTTTTTTGTTACTTAACTGGCACATGGGCTCAAACTAAGTCTGCCGGACAGAACTCACGAGCACACCGCATCCACCAGGCCCCCGTGGGCTTCCCTTAGTTGGGAACCTTCCCTTTCTCAACCTGATGCTCCATACCTACTTGAGCCACCTGCCCAGACCGAGACCTATTAAACGCATGGGTAGAGTCGGATCATAAATGGTCCAATCCAAATTGACCCGTTAATCCGATTATAACCCATTTATTTATAGTGTAATATTTTGATCCATACCTAACCCATACTCGACCTGACCCATATTACTAAAACATTTCTACATTTAACTCAATATAGGGAAACTTGTTTCTTATGATTTTTTTAAAAAAATTATACTACTAAAACATTTTCATACCACCCGCCTGGGTGGCGCTGCTGGAGCGCGCACTCTTCCTCTCGTAAAAGGTTGAGTGTTGGAATCCCGAACGCCGCAGGGTGACTTAACCGGTGGCACGTGTGTGGTGGCTAGCACGTGTCGCCCCCAGGGTTTACTCCCCAGCTGTCGGCCGTGCGGGGGTTCCCTGGGTTATTAAAAAAAAAAAACATTTTCATACAATACAAAGCTAGTACACAATTTTTATAATTTTTGTTTAAAATTGAGATTCTGTTTGTTTCGTGAAAAATGCAACATTTTTATAAAATATTTTCCATGAAGTCATTTTTCAAGAAAATAAAAAAAAATTCAGTGTTTCACTGAAATCTGAAAATGAACTAGAAAATATTTTTTGACGTTTGGTGTATAAAATCTGATTTGATTTTACTTCATGCAATCATTTTAATGATTTTAATATTTTTAATTTTTTAAAATCGAATTTTTATTTTTATTTTTTTTTCTGTTTCCTTTAATTTTGGGCCACTGGGCACAGGTGAGGGCGAGCTCGCTCGATCTAGCGAGGCCTCGGCCTCTGGCGAGCCGAGCCTCTCCTGTCGGGAGAGGCTCGGCTCGACAAGGCCTCAAGCTCGTCGGAATCGGGCGAGCTCGGCCTTGCCGATCTATGGTGAGGTGGAAGACTCAAGCTCGCCGGCCTCGGGCGAGCTCGAGGCTCACTAGATCGACGAGGCTGGAGCCTCGCTAACCTCCGGCAAGGTCCTCCCCTATGACTGGTGGTCAGTTGCTAGCCGTCATCGTGGCCGGCCACTAGCCGAAAATAAATAAAAAAGAAAGAAAAGAAAAAATAAAAAAATAAAAAAATAAAAAAATTTGATTTTTTTTTAAAAAAATATATTTTTATAAAAAGGAGTGAGCTTAATGGGTGGGTTGAAAATAGGTTCTACACTCAACCTATTAAGACACATTTATGATAAACTTAAAACTTTAAGATCCATTTAAGATGAGCTATTTAAAGTTGTATTGATCCATTTATGACTCATTTATTTTTTAAATAGGTCATATATGAATTTTAAGACCCATTTAACAGGTCTTCCCAGACCTATGGCTCAACAGTGAAGCTTTGGGACCATCATTGTGGTAAGCTGCTCCACCATGGCCCATGAAATACTTAAAGACCATGACATCCTCTTTGCCAACCGTGACATGCGGGCGGCAGCCCTAGCTAGAACCTAGGGGTCGCGATGTGGCTTTTACCTTGTACGGGCCACAGTGGAGAACCCTAAGCAAAAGTTTGCACCCTTGAGATGTTAAGAACGTCATTCTGAATCAGTTTATCCGCTCCGCAAAAAGATGGTCTAGCAAACCGTGCGGTATCAATACAACAAGGTGGCTCACCCGTGGAAATCAAGGATCAAGTGGTTTGTGACTGCTTTCAATGTGGTTACAAGTATGATATGGGGTAACACTGTTAAAGTCGAAGAGACGGTGAGGCTAAGGGCGGAATTTTGGGAGGTCATAACGGAGACGATGGCTTAGGCAGCCAAGCCAAACATCTCAGACTTCTATCCCAGCTTGGGGTTGGTTCGACTTTCAAGGCTTAGCCAACCGGTTTGATAGTTTGTTCAATGTGGTGATTGCCAAGAGGTTGCAGATGAATCTCCAATACTTCTGAATAAGATTGTAATTGGTAGTGCTTATATGGATTCGGATGATGTTCAGCTTAAAGTGGGTTTGCAATCATAAACACCCGATGTTGCAGCTACTAGCGCGGTAATCAACACAATCAGCACTTGTGGTGAGGTAGAGCCTATAAAGCCAATAGTCGCCGTACTTGCTGAGTTTAACAAGATGCATGTTCAATCTCTTGACTGTATAAATGCAAAGGTGGTTTTGCACTTAGTAGTAAAGGAGGATTTTTCCGAGAATCCTTGTAGACTGGATAGAGGTGCATATGGAGTTGGCTATCTAATGAAGTCCATGGTTATTGTGAAACTCGAGTGCAACTTAGACTTAGAAGATGTCTGTGACAATTGAAAAGCCCATGAGAGGTTGTGAGAGAGTAGTAACGAAGTTACAATTCTAGAAAAGCGATTGAGACTTGACTTAAACTCAAGCCAAGATGGAGGTTTGTTAAGACTATGTCTCGAGTTTGAATGCATGAAAGAAACCAATCCAAGTATGAAATTCAAAATGCGAGTACGACTTGTGTTTTGAAGTTTGAACAAGCAAGAAACTTTTAAAACACTTTCGATGTTGGAGCTGGATTCTTAGTTTGAGTCAGCTAGAAAGGATTTCCAATTTTAGATTCAAATACATATTTATTTATTGGTTTGCTTATATTTTAAAAGTTAGATTTTGTTGTTCTTTACCCATTAGTGAACCATGAGCTTTTGGGCGTAAATTTTTTTTTTTTGGAACAAATTGGGCGTAAAAATTAAGAGGTGGATTTTGTTAACTTTTTGGGCGTAAAAATCAATTGTGCAAGAGTGTTCGTAAATTACATCTTGAAAAAATTACAAGTGTTTAGATGTCGTGAAGAAATCTTATGGGAAGAATTTGTGTGTTACTATGTGAGATTGATAGAGATTATTTCATGAGAAATTTGTGAGGTCTAGTCACCGTGTGAATTATTGGCTGTATTTTCAGCTGAAAAACACCGAGAATTTTTTAGAGTGTGGTTATAATCTCCGTTAGATCAACTTATCTATAACGGAATTATGTGTTACCCTTCTTGCAGAGTAAGTCACATTGACCAAACGACGTAAATTTGGCATTCGGTTCATTTTCAAGTTCTGTTTATTATCATGTTCGATCATTTGTTTTTCGCAACTCAAGTACAAATTTTGGTTTGAAAATAAAACAGGGAATTTGGACTATCATCTATGATCTAAATCTAACATATAAAGGATACGAAAAATTAGTGTAGAATTGCAGTCTTAGGAAACACCCTCATATATAAAAGTAGGAAATAGTAAAATTTCAACTATGTGCGTGCGTGCGTGCGTGCGTTTCTCTCCTTTTTTTAGTTGGCTGTCATATGAATGGATGGATGGGCGCTGGATACCAAATGCTTCTCAAAGTGATGCCATTCGCTTATGGACAAAGTTTGAAAGCACAAGATGCCTTCTCCAACTTATTGACATAAAAGTGACTGTCAATATTTGTCTGGATTGTGTGTTTGTTTTGTCTCATCCTCAACACAATAAGAAACACCCTCATGAATAGCGCTAGATACCAAATGCTTCTCAAAGTGATGCCATTCGCTTATAGACAAAATTTGAATGATCAAGATGCCTTCTCCAACTCATTGATATACAAGTGTATTTGTTTGGCAAAAGTACACCACAAGTGTCATAAGTTGTATACGGCGATCACTTTGGTGCCATAATTTTTTTTCGGATCACTTTGGTGCTAAGTCGGAGGAAAATATATCACTTTAGTAACTCCGGCCAAAATTCCGGCCAAAAAGCTGACTTGGCATTTATATTAAAAAAAAATAGTCTGACTTGTACACGTGAAAATTACGTGGCTTTTTTTCGAATTTTTTAATTTTAAAAAAAAAAAACAGGGGTTGCAGCAGTGGCGAGTGAGCCCTCGCCGCTGCTGCCTGGGTCGCCACCACTGCCCGGAAGGGCCGGTGGTGGTGGGCGCAGTGGTCGGCGAGGGTCGCCTGCCCCTGGTCGAGGCCCGGCGACCCTCGCCTCGCCCAGAACCGGCGAGGCGCGGCCTCGCCTAGTGAAGGCGAGGCGAGACCTCGCCGTCGCAACCCAGGCGACGGCGAGGTCTCACCTCGCCTGATCCGGGAGAGGCGAGGGTCGTCGGGCCCCGGCCAGGGGCCGGCGACCCTCGCCGGCCACTGCGCCCACCACCGCCGACCCTTGCCGGTAGTGGTGGCGACCCAGGCAGCAGCGGCGAGGGCTCCCTCGCCGCTGCTGCAGGGTTTTTTTTTTTTTTAAATATAATATAATATAATATTTTTTAAAAAAAGTACACGTCAGCAGGCTAAACGGCGTCGTTTTTGGTTTTTAATGCTTACTGGACCTCTCTGGCAAGCCGTGGATCTCTCCGGCAAGTCGTGTCAGCGCCACATTGGATTTCCGGCGAGCCATGTCAGCATTGGCACTAAAATGATCGTTTTTTAAAAAAGTTAGCACCAAAGTGATCCGAAAAAAAGTTATGACACTAAAGTGATTGCCGTACACAAGTTATGGCACTTGTGGTGTACTTTTGCCGTATTTGTTTGTATTGTGTTAAGGATGTCTGTATTGTGTGTTCGTTCTGTCTCATCCTCAACACAATAAGAAACACCCTCATGTATAGCTCTAGATACCAAATGCTTCTTGAAGTGATGCCATTCGCCTATGGACAAATTTTGAAAGACCAAGATGCCTTCTCCAACTGTCGTTGACATACGAGTGACTGTCAATAGTTGTCTGTATTGTGTTAAGGATGTCTGTATCGTGTGTTCGTTCTGTCTCATCCTCAACACAATAAGAAACTCCCTCATGTATAGCTCTAGATACCAAATGCTGTGATGCAATTCGCTTATGGACAAAATTTGAAAGCTCAATATGCCTTCTCTAACTTATTGGCATAAAAGTGACTGTTAATATTTGTCTGAATTGTGGGTTCATTCTGTCTCATCCTCAACACAATAATGTAGCATTATCTTAAGCCCAAGAAACACCCTATATATACAACCATCAACACAAAGATTAGATCACCAAAACTTACCAACTTCGATCTTTAAACTTGGATTATACTTTTGTCCGGGATTTCAAAATGCTCCTTTCCTCCTACTTGTCAAATTTCTCAAACATTGCATGGTCATGGTGCCCAGAAAACAATCAACTTAAAGATGCACTGGTTACACTCTCCATTCTTACACTTCTTTGCTACTTAATTGGCACATGGGCTCACACTAAGTCTGCCAGAGAGAAATCGCTAGCACCACCGCTACCACCGGGCCCCCGTGGGCTTCCCTTAGTTGGGAACCTTCCCTTTCTCGACCCAATGTTCCATACCTACTTGAGCCGCCTGGCCCAGACCTATGGCTCAATCATGAAGCTTCAGTTGGGTAAGAAGACCGTCATTGTGGTAAGCTCCTCCACCGTGGCCCAAGAAGTCCTTAAAGACCATGATATCATCTTTGCCAACCGTGACCCGTGGGCGGCAGCCCTAGCTGGGACCTACGGGGGGCGCGATGTGGCTTTTACCCCGTACGGGCCACAGTGGAGAACCCTAAGAAAAGTTTGCACCCTCAAGATGTTAAGCAACGTCACTCTGAACTCGGTTTATCCGCTCCGCAAAAGGATGGTCCGGCAAAATGTGCGGTACTTATACAGCAGGGCCGGGTCCCCCGTCGACGTTGGGGAGCAAGTGTTTGCGACTGCTTTCAACGTGGTTACAAGCATGATATGGGGTAACACTGTTAAAGTTGAAGAGATGGTGAGGCTAGGGGCGGAATTTCGGGAGGTCGTAACGGAGATGACGGCTTTGGCAGCCAAGCCGAACATCTCGGACTTCTTTCCTGGCTTGGCCTGGTTCGACTTGCAAGGTATAGTGAGGAGCACGAAGGCTTTAGCCAACAGGTTTGATAGTTTGTTCGATATGGTGATTGCTAAGAGGTTGCAGATGGACAAAGAAGGCTGTAATCAAAAAGTTGGTGATGAAGTCAATTCAACTCAGGACTTTTTGCAGTATTTGCTCAGACTAAAGGCAGAAGGGGACTCGGATGTGGATACACCAATCACCATAACTCAACTCAAAGCCCTACTTCTGGTACGTGCGTTCATTGTTTAAAAACTAAATGTCCTGAAGTAAATAATATGACAGAAACATACGTAAATTAAAAACTTTAAAGTATACTGAAAAAAACATTCTGTATATCATCCATGCGAATAGAATAATATCAATTTTCACTTATCTTTGTCATCCAACTCCACATATGTCGACAAATGCTACAACATAAATTCCATTGAAAAGTCAGACATAAGTCTATATTAAGTGTTTAATTAATAGAGGACGTGTAACTCTTGAACCCTAGGTTCCCAAACTAATCAGAACATCACTTGTATATTAACATAGTAAAAATATGGTCTCCGAAAACGCAAATATTTTCTTTTCCACCCCCAGGCACAATTCTCTCCTGTACGATTATTTCTACCGAAAAAGATACAACAAGTGACAGGCAATAAGCCGTCCCTATAAGCTGGAAAAGTCGTCCCTGATGTTCATTAGTAACGTCACACCATAGTCACTATACTCTAGCCTCTAAATAGAACTAGCAACAGTATTGTGAAGCCTGTCGCCGAGTATATTAAAGACGACTAAACGTCCCGTCACCAAAAGACTGCAATAGGGATGATCTCCGTGTGTAAAACTCGCTTGAGGATTGTTCACTTCATATACCATGATTTGATAATCCTATACTGCAATTTTATATAGTGATGATTGTGCATGGATAGGACATGACAGTTGGAGGGACTGAGACGAGCTCCAATTTGGTCGAGTTCGCCATGGCCGAGATGATCAAGAACCCCGAAGTGATGTCCAAAGCCCAACAAGAGCTTGAACAATTAGTAGGCAAAGACAAAATATTGGAAGAATCACAGGTGCACCACCTCCCCTACTTAAAAGCAGTCATGAAGGAGACTCTAAGGTTGCATCCTGCCCTTCCACTATTGATGCCTCATTGCCCTAGCGATACCTGCATCGTCGGGGGCTACACGGTCCCAAAGGGCTCTCGGGTCCTTATCAACGCGTGGGCCATCCACCATGACCCTTCCTTCTGGGAAAATCCGTCCAATTTCGACCCAGAGAGGTTTGCGGGTGCGGACAACAAGTGGGACCTCAATGGGAGTGACCTGAATTACATACCGTTTGAGTCGGGCCGCAGGATTTGCCCTGGGACAGCGATGGCAGAGAGGATGGTGCTGTACTCCCTCGCTACGCTTGTACACTCCTTCGAATGGAAACTGCAGGGTGGCGGTGCGGAGAACCTGGATATTTCGGAGCAGTTTGGCATAAATCTGAAGATAAAAGAACCGCTTATCGCGATTCCTACGCCGAGGTTGTCTGATCCCGCACTCTATGAGTAAACAAGATGGGCATTAGACTGATTCTATGAGTAACAAGATGAGCATTAAACAGGTTAGTTCTAAATGGATGAAAAGAATGTTTCCAAAGAATAAAAAGAAAATTAATGAAGCTGCTGTACGGTAGAACACTATCGAGAGTTGAGCAGGCGTGTGACATGTCTATACTAGTGTGCCCTAAGATTGTAAATGTATGAGGTGCAATAATCAGCAATGAGTTTTAAGGTGTGTTGCAATTAATTATAAGATTGGTAACGAATGTCTGTGGACACTAAACATCTAAATAAAGAAAAATTGGCATTTTCCAAATTTTGTTTTTTCAATATGAAAGACTTTCTTCATAAAGTTCGGTTAATCATTGTCCCGCGGCACTCGTTAACAAGACCCTATTAACCATAATAAATTATAATTATCGATTTCAGATGGTGATGATTAATTATTTGAGTCTTAATTCATGACAAGATTATACAAGTTTTTCTATATTCATCTATGGCATATACGGACAGTTTGCCCCAGTTATTTTGTGACGAGTACGTTTATCTTTAGCCACTTTTTTTGCCACCAAATCTATTAACAGACATTGGAGAACTGTAGCCAATCAAACAGTGTGTTCCTCATCTTTTTTTTTGTGTCATTACTATTCATTTTTTTTCACCTGTTACTAAAATTATCATTGCTCTAAGCTCGTAAATGAAGTAGACATGGTTACTTGTGACTTTTAAGTTTTGAAGCATTTGAAATTCGACTGATTATTTAATGTAAAACACACCATTCTTTACGAATTAGGATCAACATTTAGTATTACCTGCGATCATAATGATTTTTCTTATTAAATTTTCAAGTTAAATTTTTTTTAATATTGACAAGAGAGTTAATAAGTAACTTTTTTAGCTGAAAGAAAGTCAAACCAGGGTTTCGAATGAACTAGGTAAACGTAGGGGTGTGCAAAACGAACTGCCCCAACCGAGAAGCGCCGGATCGGACTGAACTGGCCATTGGGTCCGGTTTTCAAGAGTGTTAGTCTGATTCTCGGTTCCTAAAAGTGAAACCCGTATCTGGATGGTCCGGTTTCAAGGGAAATCGGACTGACTACATATATATATATATATATATATATATATATATATATTTTGTGATTATGCATGGTTGGCATGGGGAATACAATTCCAATTTTAAAACATATATGTAGTCGGCATGGGGAACACAATTTTAGTTTCAAAATATATGGGATCAAGTAATGGGAAAAAAAAAAGTGATCAGTTCCATTGGACGGGACCAAACCAGAAACCGATCACCTCTAGTTAAATGCAAGGACATATATCTAGCATTAACTCGATTAATGTACTCATTACCAGAAAAAAGAGCAGTCAATTGACATGTATGCTTGTTTTCTAACCTAGAAAAAAAATTCTTGACATGTATGCATGTTTAATATCAATTCCTTTACGGACCACTTAAATCTTCTTTGGCTACATTTGGTAATCAGGATAAAATTTATGATGGGATAAAATTAATCATACCCTGTGTTTGGTGTCAGCTCAAGACAATATAAAATTAAATGTAAGAGGAATATAGTCAGGATAAAATTATCCCATGGGGAATGTGGGATAAAGGTGGATATGATTTTTAATATCTATAATATATAAGTTATTTTTCTCAAATAACAAACTTCTTAAATCAATAAAATTAAAATATCATTTGAATATAAATAATATTTTAATTCCAATATTAAAATAACAACAATTTCATTTTTATTTATTACTATTTTTATTTATATACTCGAATTTCTTTCTATCTTATAGTATAAATTCAATATATAAATATATATTCAGTATATATATCTATTACATGTTTTAGGTATTTTAGTATAGTTTTCTATATAATAAAATTTTATTAGAGAATGATGGAAGTGGAAAAAACAAAAAAATAAACGATAAAAAAGAGAAGAAAAAATAATGAAAATTAAGCAAATGAAATGAAGTAGGCAAGCGTGTCGTGAGAGATTTTTACTATCTCCGTTTGTGCAATTTTTAGGTTCATTTTCATTGATATGCCATTTATACCAAACACAAGAGAAGACGTGAATATATCCGACTTTATTACTGTGATTCACAAAATATTAGATATGATATAGCAAAATTCCTGGATTTCATATGCTATTCTATCTAATCATATCGTGCTTAAAAATTCAGACGACCAAACGTTTTCCTTGTCTTTCAATCCATGCACTTTAATTGAAACTTAACAAATTTTCCGACAAAGTGCTGATGTGGGGACACGTTGCCAAATTTTGGGACGCCACGTTAGTTCACTTCAGCACTTCTCTATAAAGCTAACTGGATTTCGGTCAATGTGCATTAATCGAAAGATTAGAAAAGTTTAGTGCACCCCGAAAAGAATAATCTGATTTGAGTGACCAGATTGAACACTCCTACCGTCTAGTGAAGCTTATGAAAACACGTTTTGAAAGTGTTCCCATTATGGAGAACTATTAGAGATTAAGTCAGTCAAAAGAGTAATAACTAAAGCTAGAGTGGGCAGAGAAACTTCTCATTCTTGCTTAACAACTTATCTACCCATTGCTTCGAAACTGAATTGCCGAACGGAGCTTTGGTCGCCCCTGGTTGTGGCTGTGGAATGTCAAAGAGGCGAAACATGTGATTCCTAGAGCAAATACAATACTTGCTGTCATAGCTCTCATAGCCGAGGGTTTCATCCTTTCATTCAGGAGGCGAAACAAGGCTCTTGCTCCATTGCCTCTACCGCCACAGGATGTACCGCTTCTCGGGTACCTTCCCTTTCCTTCGACCCATCTTCAAACTCTCCGGCTAGGGAAGAAGCTATACTTCGTGAAAAGCTCCCTGGCCCTGGCCAGAGAAATCCTGAGGGACCTAGAGGCGACCTTTGCCAATCGGGACCTGAGTGTCTCTACAGGATCATGAGCAACGCGAGACTCGACACTTATTACGGCTCGAGGAGGAAGGAAACTAGGAAAACTGAGGGGTCTAGACAAAAATTCCGGGGTGCAGTAGATGTTGGCAAGTTGGCCCTTTTTGGCCCAGATCAATGCAGTAATGGCAATGTTGAGCGGAGGGACCCTTGGTGAAGATCAGGCCGAGAGCTTAGGGTCCGAGTTCTGGAGGATGGTAACCGAACTCGGGGTGGTCTGGGCCATCCGAATGTCTCAGGCTTTTCCCCAGCACTATCCTGCCTCAACCTTCAGGGAGTGGAGAGGCAAGCCGAAAGGGTTTTATCAATGGTTCAAGAGTTGTCTCGACTCTGTCATCGATCATGGAAGAGTGAATGAACGGAAGAAAAACTTCTTGCAGCTTCTCCTGCGAAATATTGTTAACACTAGCTTACTTTGCGACGATTTGGTCTTTATGGTTATAAATTCTACTGTTGGAATAGGACATCGTGGTCGGCAAGACCGATACAACTTCGATGATGAAGGAATGGGTGATGGCAGAGTTGCACGTGATGAACAAAGCAGTAAAGTTATTGACCGAGGTGGTGAAACGGATCGAAGGGTGTAACTTTACCAAGGCTGAAGCATATTGACGCCGTCATCAAGGCGGCGCTCCGCTTGCACCGGGCGCTGCCTCTATTGGTCGCTCACGTGATGCATCCTGCACCGTCCGCCGATACATGATAGAGAAGGGCAGAAGCATAATCTTGAACGTGGTCCCAAGATTTGGGACAAGCCTTCCTAATTCATTTAATCATAAGGAAACACCTGCTTTTTCATAGACATCGCTCCATTTTGGCTTGTCCATTTCTTTCAAAAACGGGGTCATTTTGGTTTAATCTCATCTTCAAATTGCAAGCCGAGCTCCACAGCCCTTTCTATGCCCAAATTGATACAGTCAGAGTGGAAGGTAAACTAGTGTCATATGTCCAGTCATTCTGTAATATGTTTGATTAAATGTATTACATGAGTCGAGCCCCGAGTTATAGAGTAACTCGATCACATGTTTATTCTTAAATTTTCTTCAATTGAACTGGCGTGGTTCTATCATGAGTTATTTAATTAACATGCACGAGCTTCACGAATTTCTTGTTGGGATTGAGTATGTATACGTTTGTATGTTGGCGACAGAAATTATCATTAAGAATTTCATAAAAGGAAAATTTCGATGTATAATACATCAAGAATGTAATCAATATATCAAATTCTCTAAAGTCTAATCCCATATTAAGATCAAGTAAGGTTTTTGTGGCATAGTTGTCTGTCATGTAATGTCTTAGATATTTGGTACATTTGTTGACACCTATTTTTAATTGCCCAAAATTAATTGCACAAAATTTAGAAGTTAATTTTCTTTAATTCCTAAAACAAAAAAAAGTATTTCCGTTTAAATGCATTGCATATAGAAACTAGGCACATTTGCATTAATAGGTTCTATTAGAACTTTAAAAAAAAAAAGAAAGAAGAAGAATTTCGTGCTGGGCCGGGTCGGGGCTGGGCTGACCCAGCCCACCTTTTTCTTTTCTTTCCTCCCTGCGCACGAACCCCGGTCCTTTTTCTTTTTTTTCTTCTTTCTTCTCCCCCTGCGCAGCCCAGCCCTTCTCTTCCTTCCCCCTCCTCCCCCCCGCCGCCCTGTCCCTTTCGCCTCCCCCGTTCTCCTCTGTCTCTGACGCCGACGTGACGAACACCGGAGTAGCTCCGCGCGGTCACCATCAGGACAGAGGAGGGCCAAGCGGGCAAGCCACCAGGACTGGCCATTAAGGCCAGTCCCGTCTTCCCCGTTTTCCCGGGCCTCCCTTATCTCTTTCTCCCTCTCCTCCCCCTGTTCCTCTGTCCTTTCTCAGCCGCAGCAGTGACACCCCCCTCTGCACCGGCCTATGCCTGCGGTTTGCGGAGCCTAGGTCGGTGCAGGCTGTCGTCACGTCGACGTAGAAGCCGAGCTGTGACCCGAGGCTACTATAAGTCCAGAGAGAGACAGTGAGGACCCGGTCGGCCATCAGAGAGAGAAACAGGGTAGAGAGAGAACAAAGAGAGACAATAGAGAGAGAAAAAGAGTGAGCCGAGAGTCCGCCGGAGTCGGAGGAGAAGCCAACAACCTCGCCGTCACCCACGCAGCCGCCGGAAAGTCCCCCAGCCGTGCCATCGACCGGTAAGCTCCCCCAGCCAAGACTCCCTGTCTTGCTCTGTTTTTTTGACACGGTTGGGCCGGGATTCGCGGCGGCCGTGTCATGCGATTCCCGGCCCATGTCACCACAGGTCCCGACTCCCACTCTCCGTCGGGACCAAGCCTCAGCCGTCGGAGTCGACTAGGTCGCCGGAGGAGGTCGGAATCCCCTGTTTTTCCACGCGCCCGCCAGGCGTTCGACGAAATGCCTCGACTAGGCTGGTTTTTGTTCCGTCGTTGGCCGGCGAGCGACGTTCCGACGGTGGCTTAGGTGAGTGGCACGGCCCAAGGGCGGTCCTAGTCGGGCGATTTGGGGGCGGTGCTGGCCTGGGTCGGCTGGCGGTCGGCCAATTTTGGCTCCGCCGGCGTTTTTTCCCCCCGCGGGTCTATGAGTTCGGGTCAGGCCAACCCGGATCAGCCGACCCGACCCGGGTCAACGCCCGGGTCGAATCCGTTGACCCGAGTCGGTTCCGACCGACCCGAATTGGCCGATCCAACCCCGGTCAACGCCCGAGTCGAATCCGTTGACCCGGGTCGGTTCTAACCCGGATCCGCCCGACCCGGTTTTATTATAATATTATTTTATTTTATTAAAAAAATTTAAAAAAAATTCGAAATTTTTTTCCCTTTTTTTTATTTTCTTCTTCTTCCGTATTTATTTTTCTTTAAAAAAATTAATTAAAAAAATTTGTATTTTTCTTCCGAAAAAATTTTAATTTTTTTTCGAAAAAATTAAAAATTTAAAAAAATTTAAATTTTTTTTGGGGTTTATCTAAATGTTTTAATTTATTATTGTATTATTATATATGCTGTTATAATTGCATAATTTACCATGTTTAAATTAGATAAGCCTGAGATTGTGCGTTAGTATTTTGCATGTTATTTTTATTACCGTTGTATTATTATGCATGTTTTTAATACAATTACATGAACTGTTGTGTTTCTGAATGTCATCTGACTTAGTTAAGGTTAGAACCTTAGGCTGCATGAATTGTTGTGTTTTTTATTGCTAATCGTTTCTGATTATACACTCGTTTGATCACCTCAAATGTTAGGAGAAAGGTTCTAAAATCGATCCAAATTGCCTGATAAATATTTTCAAAAAAATTAACAGGGTAGAAAGGTACCGAAAGGGCATTAGTTATCCAACTAATGTAACCAAGTCCTCGAATTCAGTTAATCTCTGGTTCGCAGGAATATGGTGATTCTCCCATCACCTTATTTGGGTTTCTAATCGATCCACCTCAAATCGATTAGTGGCGACTCCTTGGTATAAACCATTTGCATGTTAAATATTTAAACCTTAAGTCGCGATATGATATGAGCTTGGGAAAGCCCGAGTTAAGCCCTGAACTTAGACTTAGCACGTACCAGGCGAGCCCTCCTTTTTTGTAGCATGTTCATTCGAACAAAGAGCAGGAGGTCGGTCACGACAACATTTAACAATATGCATTTTTACACGGTTAAATAATTTTTTTAAAATAAAGATTTAAATAGTTGAGGGCGAAAGAAAGTATGATTTCTTTTGGCCAAGTTGAGAGTATGATTGGAACTTATGAGTCGTTGGTTCGAGTAAGGCTCCATTTTACCAGATTAAAGGTGTTTGCATTCAACATTGCTGTGACCGCGAGAAGCTACGATTTGAACATAAGATTTTCTGCATCCGGATTAGGCATTTAATCACTCAGTTAATCCCGAAAACAATTGTAGGATGGAGAAGGTTGTATTCATTAAAACAGTACTTATGGGGAGATGATCGTAAATAAAAATTTCCACCTGAGGAAGGCAAACTAAGATATATCCTTTTTATCATAAGTTGAGTAGATCATCACCTCGCTTCAATGCCCACTCGACAGAGGAGGAGGAGAAGGAGGCAGGTAGCCCATGACCGCTGTTTTCGTGTCACGATATGGAGAGGAGGAGATGCCATGGGAAAGAGGAATAGGATGTCTTAGGATTTTGAATGGTAGTGAGATCAAAACCGGAGAGAAATGGCTTCACTATATAAAATTCTTAGGCGATAAATTATATATTGGATAGATTATATATAAGCAATATCACTGTAATTATGGACAGTTCTATTTCACTATCCATCTATTATGCATAGTTAAGCATTAGATGAGAAATTTTGTTATTGTACACACTCCGTGGTACTAACTTTACCTCTCTGATTTACATGTAACAGGCCACAGATTAGAATTATGCCACACAACCATATTCGACCAATTATCATTACTTCGATGATTCGTCACCCCCAAACGTCTACAATCTATTAAATTTAAACTTAAATTTAGAACTGAATAAAAATAGTATCTTAAAATGTATTCGATCGATAAGATTGATAAAGATAAAGATATTTTCACATAAATCTTTATTGTCCTATCCAAACACTTAGCTCTTGGGATTTTACCCTACTAATTTTAAATTTGAAAAAAAATTCATATATTGATAAAGAACCTTTAAAGATATCACCTACCCATTTATTTGAAATTAGGTAAAAAAAAATTACCCGAATAAATGCGTTATTTATCAATTCAATTTAAAGTTAAATTAAAATAAATTGAAGGATGACTCATTTTAGTACTTGAATAAGATTCATTTAAAATCCACTAAATTTAAACACACTACCATAAGAACATACAATTTATAATTTGCAAAATGCATATTTACATTTCCGTAAGTTTTATTTCATTCTTTAAATTGCACTCATTTTAAATATAGTTTATATCATTTGAAGAAAATTTATTTTGAGAAAAATGAAAGCGAAACTATTTTTTTTTGTGTAAAAACAACTTAATTTCAAATTGAGGTAGTTTTAGAAGAAAATTAAATAAGACATAAGTTCATCAATTTATGATTCGACAATTAATCGATTACAACCTGATTTATACAATTTCCATGACATCATATAATTACAAAGCTGATATCTGACGTGATAGGTGGATGCCTCACAAGGTCAATGTCTCTCTCGAAAGAACCCATACCTATGTCAATCATATTTAGATGCCAACCATGCCTTCTAATATTAAATTGCATGAAAAATGTAAATGACTCGTGTAATTGAGTGTTTACATGAAATTAAGGTAATCCTGAAGAGCATTATGGTGTCAACGAAGTTAAGGTAATCGCATTGGTCCAAATCGAAACTTTTTGTCGAGCTAATCTCACCAAGTCAAATTGATCATTTTGTGCACTTTGTTCTCGTTCTACTTTCTCCCACTTCGACTTTGGTTCATGATCGACCAGCGAGATGTCAGTATTTTGGTTCGACACCATGGACCGCTTCCTTTACATCCTTCGCTTCTAGTCTTGGTCAAACATGGCTTTCCCCAATGTTATCCACTTTCTTTCAATATGCGCTACATTTTATAAATATGCCACACATTCGTTTAACATAAAGTAGAAATGAAAAAAACATTGATCACTAAATCATGGATATAAATGAAAAGGACATTATGGCTAAAAAGTGTTCCCGAGATGAACACCCTTTTGGTTGTCCGTATCTCTGGTCAGGATAGGATTAGATAGGATAGGAAAGGAAATCCAGGGATTTGGCCATATCCTATCCACTGTTTGGTGAAGTACGGATTTAAAGTCGGATATTCTTATATCCTATCCTATCCTGCGTTTGGTAGAAACTTTATATCAATATAAAGAACATATATGCCCCTATGTGATGCTCATGAAAATTGTCATCATCGTCTTTATGTTTGCCCCATGAACTTGAAGCCTTTTCCATACACAATCAAGCAGAGGTTGCAATCTATGGAAAATAGAGTGCCCACTCCAAGGAAACCTTTTCATGTGTAACAGCACAAGATCCTTTAGAATAATGAACAAGTTTTTCTTGGCGTTATCTTAGCGAGCTGACCCTCTCCAATCTATACTGACTTTCACCGCTGAATATCTTGCCTAGGAAGGCAGTGGCGAATGAGCAAAAAGAAAAAAGAACTGAGCAAAAAAATAATAATATGAAAGCAAGGGTACGACGAGACTACAACAACTATGAATAAAGCTCCAAACTTCACAAGAAACAACACATTCCAAAAACAAGAAACAACACATTCCAAAAACTAAAACATTCCAATAAATAGTAAAATCAACATTGTTCGATGTTGTTTTTTTTTTGGTAAGGACATTGTTCGATGTTGTTCATTGTCTAAAAAATAGCAAAAAGAGACTACACACGACATTACTCTTCTATCATCTCTTGGAGAAGCATGTCCGCAAATGCCTTCCTGTCATCTCCTTGAAATCCAAAAAAAAGATGAATATTCTCAGGATCCTTCACAATTTTTCTGCACAATTTTATTCTGTTCATGGTATCTAAAGACATCTTAAGAAGCTCTTTGTTGATTTTTCTCTTGTCATCATCCAAATCTTTCGCATGTCCAATGCGGCTAGCAATCATCTCCATCCTCTCGTTAGCTTTTTCCATAAAAGAGCCAAAAGTGCTTGCAATTTCAACTAACCCAGCAGCCCACTTGTCACTTGCTTTAGCCCTTTTTCTTCTTGAAGAATCGGCAACATTTTGCATTTGAGAAGATGATAGTGGTGGTAAGTTTTGGTTTGCACCAGTAGTAGCCACGTCAAAATGATTCTCACTTTCTTCATTATCTACAGCCGCATGAGCTTCTGAAGGGTCTTCACTGAGATTTCCCTTGGCACGGTCTCTTCCAAATACAGTTGCTAGTCGATCATATTGAGGGAAGGACTTTCCTCTCATAGAAGCAGCTCCTGGATAGGCCTACAAAGAAAATATATTGTTTTTTTTTTAAAAGAAACAAGTTGAAAAGAAGAAAAATGAGAAGAAGTAACACTAACCTTGCAATATTTTTGCCAACTATCTTCCGAATGAATATCAACGGAATGTTTTTCGTGATCCCATCCAAAGCCACTTTGATCCTTCAAGTCATAAATCTGATTATACAACTTTTTCAAGTTTCTCATTTTCAATTCAATATGAGGATTACCCTTAATGCTAGAACCAGGAAACTTTTCTTGAACCCACTTCTCTAACATAATCATGTAACCACTCTTGAAGCCGTTATTGGCTTTCATTCCTCGCGCAACTAGTTCTTCAAGACCATCTAGAAGTGCATTTTCTTCATCTATTGTCCATACACGTCGGTCTCTCTTTGTTCCCCTTCCTTGGGTTTGACTAAAATCGCTACCTTCCATTCCTAAACATCTCATTGCAATTTTACAAAATTTAATGATAGATGATAGCATGGTAGAGAAAATTTAATGATAAAAACAGCATGGTATTAAAAATTTAAAATGATATAGCCAGAATTCAAACATTACATAAGGAATATTTTTCTCCATGATGAAAAATCAGCACCATATTATACATGTCTAATAGCAATGGAAACAAAAACATCTTACAAAATAAGCCTTACAATAATTAGAAACAAATGAGACAAGGAATAATGTCAAATCAGGCGACTCCTCCATGTCCTCGACTTGCATTCCACTCATTAAACATTTGTATTGCCAAATTTTGCCTCCATGTTGTCCAGTGATATGATGGCTCAAGAACATTAATTGTTTCCACATCTTCAATGGTGTTAGCAACTTCATCTAATTGTGCCTCAATTGGATCAATAGCCATTTCTCTTCTTATCAAGTTGTGTATAAGGCAACAAGCTATAATAATTCGTGTTTGCGTTCTAATTGGATAAAAAGATGGACTCCTAAGAATAGCCCACCGTAACTTTAATAGACCGAAGCATCTTTCTATGACATTTCTAGCTTGAGAATGCTTCATGTTGAAGTACTCCTCCGGGGAATTTGGCATACAACCTTCTCTCCACTCGGATAGGTGGTATCGAGTACTTCTATAAGGAGCAAGAAAGCCCTCCCCATTTGTGTATCCGGCATCGACAAGATAATAATTACCTAATAACAAATGATAACATTATTAATTGTCTTAGAATTGTCAGACCCTACACATTGAATAATGTCACATATTGATAAGGGCTTATCTTACCAACGGGAATCTTCAGACCATTGGGTTTAACTAAAGCATCTCTAAGCACTCTAGAATCTGCTGCTAAGCCTTCCCATCCAGGTAAAACGTATACGAATCTCATGTCACATGAGCAAACTCCTAACACATTGGTCGCTATCTCACCCTTTCTATTTCGATACCTTGGTTTATCAACCTCTGGAACACGTACCCTAATGTATGTGCCATCTAATGCTCCTAAGCAACCCTAGAAACATGAAATTAATAGAATAACCTTATGTTTAAAGTATTAAATTAATCCATGTAATAGCAAAGCAAACATACCTTAAACCATTTCCATCTCTCGTCGGTACATTCCTTTGGAACTGGTTCAGGTGACACAACAAGCACACTATGCATTCTTATCACAGCACTTAAAACTAAGTTAAAATACCTACTTATTGTCTCCCCAGACCTCATAAATCTGAACTTGATAACACGATTTTTCACATGATGGGCAAGTATATGTAGGAACATTGCCACTTGTTCTTCTATAGTCACAATTCCATCTTCTTTTAACCCACCAATTGTACGTGCCAACTCGCATAGTAGAGTAAATGTACGTCTATCCATTCTAAGTTGTTCCACACAATTCAAGTCACTACTGTTAATGAGGCGATCAAGGTGATCTAAACAAGCTTGCCTTCTAAAAAATGTGCGATCCTTCAATATATGTTTACGGTAGTGCCTTTCAGCAACTGTAGATGCCACAATCATATACATCATACATAAAAGCAACATCTGCAGGTTCATCTCCTTTAATATCAAAATGCTAAAAATTTCCTCTCTATCATCGTGATCCATTTCTAATAAAGGAAAAAAAACAATAACATTAGGCAAATACTAAGTAGTAGGTTAGAACATTGACAAAATCTGTCATATTCACCAAATATTAAGTGCTTTTGGATAGAAATGTCTCATTAGTTTAGCTGCTTGCAATGCAAAACAATGCTATAGCTTTTATCATAGAAATGGAGCTAGTTTTTGCACATAAGAGAACCAGAATAGCTACAATACTACTCCCCATAAATCAAAACAATGACTGCTTCTACTTTGCTTTTCTTTACAGTCCTATCAATCACGGTGTCTACAAAGTAGTGAAGTCTCTATTGTTACAGTTGAGCAACAAACAAACAATGTAGGTAAATGACAGGGAAAATGCATAAGTTGTTCTCTCAACCTTAACATTGAATAGTCCAAAAATAAAAGGTGTGTCTGCGTATCCAGGCATAGACTTCACGACAGTTGCAATCAAGGGCATCTTAAAATATTTTGGATTCATTAAATCACCTCGGTAGGCAAAAAGACCCTATTCTCTCCCCATTATTATTTGGTCAACCAACAAAAGATGGACATGACCTACAGAAATCATCCAATGAACAAGAACAACCTGGTGAGATAGTTATGTGTCTCTCACAGAAATTGGTGCTTATTGGCATCATCATTTAGTAGCATGAAAACTTAAAAAGCAAAATAGTGCAAAAGGGACCTCAAGATCAAGAGATCAATGAAAGCTAAAAAAAATCCATCTTCAGTGTAGGAACATTTTGTGTCGGGTATTTATAACAATGTATATACTTCTTCCGGAAGGGAATGTTATATTCTGAAAACCCACACATCAAACTCTATTTAAAATATAGCCTTCTTATCTCAATGAAACATTATCCCAACTAGCTGCAAAATAACTCTTTCCTTAAATTCTCACATAATTTGGTTGTCAAACAGCGATGTTTTCTTTGGCAACTAAAAATTTTACTCTAACAAGATCAAACATTGCTGCCTCATGAAAAGAGAACTCAATGGATTAGTTCTCAATGAAAAGAGAACTCAAAAATTTTACTTCTAGGGAGCTATTAATATGGAAGTTGTTGCAGAGAATGAATGTCTATAATAATTAAGACAGCCTCTAACATAAGGGTGTGATGCTTATGTATTTTACTTGTTTACGAAAACAGAGGTGGAGATTGGGATTCAGGTGGGACATGTAATGGAGAAATAGGACTGATCTCAAGTGGGGGCATCCTCAACAACTATCCTTTGAAAATGAGGATAGTGGAGCAGGTCGTCAGGGAAATGCGAGTTCCCGTGATGCTTCTCAACGTCACAAGGTTGACCAACTTCCGCAAGGACGGCCATCCGTCAGTATATGGAAAAAACACCACTGGCGGAACTCAAAGCCGACCACCACCCGAGAGAGAAAAAAGAAAGAGGAACATGATAAACGACTCTCATCATCTAAAAGCACTCAAAACTCACACAGCACATAGACACGATATCCACGACATGGAGCCCAACGAAGGACTCGTTTACGACAACTTCGTCGTTCGATTATTGATTAACAAAGAATGAAAATTATAAACCCAAACTACTGAAAAAAAATTGCAGAAGACGATCATGGATGAATACATACCTTCGCAAATTGCAGAAGCAAGCTGTAGCCTGGGTGAAGGAGTGCGTGAACGAAGGGGTAGGGTTTCTAAAAAGTAGCTTTTATATGACGGATAAGAGAAATCCTATCCGACCTTATCCTACCCCCTCCCTCGGATTTTTTAATCCGGGTTATATCCCTTCTATATCCGACATTATACTATCCGAAACACCTACCAAACACGGGATAGGATAAAACATATCATATTTCGAGTTTTATACGGATAACCAAACACAGCCTTATAGGAACATGCAGGAAGATTATCAAACGAAAGTAGATTATTGCCAGTGACTAAATTATT
Source organism: Syzygium jambos (assembly GCA_031216235.1). Classification (NCBI taxonomy): domain Eukaryota; kingdom Viridiplantae; phylum Streptophyta; class Magnoliopsida; order Myrtales; family Myrtaceae; genus Syzygium; species Syzygium jambos. The sequence continues at coordinate 17,962,141 of CM062230.1, read as the reverse complement.
GCCAGTGATTAAACTTCCATCTCCTGTGCAATTTGCCAGTGTGACCTTTACGTCGTCACAGTATGCTTCGATGCAACCATAGCTCCTTTTCCACCACAAACCAAGCACGTATGTTCCGTGCATCCTCAGGCCCAATCCGACGGTCACTGTCCCTGCGGATCTCCACTTTCGATGCATGTCCTCAATTACATCCGTGACTTCTCCATCGCTATCTTCGCCTTGATCACAGTTCTATCGGTAGACCGCAACACGAACGGCTCCGTTGATGCTGATGCGAGGGGTTGCGCTGCGTCCCAATGGTAATGGACGAAGCACTCTACTTCGCTGAAGGACAAGTCCCGAAATCTGTTTTCTCGAACAAGAAGGCTGCTTTTCAAGTAGCCCCGGTGGATACGGTGACTGTGAGATTAGACACAGTCAACCCAGAGACTTTTAAGATGGGGTACTCAGCCCCAGCGAGGAGGACACAACAGAGCATGGCCAAAGCCATTCGTACTATAAGAGAATCCACGACACCAATAAACCATAGGTCGGATTTCCAATCGTTGGGCATTCTGCAGCTGCATGGTGGCTGGGGATTGGAGCGAGGGGCGTGCGATCAAGGCGGGTGGGGAGGACGGTGAAGCAAGTCGGGTGCATGTTTAGGATGAGGAACTGGGTAGCCCATGACCGCCACTGCTTTCGGGTCGGAGGACGGAGGAGGAGGCGATGCCATTGGATAGAGGACGAGGGCTTTCGAGGGTTTTAGCGATGGGTGATGGGCGAAGGAGAGGGACTGGAGAGCGGACTTGTGCAGAGACTGAGAAAATGAGATTGTGGCTATATAGTGAAAGCGAAAAACTGACTTCGCTACGGATGCGTTGAATTGCTTCTCTCGGATTCTCTTTGAACCGTTCACGGATATGTTTTTAGAGAGAGAAAAAAAAATCGAAAACAGAATTTTGTTATTTATCTTCATCTGTTTATTCAGCTAATTATCATTAATTTAGTGAGTTTTTTTTTTGGTAAGGTCCATTAATTTAGTGAGTTGTCATCGCCTCGCCTATAAAATTTAAATTTGAATGTTAGAATGGATAAAGGAAAGTATCTTTAAAGTGTAATTGATCGATAACATTGATAAAGATAAAGATAAAAAAAATCTTCAAGTAAATTTCTATAATCCTTCCCAAACACTTATCTCTTTGGATTTATCTCACTGATTTCATATTTGAAAATATCAAATATATATAAAGTATCTTTAAATATATATTGTTATCCATTTAGTTTGTAATTAGGTAAGAATTGAAGATATATATTTCATACATGAATACTACTCGTATTTGTTTATCCATTTAGTTTGTAATTAGGTCAGAACTAGAAATATATATTTAATATATAAATGATACTCATTATTTTTCAATTCAATTTAAAATTAGATCAAGATAATTTGAAGGGTAACTTATATTTTTACTTGAATAAGATTCACTTAGTATTCACTATATTTAAACACTACAATAAAAGAACAAAAACTTTAATTTGAAACACGCACGCTTGCATTTCAGTCATTATTATATCCTAATTTTAGATTAGCTTATATACTTTATCTGGCAAAAAACCAAATTCAAACTAAGGTTTTCTAAAACCACTCGATTTCAAATTGGGATATTTTTAGATAAAAAAAATCAAATAAGAGATAAGTGCTCGAGTTTCGATTCATTACTTTATTATTCAACAATTAGTCGATTACGCAAATCAAACTAATACTCAAGTCAAATATGAAATAGATTTGATATTTACTGAAGTACAAAATTATGGTTAAAAAATCTTGAATTAGCTTATAAGTTTCAAGTATGAGGGTTAAAGACTCGTCACCTCCTCTCCCTACATAGGAGGTTCCACCAACTATTTGGACACCTATAAGACTAGATTGATGTTTCTTAAGAAATTGAAACTTTTTCAAGAATGATTTTGGGTGCTCTAAAAGCCATCGGGCAAATGCAAGTACCCCTCTAAAGTGCCTTAGCTCAAGGCAGATTCGCAGGAACTTTGAGCTTTAACATTTTCGAAATTCTAATATATTCTTTCAATTTTGACCTCACTAAGTTCTTGGGATTGTTTCAACTTCTTCACTTTGTTTTTGTACTCTGATTTATTTGTTTTCATTTGCCTAGTCGAGTTCACATTAGGTTCATAATCAACCTACAAAGGTCGCATGTAGTCTTAGCGGACAAGAACATTTTTTTTTTCATTTGCCTAGTGGAATTCGCTTTGGCTCTATGCTTGTCCTGTGGCGGGACACCTCTAACAATTTAGCTACGAGGCTCACGTTTATGTCATTTAAGCAAATCCTTTTTTGAAAAAAAAAATAGCCTATGTGTTTCCAAGTGGCAGGAGGCACGACAGAGTTTTGTACTTAATTTGAAGTTAATAAAAAATATATGAGAGATTTTTGTGAGTTTTATTTAAGCTACGAAAAATCCCAAATTAATAAGTCTGTAATTAATTTACCCCAAACTAATTTTTCACCACCAAAAACCCTAATCTAGTACATTAAAGGGTAAAACTCCAAACTAGTACATCCGTCAACTGTCACGTGTCATCAAACTTGATAATTTGACGATAAAATTTAACGAAAATTATCATAGAGTAAATTTCATATCACAAGAGCCATATTTGGGACTCGAGTAAAAGTTAACGCTTTTATTCAGATAAAAAAAATTAAGATTAAAATTATCACTTAAGGTAAAGTTGGAATATTTTTTTTTTGGAGTTAGCCCTACTTTTATTGGACTGTTTACTTGCTTGGCATCACGACAACCATTTCTCCACGTATGCCAAATTCGCTCCCATCACTTGCCCAGGGACAATCTCCAACGCCCCAATGTTTCAAGGGTGGCACTTCACCAAAAAAAATCATTTCCGCACTTTTCTCAAACTTCAACCGGTTTGGTATCAATTGCTTCTGCCGCGACTATCCCGATCACCTATGCCACGTGTTCAGCCATGATATCGGTTCTAGGGTCATGGCCTTATTGCCTCTAATTTTCTTTTTCCATGTTAGTACCACCAGACTGTTGGAATTTTGGAATTCAAAACCCATAAAATTAAATGAAAAGTGTGTGGATAAAAGTGTCCCATATTAAATAGAAGAGAGATGGGAGATGGGTTCAAATAGTTGAGTCTCACAAATGGATTTGGGTTCCAAGAGATACCTACTTTTGTGAAAGAGAGAGAACCTACGCCAAGCTAGGTCGGTTCCCCCCCCCCTCGCGCGCTGCCGTCCGTCCGGCTCAGTTCGGTTCGCCCGAACGAAAATCGAAGCCCTTCGCGACTATTCACGAACCAAACCGGTTCAAGTGGACCTTCGCTACTGTTCGCAAAATCTTGCAACTCTTCATTTTCGCCACTTCACTTCAATATGACCAAATAGTTAGTTCGGAAATAGTGACATTTCGTGACATCGGCATTCCCGCGAGACATTTTTTCCGACGCACTCTATGCATATTCACTTCATCATTGTCATTTTGTGCGATTATTCTGCAAAATTGCGCTAGTAGGAGTCCTCCGAATACGTACCACTTCGGAGGAATGAGATCCATTCTATCCTGGGAGACGATTGTCCAATATCCTCGGGTACTGATTGAGGGGTCAAATTCGTCTTAAGGATACGACGTTATTTCGTTGAGCTCGGATCGACATTCTGCTTATTTGGTTGTACTGCTTTCAGGTTAGTTTTCTTAACGTTTCTTTTTAATTTCTGGTATACGAACTTAGCCGAACTACAATACCGAACTACAATTTTAAGACGAATTTTTGTTCGATTGTTATTCTGTTTTCGATTTGCTTCGGTTCTGTTCGTACATTCTGTTCACACATTCTGTTCTTGTTACAATTTTTCGTTTCTGTTTATATTAAAATTTTCAATTCTGTTCGTGAACAAATTTTTCGTTTCTATTCACATTAAAAATTTTCAATTCTGTTCATAGTCATATAATTCCGGTTCTGATTGTGAATATGTTCTGTTTTTATATTTTAGAATTGGCTTCGGCTTCGACTCCGGTTAACCCTATTCCGAATCACGGAGAAAAGCCAGAAAAGTTCAATGGTACGGATTTCAAGAGATGGCAACAAAAGATGTTGTTCTATCTCACAACCTTGAACTTGGCTAGATTCCTCAATGAGGATTGCCCTAAATTGGACATTGGAGAGATAAATAAAGAAAAGGTTGCTGCTGTTGATGCATGAAATCATTCTGACTTCCTGTGTCGCAACTATGTCCTCAACTGTCTGAACAATACTCTCTATAACGTCTATAGTCTGCTTAAAATGACTAAGGAGTTATGGGATAGTTTGGACAAGAAATACAAAACCGAAGATGCCGGATTGAAGAAATTCATTATTGGTAAATTTCTGGACTTCAAGATGGTCAATTCAAAGACCGTCTTCAGTCAGGTTCAAGAGCTTCAAGTGATTATGCATGATATTCATGCTGAAGGAATGACTCTAAGTGAGTCATTTCAAGTGGCTGCCTTCATTGAAAAACTGCCACCATCCTGGAGAGATTTCAAAAATTATCTCAAACACAAGAGAAAGGAGTTGTCACTTGAAGACTTGATTGTTCGGTTGAGGATAGAGGAAGACAATAGGAATTTCGAGAAGAAAGTTGGCAGCAATCTGGCGGTCTCAAGAGCCAATGTTGTTGAAGAAGGATCAAAACCCAACAAGAAGAGGAAAAACTATAGACAAGGATCCACCCAAGTCTTGAAAACATTCATTGGCAAATGCTACAATTGTGGAAAGTCTGGACATTGTGCTAAAGACTGTAGAGCCAAGAAAAGGAAGGTGACTCAGGCGAATGTGGTGGAATAAATTTCCAATGGTGTTGATGATATCAATTTTACTACTATGATATCCGAGTGCAACATGATGGGAAACCCCAAAGAATGGTGGATTGATACCGGAGCAACTCGTCATATTTGCGCCAATAAATCAATGTTCTCATCTTACATGCCTATGGAAGGTGATGAAAAACTCTACATGGGTAATTCATCGACCTCCAAGGTTGAAGGTGTTGGAAAGGTTGCTCTAAAGATGACATCTGGGAAAGTTGTAACACTAAACAATGTGCTACATGTGCCAGACATACGCAAGAATTTAGTGTCCGAATCTTTTCTTAGCAAGAATGGCTTCAAGTTGGTTTTTGTATCCGATAAGTTTGTAATCTCCAAAAATGAGATGTATGTAGAAAATGGTTACCTTAGTGATGATCTTTTCAAGTTGAATATAATGATTGTTGTACCCAATGATGTTATGAATAAAGTTGTTTCTGCTTATGTGCTCGAGTCTCCTATTTTATGGCATCCTTGATTAGGACACGTTAACTATAAGTCGATAAAGAAATTAATGAACATGAGGTTATTGCCAAAATTCTATTGTTCCAGTGAGAAATGCCAAGTGTGTATTGAATCTAAATTTTCTAAGCCTCATTTTCATTATGTAGATAATAGAGTTTCAGAACCTTTAGATTTAATACACACAAATATATGCAATATGAAATCAATACCATCAAGAGGTGGTAATAAGTATTTTATCACATTTATAGATGACTGCTTGAGGTATTGTTATGTTTGTTTGCTTAGTAGCAAAGATGAGGCTGTGAATGCTTTTAGAATTTATAAGTCCGAAGTTGAAACTCAGTTGAATAAGAAAATTAAGATAATAAGGAGTGATAGAGGAGGTGAATATGAATTTCCTTTCGAGGAAATTTGTACTGATTTTGGTATTGTTCACCAAATGACTGCTCCTTATATACCACAATCTAATGAAGTGGTGGAAAGGACAAACCGGTCTTTAAAGGAAACAATGAATGTATTGTTGAATAGTTCCGGTTTACCACAGAATTTGTGGGGGGAAGCTGTTTTGACGGCGAATTTTATTTTAAATAGAGTGCCCCACAGAAAAACACAATAAACTTCCTATGAGAAATGGAAAGGCAAAATGCCTAACTTGAATTATCTCAAAGTGTGGGGGTGTTTGACTAAGGTTGATGTTCCTAAGCCTAAAAATGTTAAGATAGGACCAAAGACTGTTGACTGTGTTTTTATCGAATATGCTCAGAATAATAATGCATATCGTTTTCTTGTTCACAAGTCAGAGATCCCAGATATACATATTAATACGATCATTGAATCAAAGGACGCTTCGTTCTTTGAAAATATATTTCCGTATAACATAGTATATGAGCCAATTGATAATAATAAGAGGTCTCGAGATACTATATCTAGAAGTGATCCAATGGAGGATGAACCTAGACGTAGTAAAAGACAAAGGACTTCCACGTCTTTTGGACCTGATTTCTTAACGTACTTGTTAGAGAATGAGCCTCAGACATTCAAAGAAGCCGTGACTTCACTAGAAGCCGTGACTTCACTAGAAGCCGTGACTTCACTAGAAGCCCCGTTCTGGAAAGAAGCTATCAAAAGTGAAATTGAGTCCATCTTGTCAAACCATACATGGAAATTGATTGACCTTCCTCCTAGTAATAAACCACTACAATGTAAGTGGATTTTCAAGAGGAAAATGAAAGCGGATGGTACTATTGATAAATATAAGGCTAAGCTTGTAGTAAAAGAGTACAAGCAACGAGAAGGTCTTAATTATTTTGATACTTATTTACCTGTTACTAAAATTACATCTATAAGGATGCTAATTGCTATAGCAGCGGTGTATAAGCTTGAAATCCATCAAATGGATGTTACAACGGCCTTCTTAAACGGGGAATTGGAAGAAGAAATATATTTGGAACAACTCGAAGGGTTCATTATTCCAGTACAAGAGAAGAAAGTATATCGGCTTATCAAGTCACTCTATGGATTGAAACAAGCACCGAAACAATGGCATGCTAAATTCGACCAAGTCATATTGTCGAATGGTTTTAAGATTAATGAGTGTGATAAATGTGTATATGTTAAGAACACTCATAATGGTTTTGCCATTTTGTGCTTATATGTAGACGACATGCTTATAATGGGCAGCGATAGTGAGGTTGTTAAGGCAACCAAACGCGTGCTCATAAATAAATTTGATATGAAAGATATGAGGGTTGCAGATGTTATTTTAGGAGTTAAAATCCATAAAACATATGGAGGATTAGCTCTATCACAATCCCATTATATTGAGACAATTCTTGGAAAGTGCAAGAATCTAGATATTATACTAGTAAAGACTCCGATAGATGTTAATTTACATCTTTCGAAGAATACTGGTGAAAGTAAGGCTCAAAATGAGTATGCTAGTATACTAGGCAGTCTAATGTATGTCATGACCTGTACTAGGCCGGACATAGCTTGTGCCGTGAGCAAGCTAAGTCGATTTATAGTTAGTCCAAATGAAAATCATTGGAAAGCTATGAAACGTTTATTAGGCTACTTAAAGCATACTCAAGATTATGCTTTGCATTACACAGAATATCCAGCGGTACTTGAAGGATACTGTGATACAAATTGGATAACCGGCACTAAAGACACAAAATCGACAAGTGGATATGTATTCACACTTGGTGGGGCGGCAGTGTCTTGGAAATCATCCAAACAAACTTGTATTGCTAGATCCACTATGGAATCAGAATTTATTGCTTTGGATAAAGCCAGTGAAGAAGCAGAGTGGCTTCGAAATTTCTTGGAAGATATTCCTAATTGGCCTAAACCAGTGCCCGCTCTTTGTATACATTGTGACAGTCAAGCAGCAATAGGAAGAGCAAGGAATGTCATGTATAACGGTAAATACGTCGAAGACATGACACAGTAAGACAACTTCTTTCTAGTAGAATTATCACCATTGACTATATGAAGTCAAAAGATAATATTGCGGATCCATTAACAAAAGGCCTAACAAGAGAGATGGTTGTGAAAACATCAAGGGGAATGGGTTCAAGGCCTATAAACAAGTCATCATAGCGGAAACCCTACCTAATTAACTGGAGATCCCAAGATCTAGGTTCAAAGGGACAACTAAGTTATAAAGACAGTATAGAGTACTGTCGAATTTTTTACTCATTCCCGGACGAAGACAGTACTAATATGTGAAGGTTAAGCAAAAGCTTTTAATGATTCTGAATTGAGTATGTGATATACTATATGTTCAGAAATCACCTATGTGAGTGTGAAGTGAGGGCCGCTTCTGTGAGAATTGAAAAGGCCGAATTCTCTAAAACACTCATGAGACCAGGTAGTGTTCATGGCCAAAACGAACACAACAATGAGAACCAATTTTGTTCGAGAAACAGTTGTGTGATTTCTATTGTCTAGGCTTGCACCAAAGGTTGACAGTTCAAAGACATCAAGTCTACTGATTGACCGAGTAAGTCCGATAGGTTTCACTAAGGAAAGTTAAAAGTCTCATACTACTTATCCTGATGTAACGTTTTCTCATGGAATAATCGCACTTTGCATCTCATGCATACACAAAGAGTCATGATATTAGAACTTTTCATTCATGTGGGGGATTGTTGGGGTTTTGGAATCTAAAACCCATAAAATTGGATGAAAAGTGTGTGGATGAAAGTGTCCCACATTGAATAGAAGAGAGATGAGAGATGGGTTCAAATAGTTGAGCCTCACAAATGGGTTTGGACCCCAAGGGGTACCCACTTTTGTGGAAGGGAGAGGACCTACGCCAAGCTAGGTCGGTTCCCCCCTCGTGCGCCGCCGTCCGGCTCCACTCGGCTCGGGGTCCGCTCTTTATCGGTTTTTTATTTTTTCCGAATGGACACGATGTTTAGAATTTATTTTTTTTGGACAAACAAACATGTCTGTTCGTGAGGTTCGGTTTGCCCAAACGAAAATCGAAGCCCTTCGCGACTGTTCACGAACCAAACCGGTTCAAGTGGACCTTCGCTACTGTTCGCGAAAACTGGCAACTCTTCATTTTCGCCACTTCACTTCAATATGACCAAATAGTTAGTTTGGAAATAGTGACACTTCGTGATATTGGCATTCTCGCGAGACATTTTTTCCGACGCACTCTACTAGAGATGGCCACGGTTCGGAACCAGCGGTTCCGGTTCGTGGCCAAGAATGAACCGGAACCGGAGGGTTCCGGTTCAGGTTCCGGTTCGGAACCTGAACATTTTTTTTTCTTCGGTTCTCTTCTCACTTCTCAGGGCCGGCCGGCGGAGCCGCGGGCGGAGGTCGTCGGCCTCAGGCGAGCCTCGTCGGCATCGGGCGAGGCTCACCCTCGCCTGGGCCAGCGATGGCGAGCCTCGCCGGACGCCGGCGAGGCTCGCCCTCGCCTGGGCGAGCGAGGGCGAGCCTCGCGCCTCGCCGGCGTCGGGCAACGCTCACCCGAGCTCTCCCTCGCTAGATCCGGGCGAGGCTCGCCCTCGCCCGACGCCGGCGAGGGCGGCCTCGCCTGAGGCCGGCGACCTCTGCCGGCCCCGGCTAGGGCCGGCGGAGGAAGACAAAAAAAAAACAAAAAAGAAAAAACAGAAAAGAAAATAAAAAAATTTAAAAAATTATTGTTCCGGTAACGAAACATTATTCAATGTAAATTGTAATTAAAATGTAAATTGTAATTAAATTTGAGGACAAAAAGACAAGACAGGGCTTGAACTTAATAAATTATCATTAAGCACATTACAATTCGTTACAACGATCTACAAAAAAAAAAGAGCACAATATATATGCTCTAAAATAATCCCAAAACCTAAACATTCCGTGCACATGGGATCAGAGGTCACATGTCATCGGATTATACTTGGGTTTCCCTAAGCTCATGTGGGCGTACCCGATATGAGAAACAAGGGTTCCCAAAATATTTGCCAACTCCAATAGTTCTTTTACCCTCAATCGTCACTACCCGTTCCAGTACCGGTAGCGGTAGTATCTCCATCGTTAAAGAATTCGGATTCAGTATTGCGATCTATCTCTTGTTGCCGGTATTGAGCCTTCGTCCAATCAGCAACACAAGCTTGCATCTCCACTGATTCTGGATCTAATCTTGAACGATGTTCATCCAAAATATTACCTCCGGCACTAAATGCTTGTTCAACCGCAACTGTGGAACAAAGGGTTGAAAAAATCTATTTTGCAATAAGAGAAAGGATTGGGTATCGGCTTGCGTGCCTCTTCCACCAATCCAAAATTAAAAAATCTGTACCACCTTCGGATTCAGTAAACTCAAATGAAACGCTTAGATAACTCTCTAATTCAGAAATATTTCCTATTACTCCCTTTTGTTTTTTTGTCTATGTAATAAAAGTTGGTACCCTCTACTAATTTTACCTGTACTGTCATTTTGTATCTCCATAGATTGAGAAGATCCAATATCACCTAAATTATACTTAGTATTAAATTCATTATATAATTCTATTACTACGTTTTTAACATTACGTACTATAGTTGTAACATTTATTTCATCACAATGTAAACATTGATAATACACACGCAAAAAATCATTTAAGCCATTCAATTTGCAACGCGGATCAAAAACACAAGCAACTAAATAAATAATGGGAATTTCCATATAATAATGTAGCCACTTCATTTTCATTGCAAGTATAGTATGTTGTAATTCAACATCATTTGCAAATTCATCAAAAATTCCGACAATATTAGTACACTCTACTAAAAATAAATGTGTAGTAGGATAATAAACACCGGACAAAGTATAAGTTGCATCATTAAAAATCTTTAAAACGTCTAAAATTTTTTGGCAAATATCCCACTCTTGTGGGTATAAATTAATCTGAGATACATTATTAGAAATGAATGCACATAATAAATCTTTATATACTAAAGATTCAGCAAGCAAGTGGAAAGTAGAATTCCAATGAGTTGGAACATCTTTTGGAAATCTTTTTGGCTTTTTGCCATTTTCTCTACAAAATCTACCCCATTCTTTCATTTTTTGGGGATGTTTCCATAAAAATTGAATCGCCGTTTTTATTGGTTGAAGAAAAATATCGAGAGTTTTCAAACCATCTTGTACACATAAATTTAAAACATGACAAGCACATCTAACGTAAAAAAATTTTCCGCCAAAAGCGGGTTTACAAATATTTTCTAACTCGGCAATTGAAGCGGTATTTGCTGCAGCATTATCAAAACCAATTGAAAAAATTTTGTTAAGCAAATAATATTCTTCTAAAATTTGCCTAATTATTCTATAAATATTATTTGCCGTATGATTATCATCGAAAACTCTAAATGCAATAACTCTTTTTTGAATACTCCACTCGTCATCTATCCAATGACATGTTATGCCCATGTAAGAATGATTTTGCCAAGGATCACTCCAAATATCACTACCTATATGCACGCATCCATTAAATTGCATAAAAAAATTTTGTAAATCTTTTTTTCCTTTTCTGTAAAGATCTTTAATTACTCGTTTAGTTGAATTTCTAGGAACACGTTTTGCTTGTGGAGCACATGCTTTTTGTACAAATTCATTAAAACCAAATCTTTCTCCAAAATTAAATGCTAAATACTCAACGCAAATAAATTTGCCTAATTCTTCCTTGTAAGTTTTGTCATTAAAACGAAATAAAGGGGAAGTGTTAGGATTGACGTACCCGGAAATTTGTTGTTGCCCGATATCGATTCCCGTTTCGGTTGAATGTTTGCTCCTAAGATATCGTTTAAATGTTCCATATCCTTGTCCACCTGTACATTTATATATTTTCCCACAATATTTGCAAATTATATCATACCTTTTTTCACCAATATCAAACCTTTCCATTTTTGTGAAGTGATTCCAAATGTCAGATGTAAATTCTCGTTCCGCTTCCTTTGTTGTAGATATTTCACCAGAAGGATGAAAACTTTCTTGAGTCGGGACGCGCTCCATATCGGGAAAAATGTTGATTTCATCATCTTGAAAATCTGCATATTCACGAGGATCAAAAGAATGATGGGATTCCGTCGCGATATTCTTACCTTTACCAGATGGCACTCAACTTCCACTTGCCATTTTTCGAGTGGATTGAGAGAATTGAGCGGACTAATTGGGAGAATTAAGAAAGAATTGTATGAATTGAGAAAATTGAGAGAATTTAAGAGAATTTCGAGTATTCAGAAAATTTGAGACTTGAGAGAAGAGAATTTGAGAGAATTTGAGAGAATTGTGTGAGTATTGAGAGAATTTGGGAGAATTTATAGGAAAAAATTGGGAAGAAAATAAAAAAAAAAGGAGATAATTGCAACGGTTATCTCCTTTTCTTTTTACTTTTTTGCCCATTGGGGCTTTTGCCCGTTGGGAGTTGGGACCGTTGGGGCTTTTGCCCGTTGGGAACGGGCCCGCAAGCCGGGCCCGCTGCGGGGCAATTTTTTTTTTCTCTGTTGCTAATGCCGGCAACGGGCGGCCAACTGGCCAAGGCCAACGGCCGCCATTGTAACATTCCAGATTTTGACCCATTTTTGGGATTTATAAAACGCGCGATTTGTCAGTGTGCTTATAGTAGAATCTCGCCCGAGAACTGATCACTCTCGGTTATTATTTTAAACTAGAGATTTCGCTAGAATCGCACTCGATCAAATTTCGCTGTTATTTAGACCCTGAACTTGGTAGTCAATTTTCGGGAGTTTCAGGACGAAATAAATTAGACGGTGTCGACATTAATGTGGCCCGTATCGAGGTTGTCAGGAATAATGGAAAAGTTAGAGTTTTTGGACCAGGTACGAATTTGGACTAGTAGACCCCTCGTAAAAATTTAGTCTCATTAATTTAGCCTTTGTCTCTTTTTATGTGCGAGGTCTATTTGGGATCGATAGGCAACTTGCCCGGTCACGTCTCCTCCCACCTGCTCCCTCTCTCTCCTCTCCCTTCTTTTCTTTTTTCTTTTTCTTTTTCCCCTTCTTCTTCTTCTTCTTCGGCTGAAACCCCCCCCCGACTGGTTTTTTTGCTTCTGCTTCGCCTTGCTTCTGCTTCTTCCTCCGCTCATCCCCTCGCCGCGCCTGATAGCCGCGCCGCTTCACCAGTCGCCGCCGCCGGAAAAGCTCGGTCGCTGCCTCCACCCCGACGCCCGCGACTGCCGCTCGCCGGTCCTGTTCGCGCAGCACGCGAGCAGCGGCTCGCCGAGGCGTCCGTCGCGATCCGGCGTTACCCGGCCGCTCGCCGGCCGACCCAGCGCCGCCAGTCGCCGCCGTGCCGACCGTCGCCGTCGGCCTGAGCTCCCGACCCCCCAGCTGCTCTCTCTCTCTCTCCCTCACTCTCTCTCCCCCGAAGCCTCCCCTGTTCTGGCCGCTGCTCGCCGCGCGCCGTCTCACCCCGCCGCCGCGCGCCGCCGACCAGCTCGCCGGCCCGTCCGCCGGCCACCACTCCCCCGCACCTCAGCCTTTCCCCTCTCCCTTCCTTCTCCCTCTCACTCTCCCGGTCTCTCTCTCTTCTCCCCCTCCTTTGTTCGGCCGCGGGAGGCCTTCGCCGGAGGAGCCACCGCCGCCGCCGGTTGCCGCCCCGGCCGACCAGCCAGTCGCCGGCCTTGCTGAGCCGCCCCCGAATCGCTCGCCCCGCCGTTTCCGCCCTTGCCCGCCACTGTTCACTTCCGGCCGGCGAGTACTGTTCATTTCCGGCGAAGCACTGTTCATTTTCCGGCGAGTACTGTTCACCGCCGGTCACTGTTCATCCGACCCATTTTAAGCGTAGGACACCCGGTGAGTTTGACCCTAAACCCTAATTAGGCTAATTTACATTTCTAGACGAGTTTAGGGGTTAATTAGGGTTATTTAGGGGTTGATTTAGGGGTTAAATTGTGAAATTGATTAGGGACTATGATTGTGGTCAATTTGGCGGATTAGTATGTTGAATTATTGGAGGATTAGTGGCCCAAGAGGCGCGATAAGTGGGCTAGACGGTTTGGATTAAATCGGCCTGAGTCGGGGATGATTGGGTGTAATACGTGGATTATAATACGCGCCGTATTTAATTTCGTGGTGGACAATTAGAATGATATTTGGGGAGTGCAATAGAGTATTTTGGCGATAATTATTAGCCTAGAAAATCACGGTATAATGGTCGTCCACGACTGGATTTGATTTGGACAAGGCGTGATCAATTTGAGGTTTAGCCGTGAAATTTCTGGGAAGGATTGCACTGTGTAATTGACTGGCTAATTGAGCCTTGGTGGTGGTTAATTTGATAATGCCATGTAGCGTGTTTAGCGTGGTTAGGAGTGGGATAGCATGGCAGGCCCCTAATGCGTGAAATTCATTGACTTGGTTGTGTGAATTTTGTGCATGAATTTGCGTGTTAAGTTGATGCCATGGTTGAATTGAAATTGATTGTCTGAATGGGCATGTTGATTTGTGGAATTGAATATGCGCGGTGCAAGTTGAGCTTGTTACATTGTGATTCGCGCATGTGAATGCCCAAGTGTGAATGAATAACCATGAATGTGCATCTCACGCATTGGCACGACATGTGCATATACGAGCATGCCCGAATGACATGTGCATTGTGATCACTTAAAATGCCCTGATGCGTTTTACGCGGGGTCCAGATAATAATGAATTGTGTGATCACCTAAGGACCTACGGGTCGTGACCTTCGGGTCGATACCGTCCTCATGCACTTTGAAGCAAGACGATGCCCGGTACGTCCGGAAGGCGACCATCCTCATGCACTTTGAAGCAGGCTCTGGTTCGCAAGGAGATCAGTGTTGCGCCTCATGCACTTTGAAGCAGGCTAGAGACACTGGGCCAGATCGGTTGCTGCGCCTCATGCACTTTGAAGCAGGCTAGACGCACCGGGCCGTGAAAAATTGATGACTCGAGTCGTGATAATAATAATTTGGGCAGTGTGCCAGTGTGCCAGTGTGGGCCAGTGGGCCGGGAATTGCATGTGTCAAGTCCATGACATTTGCATACATGAACATGCATTGACTGGCATGCGAGAATGTGAGAATCAGTGCATAAGCATGTGATTGGCATATATGTGATTATGAGTGCCACTTATGTACTGTGATTATTATATATGGATATGCCTAACCTGCAGGGTCAAGTAATTTCTAGATTCGGGCCGAGGGCCTGAGTCATATACTGTTTAGACTGTGTGCTGTTTGTTTAATACTTGTCAGGAGGTGCACGTTAGCCTAGTTTAGGTTTAGGGAATTACTCGCTGAGATTTATTCTCACGGTTGTTGAAAACCGACTTTTCAGATCCCCGACTTTGAGGCGACAGGCGTACCGATGCATTTTTGGGAGAAGCCCCAGCTAGTTGTAGTGCCTGAGCCTCGAGCTACTTACCCCTTTTTGTCAGTAGTGGCCTTGAACCGCTTTTGATTTTGTTGGTGTTCGGGTTGTACTTGGATATTGTAAATGATTTCTAATACCAGTACAAGTGGGGATTTCTGTGGTTATCCTTGGTTATACGTTTATTTAGTAAGGGTGGTTTTAATTGCTTCCGCATGTGCTTTAAATCTCTGTGTTGGGTTTGGGTCGGCGACGCGTCCTGGGACGTCGCACACGAATCGACCTCTCCGAGGGATGTGGCGCACCGAGAAGTGTGGGGCGTGACATCCCCGTTGATTCGGTATCAGAGCAAGGTCAGCTTGATCCAATTCGGTCGAAGCCTGGAGTGATAAGGAGCAATGACCTTGGGTAGCCAGTAAGGTGACCTCGCGTGCTAAGTGTACCTCCTGACTGTCTGTGTCTTGATTGATTGGTTGCGTTACTAACCCGTAAAGTGCAGGTGCGGCAGGACCTGAGGTGAGTGCGTGTACCTCTTTGATTAAGGTCTTGTGTTGTTTGTGCTAGATCGCATGCTGATTGCTTGACTGCTATCGTGATACCTGCCTAGGACCTTAGACCGGTTAGATTGGTTTAAGTCTCTGATCCCTTAGGGGAGTTATAACAGGTAGTTGAATAGTGAGGCAGTATGAATGACAGTATAAGGGGTAAGGAAACCCAAGAGCAATCAAGTGAAATAGGCCATGAGACAGAAACCTAAGATTAGAGGTTGTAACTCAGGCTCTATAAGAAAGGGGGAATGTGTGGGCAGGCAAGCTCAGGAAGGGAGCGTCGTTATTGCCCAGGGTGTTGAGGTTGCAGCGATTGCTGCTGTGAATGGGAATAATGCCAGTTAGGCCAAGTGCAAGTAGTGGTCAATAGACAAGTGCATCGATTGGTGGAATGACTATTCGAGTTGAACTTTCTTGAATTAAATAGTAAGGGTGACCCCGAGGCTGCACCGAGACTGGCAGTGGAAGTTGAGAAAGCCTTTGACATATCGGGGTACACCGAGGCTGAGAAAGTGACATTGGCAGTGTATTAACTACAGAAGGACGAAAAGAATGGGTGGAAGACCGCTAGGGATAGGATATTCCCGATGAGTACAGCCCGGACTTGGGCCATGTTTATTGAGAATTTTTTTATGGGAAGTGTTTTCCGGGAGAATGCCTAAGGAAGGAAATTGGCGGAATGTGTACTATTTTGCCAAGGGCGGATGACTATGGAACGATATGAAACGGAGTCCGCTTGGCTTGTTGAGAATCCACAGGACAGGGTACAGAAATTCCAAAATGGACTGGAGTCGGATCTCTGAAACCTACTGATCTCGCTGAACATTAAGAACGATGGGAGAGTGTATGAATGAGTTCAAGTGATAGAGCGAGAGCAGTTGAAAAGTGCAACTACCCCTGGATAGTGATTTGCTTAAAATAAGGATAACCGCCGCCTCTGGAAGAAGCAGATGACGGGGAGATAGGTGATTTGTTCCACTGACTAGGAAGGATATCAGGAAGCCGAACCGTCAATCAAGTCGTTTTGAGGCTTGTATCGAAAGTGGGAGTCAGAACAACTAGTTGAATTAGATGGGATTGAACCTGTTATGCCTGAGTCACGTTTGGTGTGACAATTCCTCGAATGATAAAGTGATGGTGTCGTTGAGGTGTCCTAACTGCGAGACAGTATTTGATAGTAGAGAAAGGAGTGTCGACTTGGCAGTATTGGTCTTGTACAATTTTGTTGTGGAAAATTTATACGGAGTGATTCGTAAGGCAGAAGGCTGTAATGAATCCTGACAATAGGGTAGTCCAGTTTAGTCCAAATGGACATTTGAGGTTTGGATTTCAGGAAGTCAAGGAGGAATCTCGATTCATTGGATGCCCTTGCTTGAGGTGATTAGATGTCAAATGAAGTTTGTGAAGGACGCTTGGTGGGCGTGGTTGACCCGACCGTGACGGAACTAAAGCCGGATAACTTTCCGAGGTCTTTCCTTAGAAATTTCGGGGTTGCCACTAGAACGAGAAGTGAAATCGTGACAGATTGGCCCGGGAGTTGAACTGATTTTTGAGGGCGTTGTATTGAGTGTCCTTACCGAAATTCAAAGGAATTGAAAGTTCAGATGTTAGAACTCGGGGACAAAATTTTATTAGCCCTAGTATATCTCTAGGGGAAGCTCCTGTATTTGGTATGAGGAAAAAGGATGGGACTTTGAGATGGTACGTAAATTACCGGCAGCAGAACCAGATGACAAAAAGGAATGAGTACCCATTACCGAGGATCGATAGCCTGTTCGATAAATTGCAAGAAGCTTTGGTGTCCTCTAAGGTTGAATTAGGGACGGATGTCACCGGCAGAGAATTCAGAAGGAGGATGAGCCTAAAATTGTGTTATAGACTGGAAATTTTCCGTTAAGGATATGAAAAAGAGGGTGTAATTACGACTGCTTAACAGACGAGGTATGGGCACTATGTGTTCATAGTAACGCCCATTAGTCTAAGGGATACCTCGCTGCTTCTATGGACCTAATGAACCGAGTGTTCCAAGAATTATGTGATTAGCTCGTAACGGTTTTCGTGGACGACGTATTGGGAGACTCGAGGAGCCTAGAAGCAAGAATCAAGTCTGACTGAGGAGTTGCGAATCTTGAGAGAATATGCACTCCACGCCAAGTATGGCAAGTGCGAATTTTGGCTCAATAGAATAACGTTCCTTGGACTTATA
This sequence comes from Syzygium jambos, assembly GCA_031216235.1. NCBI lineage: Eukaryota > Viridiplantae > Streptophyta > Magnoliopsida > Myrtales > Myrtaceae > Syzygium > Syzygium jambos. Next base: position 17,944,223 of record CM062230.1, on the reverse strand, counting down.
ATCTAGGGGAATGGAATTACAGTGAACTCAATTAAGGTCGAGGTGATGACTAAGTAGCCAAGATTGATGCCAATAACGGAGGCTAGCAGTGTCTTAGATTTGGCTGGCGATTATCGACGTTTTGTGGAAGATTCTCGTTGATGGCCGTGCTACGGGCACAACTGATTGGGAAGGAAATCCGTTTGAATGGAATGATCACTGTGATTAGAGTTTCCAAGAGCTGAAGCGTAGGCTGATAATGACCCCGGTATTGAATGTTTAACCTGAACCGGGACGATTCGAGGTCTATAGTGACGCTTCATCAAGAAGACTTGGGTGTGTGTTGATGCAACACGGTAGAGTTGTAGCGTATGTGTCGCGCCGTTTGAGGTCGTACGAGAGGACTTATCCGATGCACAACGAGGAACTGATTGCGATGACTGGTGTCGCCATGATAGGGCTAGAAGAGTAATAGATGTGTTAAGCCGTAAGCCAGTGATGGCGCGTATGATGGTTAGAGAGTGAGCCTTGTCGGATAGGCTCAGGAACTCGGAAGTTGAATTTAAGGTGAACTGGATATTGAATCTGTTGACCGCCTTGAGGATTAGTTTGGAAATCTAGGCCCAGAATAAGGAATGGCAATCTATGGATCACGAGACTCATTGAGAGGGATACCGATCAGTGGAAGTCGGATTTCCCGGTATTTGGGGATAGAAATCTTGAGGTCCTAGGAATGATTGTGTTTACCCGAAGAGGCGAAACTCGAGGAGGAAAAATTTGAATGGAAATTTCACAGTAAGTGTAGTGTCCACCCGAGTAGTACTAAGGTGTGTCAGGACTTGCGGTAATATTACTGGTGGAATAGAATAAGGGTACATGTGGCCAAGTATGTGGCTAAGTGCTTGACGTGCCAACAAGTGAAGGCACAACATTGTAAGCCTAGTGGGATGTTACAGCCGTTGGAAATCCCAGAATGGAAATGGAAACACATCACAATGGACTTTGTAGCGGGACTGCCAAGAAGCCAGAGGGGACACGACTCTATTTGGGTGATAGTGGACAGACTGACCAAGTCAGCGTACTTCCTGGCAGTGCGAAAGGACTTCGAGCTAGAAAAGTTGGCAGAATTATACGTACGGCAAATCGTTCGCCTTCATGGAGTGCCAGTCCAATTACTTCGGACCGTGATCCTCGGTTTACTGCAAATTTTTGGAAAAGCCTGCAATCCGCCATGGGAACTAAGTTGCAATTCAGTACGGCCTATCATCCGCAGACAGATGGCCAGTCTGAGAGGACTATTCAGACTTTGGAGGATATGCTGAGAGCGTGTGTATTAGATTTTCAAGGCAAATGGGAAGAACAGTTGCACTTAGTGGAATTTGCCTTCAATAACAGTTTTCAGCAGAGCATCAGAATGACACCTTTTGAAGCATTTTATGGTAAGGCGTGCACAACACCGTTGTGTTGGGACGAAGTAGGAGAAAGAAGTATAACGGGTGCAGAGTTGGTTCAACAGTCGATGGAAACGGTAAAGATTATCCGGGAAAGGTTAAGAACAGCTCAGAGTTGTCAGGAAAGTCACGGGACGGAAGGCGCCACATGGGAAAGCGAGGAAGTGATGCGACACCAATACCCCCATTTGTTTGAGTAGTCAGGTTGGACTGTAAATTTCGAGGACGAAATTTTTGTAAGGGGGGAAGAATTGTAACATTCCAGATTTTGACCCATTTTTGGGATTTATAAAACGCGCGATTTGTCAGTGTGCTTATAGTAGAATCTCGCCCGAGAACTGATCACTCTCGGTTATTATTTTAAACTAGAGATTTCGCTAGAATCGCACTCGATCAAATTTCGCTGTTATTTAGACCCTGAACTTGGTAGTCAATTTTCGGGAGTTTCAGGACGAAATAAATTGGACGGTGTCGACATTAATGTGGCCCGTATCGAGGTTGTCAGGAATAATGGAAAAGTTAGAGTTTTTGGACCAGGTACGAATTTGGACTAGTAGACCCCTCGTAAAAATTTAGTCTCATTAATTTAGCCTTTGTCCCTTTTTATGTGCGAGGTCTATTTGGGATCGATAGGCAACTTTCGGATTTGAATTTGGACCCTCGATTTGCGTTTAATATTTGAATTAGTATAAATTTTCTTATTTTTCTCTCTCTCTCTCTCTCTCTCTCTCTCTCTTCTCCTCGGGACCGTGCGCGCCCCCCCTTGCCCGGTCACGTCTCCTCCCACCTGCTCCCTCTCTCTCCTCTCCCTTCTTTTCTTTTTTCTTTTTCTTTTTCCCCTTCTTCTTCTTCTTCTTCGGCTGAAACCCCCCCCGACTGGTTTTTTTGCTTCTGCTTCGCCTTGCTTCTGCTTCTTCCTCCGCTCATCCCCTCGCCGCGCCTGATAGCCGCGCCGCTTCACCAGTCGCCGCCGCCGGAAAAGCTCGGTCGCTGCCTCCACCCCGACGCCCGCGACTGCCGCTCGCCGGTCCTGTTCGCGCAGCACGCGAGCAGCGGCTCGCCGAGGCGTCCGTCGCGATCCGGCGTTACCCGGCCGCTCGCCGGCCGACCCAGCGCCGCCAGTCGCCGCCGTGCCGACCGTCGCCGTCGGCCTGAGCTCCCGACCCCCCAGCTGCTCTCTCTCTCTCTCCCTCACTCTCTCTCCCCCGAAGCCTCCCCTGTTCTGGCCGCTGCTCGCCGCGCGCCGTCTCACCCCGCCGCCGCGCGCCGCCGACCAGCTCGCCGGCCCGTCCGCCGGCCACCACTCCCCCGCACCTCAGCCTTTCCCCTCTCCCTTCCTTCTCCCTCTCACTCTCCCGGTCTCTCTCTCTTCTCCCCCTCCTTTGTTCGGCCGCGGGAGGCCTTCGCCGGAGGAGCCACCGCCGCCGCCGGTTGCCGCCCCGGCCGACCAGCCAGTCGCCGGCCTTGCTGAGCCGCCCCCGAATCGCTCGCCCCGCCGTTTCCGCCCTTGCCCGCCACTGTTCACTTCCGGCCGGCGAGTACTGTTCATTTCCGGCGAAGCACTGTTCATTTTCCGGCGAGTACTGTTCACCGCCGGTCACTGTTCATCCGACCCATTTTAAGCGTAGGACACCCGGTGAGTTTGACCCTAAACCCTAATTAGGCTAATTTACATTTCTAGACGAGTTTAGGGGTTAATTAGGGTTATTTAGGGGTTAATTTAGGGGTTAAATTGTGAAATTGATTAGGGACTATGATTGTGGTCAATTTGGCGGATTAGTATGTTGAATTATTGGAGGATTAGTGGCCCAAGAGGCGCGATAAGTGGGCTAGACGGTTTGGATTAAATCGGCCTGAGTCGGGGATGATTGGGTGTAATACGTGGATTATAATACGCGCCGTATTTAATTTCGTGGTGGACAATTAGAATGATATTTGGGGAGTGCAATAGAGTATTTTGGCGATAATTATTAGCCTAGAAAATCACGGTATAATGGTCGTCCACGACTGGATTTGATTTGGACAAGGCGTGATCAATTTGAGGTTTAGCCGTGAAATTTCTGGGAAGGATTGCACTGTGTAATTGACTGGCTAATTGAGCCTTGGTGGTGGTTAATTTGATAATGCCATGTAGCGTGTTTAGCGTGGTTAGGAGTGGGATAGCATGGCAGGCCCCTAATGCGTGAAATTCATTGACTTGGTTGTGTGAATTTTGTGCATGAATTTGCGTGTTAAGTTGATGCCATGGTTGAATTGAAATTGATTGTCTGAATGGGCATGTTGATTTGTGGAATTGAATATGCGCGGTGCAAGTTGAGCTTGTTACATTGTGATTCGCGCATGTGAATGCCCAAGTGTGAATGAATAACCATGAATGTGCATCTCACGCATTGGCACGACATGTGCATATACGAGCATGCCCGAATGACATGTGCATTGTGATCACTTAAAATGCCCTGATGCGTTTTACGCGGGGTCCAGATAATAATGAATTGTGTGATCACCTAAGGACCTACGGGTCGTGACCTTCGGGTCGATACCGTCCTCATGCACTTTGAAGCAAGACGATGCCCGGTACGTCCGGAAGGCGACCATCCTCATGCACTTTGAAGCAGGCTCTGGTTCGCAAGGAGATCAGTGTTGCGCCTCATGCACTTTGAAGCAGGCTAGAGACACTGGGCCAGATCGGTTGCTGCGCCTCATGCACTTTGAAGCAGGCTAGACGCACCGGGCCGTGAAAAATTGATGACTCGAGTCGTGATAATAATAATTTGGGCAGTGTGCCAGTGTGCCAGTGTGGGCCAGTGGGCCGGGAATTGCATGTGTCAAGTCCATGACATTTGCATACATGAACATGCATTGACTGGCATGCGAGAATGTGAGAATCAGTGCATAAGCATGTGATTGGCATATATGTGATTATGAGTGCCACTTATGTACTGTGATTATTATATATGGATATGCCTAACCTGCAGGGTCAAGTAATTTCTAGATTCGGGCCGAGGGCCTGAGTCATATACTGTTTAGACTGTGTGCTGTTTGTTTAATACTTGTCAGGAGGTGCACGTTAGCCTAGTTTAGGTTTGGGGAATTACTCGCTGAGATTTATTCTCACGGTTGTTGAAAACCGACTTTTCAGATCCCCGACTTTGAGGCGACAGGCGTACCGATGCATTTTTGGGAGAAGCCCCAGCTAGTTGTAGTGCCTGAGCCTCGAGCTACTTACCCCTTTTTGTCAGTAGTGGCCTTGAACCGCTTTTGATTTTGTTGGTGTTCGGGTTGTACTTGGATATTGTAAATGATTTCTAATACCAGTACAAGTGGGGATTTCTGTGGTTATCCTTGGTTATACGTTTATTTAGTAAGGGTGGTTTTAATTGCTTCCGCATGTGCTTTAAATCTCTGTGTTGGGTTTGGGTCGGCGACGCGTCCTGGGACGTCGCACACGAATCGACCTCTCCGAGGGATGTGGCGCACCGAGAAGTGCGGGGCGTGACATCCCCGTTGATTTGGTATCAGAGCAAGGTCAGCTTGATCCAATTCGGTCGAAGCCTGGAGTGATAAGGAGCAATGACCTTGGGTAGCCAGTAAGGTGACCTCGCGTGCTAAGTGTACCTCCTGACTGTCTGTGTCTTGATTGATTGGTTGCGTTACTAACCCGTAAAGTGCAGGTGCGGCAGGACCTGAGGTGAGTGCGTGTACCTCTTTGATTAAGGTCTTGTGTTGTTTGTGCTAGATCGCATGCTGATTGCTTGACTGCTATCGTGATACCTGCCTAGGACCTTAGACCGGTTAGATTGGTTTAAGTCTCTGATCCCTTAGGGGAGTTATAACAGGTAGTTGAATAGTGAGGCAGTATGAATGACAGTATAAGGGGTAAGGAAACCCAAGAGCAATCAAGTGAAATAGGCCATGAGACAGAAACCTAAGATTAGAGGTTGTAACTCAGGCTCTATAAGAAAGGGGGAATGTGTGGGCAGGCAAGCTCAGGAAGGGAGCGTCGTTATTGCCCAGGGTGTTGAGGTTGCAGCGATTGCTGCTGTGAATGGGAATAATGCCAGTTAGGCCAAGTGCAAGTAGTGGTCAATAGACAAGTGCATCGATTGGTGGAATGACTATTCGAGTTGAACTTTCTTGAATTAAATAGTAAGGGTGACCCCGAGGCTGCACCGAGACTGGCAGTGGAAGTTGAGAAAGCCTTTGACATATCGGGGTACACCGAGGCTGAGAAAGTGACATTGGCAGTGTATTAACTACAGAAGGACGAAAAGAATGGGTGGAAGACCGCTAGGGATAGGATATTCCCGATGAGTACAGCCCGGACTTGGGCCATGTTTATTGAGAATTTTTTTATGGGAAGTGTTTTCCGGGAGAATGCCTAAGGAAGGAAATTGGCGGAATGTGTACTATTTTGCCAAGGGCGGATGACTATGGAACGATATGAAACGGAGTCCGCTTGGCTTGTTGAGAATCCACAGGACAGGGTACAGAAATTCCAAAATGGACTGGAGTCGGATCTCTGAAACCTACTGATCTCGCTGAACATTAAGAACGATGGGAGAGTGTATGAATGAGTTCAAGTGATAGAGCGAGAGCAGTTGAAAAGTGCAACTACCCCTGGATAGTGATTTGCTTAAAATAAGGATAACCGCCGCCTCTGGAAGAAGCAGATGACGGGGAGATAGGTGATTTGTTCCACTGACTAGGAAGGATATCAGGAAGCCGAACCGTCAATCAAGTCGTTCTGAGGCTTGTATCGAAAGTGGGAGTCAGAACAACTAGTTGAATTAGATGGGATTGAACCTGTTATGCCTGAGTCACGTTTGGTGTGACAATTCCTCGAATGATAAAGTGATGGTGTCGTTGAGGTGTCCTAACTGCGAGACAGTATTTGATAGTAGAGAAAGGAGTGTCGACTTGGCAGTATTGGTCTTGTACAATTTTGTTGTGGAAAATTTATACGGAGTGATTCGTAAGGCAGAAGGCTGTAATGAATCCTGACAATAGGGTAGTCCAGTTTAGTCCAAATGGACATTTGAGGTTTGGATTTCAGGAAGTCAAGGAGGAATCTCGATTCATTGGATGCCCTTGCTTGAGGTGATTAGATGTCAAATGAAGTTTGTGAAGGACGCTTGGTGGGCGTGGTTGACCCGACCGTGACGGAACTAAAGCCGGATAACTTTCCGAGGTCTTTCCTTAGAAATTTCGGGGTTGCCACTAGAACGAGAAGTGAAATCGTGACAGATTGGCCTGGGAGTTGAACTGATTTTTGAGGGCGTTGTATTGAGTGTCCTTACCGAAATTCAAAGGAATTGAAAGTTCAGATGTTAGAACTCGGGGACAAAATTTTATTAGCCCTAGTATATCTCTAGGGGAAGCTCCTATATTTGGTATGAGGAAAAAGGATGGGACTTTGAGATGGTACGTAAATTACCGGCAGCAGAACCAGATGACAAAAAGGAATGAGTACCCATTACCGAGGATCGATAGCCTGTTCGATAAATTGCAAGAAGCTTTGGTGTCCTCTAAGGTTGAATTAGGGACGGATGTCACCGGCAGAGAATTCAGAAGGAGGATGAGCCTAAAATTGTGTTATAGACTGGAAATTTTCCGTTAAGGATATGAAAAAGAGGGTGTAATTACGACTGCTTAACAGACGAGGTATGGGCACTATGTGTTCATAGTAACGCCCATTAGTCTAAGGGATACCTCGCTGCTTCTATGGACCTAATGAACCGAGTGTTCCAAGAATTATGTGATTAGCTCGTAACGGTTTTCGTGGACGACGTATTGGGAGACTCGAGGAGCCTAGAAGCAAGAATCAAGTCTGACTGAGGAGTTGCGAATCTTGAGAGAATATGCACTCCACGCCAAGTATGGCAAGTGCGAATTTTGGCTCAATAGAATAACGTTCCTTGGACTTATAATCTAGGGGAATGGAATTACAGTGAACTCAATTAAGGTCGAGGTGATGACTAAGTAGCCAAGATTGATGCCAATAACGGAGGCTAGCAGTGTCTTAGATTTGGCTGGCGATTATCGACGTTTTGTGGAAGATTCTCGTTGATGGCCGTGCTACGGGCACAACTGATTGGGAAGGAAATCCGTTTGAATGGAATGATCACTGTGATTAGAGTTTCCAAGAGCTGAAGCGTAGGCTGATAATGACCCCGGTATTGAATGTTTAACCTGAACCGGGACGATTCGAGGTCTATAGTGACGCTTCATCAAGAAGACTTGGGTGTGTGTTGATGCAACACGGTAGAGTTGTAGCGTATGTGTCGCGCCGTTTGAGGTCGTACGAGAGGACTTATCCGATGCACAACGAGGAACTGATTGCGATGACTGGTGTCGCCATGATAGGGCTAGAAGAGTAATAGATGTGTTAAGCCGTAAGCCAGTGATGGCGCGTATGATGGTTAGAGAGTGAGCCTTGTCGGATAGGCTCAGGAACTCGGAAGTTGAATTTAAGGTGAACTGGATATTGAATCTGTTGACCGCCTTGAGGATTAGTTTGGAAATCTAGGCCCAGAATAAGGAATGGCAATCTATGGATCACGAGACTCATTGAGAGGGATACCGATCAGTGGAAGTCGGATTTCCCGGTATTTGGGGATAGAAATCTTGAGGTCCTAGGAATGATTGTGTTTACCCGAAGAGGCGAAACTCGAGGAGGAAAAATTTGAATGGAAATTTCACAGTAAGTGTAGTGTCCACCCGAGTAGTACTAAGGTGTGTCAGGACTTGCGGTAATATTACTGGTGGAATAGAATAAGGGTACATGTGGCCAAGTATGTGGCTAAGTGCTTGACGTGCCAACAAGTGAAGGCACAACATTGTAAGCCTAGTGGGATGTTACAGCCGTTGGAAATCCCAGAATGGAAATGGAAACACATCACAATGGACTTTGTAGCGGGACTGCCAAGAAGCCAGAGGGGACACGACTCTATTTGGGTGATAGTGGACAGACTGACCAAGTCAGCGTACTTCCTGGCAGTGCGAAAGGACTTCGAGCTAGAAAAGTTGGCAGAATTATACGTACGGCAAATCGTTCGCCTTCATGGAGTGCCAGTCCAATTACTTCGGACCGTGATCCTCGGTTTACTGCAAATTTTTGGAAAAGCCTGCAATCCGCCATGGGAACTAAGTTGCAATTCAGTACGGCCTATCATCCGCAGACAGATGGCCAGTCTGAGAGGACTATTCAGACTTTGGAGGATATGCTGAGAGCGTGTGTATTAGATTTTCAAGGCAAATGGGAAGAACAGTTGCACTTAGTGGAATTTGCCTTCAATAACAGTTTTCAGCAGAGCATCAGAATGACACCTTTTGAAGCATTTTATGGTAAGGCGTGCACAACACCGTTGTGTTGGGACGAAGTAGGAGAAAGAAGTATAACGGGTGCAGAGTTGGTTCAACAGTCGATGGAAACGGTAAAGATTATCCGGGAAAGGTTAAGAACAGCTCAGAGTTGTCAGGAAAGTCACGGGACGGAAGGCGCCACATGGGAAAGCGAGGAAGTGATGCGACACCAATACCCCCATTTGTTTGAGTAGTCAGGTTGGACTGTAAATTTCGAGGACGAAATTTTTGTAAGGGGGGAAGAATTGTAACATTCCAGATTTTGACCCATTTTTGGGATTTATAAAACGCGCGATTTGTCAGTGTGCTTATAGTAGAATCTCGCCCGAGAACTGATCACTCTCGGTTATTATTTTAAACTAGAGATTTCGCTAGAATCGCACTCGATCAAATTTCGCTGTTATTTAGACCCTGAACTTGGTAGTCAATTTTCGGGAGTTTCAGGACGAAATAAATTGGACGGTGTCGACATTAATGTGGCCCGTATCGAGGTTGTCAGGAATAATGGAAAAGTTAGAGTTTTTGGACCAGGTACGAATTTGGACTAGTAGACCCCTCGTAAAAATTTAGTCTCATTAATTTAGCCTTTGTCCCTTTTTATGTGCGAGGTCTATTTGGGATCGATAGGCAACTTTCGGATTTGAATTTGGACCCTCGATTTGCGTTTAATATTTGAATTAGTATAAATTTTCTTATTTTTCCCCCCTCTCTCTCTCTTTCTCTCTCTCTCTTCTCCTCGGGACCGTGCGCGCCCCCCCTTGCCCGGTCACGTCTCCTCCCACCTGCTCCCTCTCTCTCCTCTCCCTTCTTTTCTTTTTTCTTTTTCTTTTTCCCCTTCTTCTTCTTCTTCTTCGGCTGAAACCCCCCCCGACTGGTTTTTTTGCTTCTGCTTCGCCTTGCTTCTGCTTCTTCCTCCGCTCATCCCCTCGCCGCGCCTGATAGCCGCGCCGCTTCACCAGTCGCCGCCGCCGGAAAAGCTCGGTCGCTGCCTCCACCCCGACGCCCGCGACTGCCGCTCGCCGGTCCTGTTCGCGCAGCACGCGAGCAGCGGCTCGCCGAGGCGTCCGTCGCGATCCGGCGTTACCCGGCCGCTCGCCGGCCGACCCAGCGCCGCCAGTCACCGCCGTGCCGACCGTCGCCGTCGCCGTCGGCCTGAGCTCCCGACCCCCCAGCTGCTCTCTCTCTCTCTCCCTCACTCTCTCTCCCCCGAAGCCTCCCCTGTTCTGGCCGCTGCTCGCCGCGCGCCGTCTCACCCCGCCGCCGCGCGCCGCCGACCAGCTCGCCGGCCCGTCCGCCGGCCACCACTCCCCCGCACCTCAGCCTTTCCCCTCTCCCTTCCTTCTCCCTCTCACTCTCCCGGTCTCTCTCTCTTCTCCCCCTCCTTTGTTCGGCCGCGGGAGGCCTTCGCCGGAGGAGCCACCGCCGCCGCCGGTTGCCGCCCCGGCCGACCAGCCAGTCGCCGGCCTTGCTGAGCCGCCCCCGAATCGCTCGCCCCGCCGTTTCCGCCCTTGCCCGCCACTGTTCACTTCCGGCCGGCGAGTACTGTTCATTTCCGGCGAAGCACTGTTCATTTTCCGGCGAGTACTGTTCACCGCCGGTCACTGTTCATCCGACCCATTTTAAGCGTAGGACACCCGGTGAGTTTGACCCTAAACCCTAATTAGGCTAATTTACATTTCTAGACGAGTTTAGGGGTTAATTAGGGTTATTTAGGGGTTAATTTAGGGGTTAAATTGTGAAATTGATTAGGGACTATGATTGTGGTCAATTTGGCGGATTAGTATGTTGAATTATTGGAGGATTAGTGGCCCAAGAGGCGCGATAAGTGGGCTAGACGGTTTGGATTAAATCGGCCTGAGTCGGGGATGATTGGGTGTAATACGTGGATTATAATACGCGCCGTATTTAATTTCGTGGTGGACAATTAGAATGATATTTGGGGAGTGCAATAGAGTATTTTGGCGATAATTATTAGCCTAGAAAATCACGGTATAATGGTCGTCCACGACTGGATTTGATTTGGACAAGGCGTGATCAATTTGAGGTTTAGCCGTGAAATTTCTGGGAAGGATTGCACTGTGTAATTGACTGGCTAATTGAGCCTTGGTGGTGGTTAATTTGATAATGCCATGTAGCGTGTTTAGCGTGGTTAGGAGTGGGATAGCATGGCAGGCCCCTAATGCGTGAAATTCATTGACTTGGTTGTGTGAATTTTGTGCATGAATTTGCGTGTTAAGTTGATGCCATGGTTGAATTGAAATTGATTGTCTGAGTGGGCATGTTGATTTGTGGAATTGAATATGCGCGGTGCAAGTTGAGCTTGTTACATTGTGATTCGCGCATGTGAATGCCCAAGTGTGAATGAATAACCATGAATGTGCATCTCACGCATTGGCACGACATGTGCATATACGAGCGTGCCCGAATGACATGTGCATTGTGATCACTTAAAATGCCCTGATGCGTTTTACGCGGGGTCCAGATAATAATGAATTGTGTGATCACCTAAGGACCTACGGGTCGTGACCTTCGGGTCGATACCGTCCTCATGCACTTTGAAGCAGGACGATGCCCGGTACGTCCGGAAGGCGACCATCCTCATGCACTTTGAAGCAGGCTCTGGTTCGCAAGGAGATCAGTGTTGCGCCTCATGCACTTTGAAGCAGGCTAGAGACACTGGGCCAGATCGGTTGCTGCGCCTCATGCACTTTGAAGCAGGCTAGACGCACCGGGCCGTGAAAAATTGATGACTCGAGTCGTGATAATAATAATTTGGGCAGTGTGCCAGTGTGCCAGTGTGGGCCAGTGGGCCGGGAATTGCATGTGTCAAGTCCATGACATTTGCATACATGAACATGCATTGACTGGCATGCGAGAATGTGAGAATCAGTGCATAAGCATGTGATTGGCATATATGTGATTACGAGTGCCACTTATGTACTGTGATTATTATATATGGATATGCCTAACCTGCAGGGTCAAGTAATTTCTAGATTCGGGCCGAGGGCCTGAGTCATATACTGTTTAGACTGTGTGCTGTTTGTTTAATACTTGTCAGGAGGTGCACGTTAGCCTAGTTTAGGTTTAGGGAATTACTCGCTGAGATTTATTCTCACGGTTGTTGAAAACCGACTTTTCAGATCCCCGACTTTGAGGCGACAGGCGTACCGATGCATTTTTGGGAGAAGCCCCAGCTAGTTGTAGTGCCTGAGCCTCGAGCTACTTACCCCTTTTTGTCAGTAGTGGCCTTGAACCGCTTTTGATTTTGTTGGTGTTCGGGTTGTACTTGGATATTGTAAATGATTTCTAATACCAGTACAAGTGGGGATTTCTGTGGTTATCCTTGGTTATACGTTTATTTAGTAAGGGTGGTTTTAATTGCTTCCGCATGTGCTTTAAATCTCTGTGTTGGGTTTGCGTCGGCGACGCGTCCTAGGACGTCGCACACGAATCGACCTCTCCGAGGGATGTGGCGCACCGAGAAGTGCGGGGCGTGACAGCCATCGCCGGCGAGGCCGCCATCGCCGACATCAGGCGAGGGCCGGCCTCGCCTGGGCTGGGCGAGGCCGGCCTCGCCCGACGCCGGCGAGGCTCGACCTCGCCAGTTGCAGGCGAGGCCGGCCTCGCCCGACGCCGGCGAGGCTCGACCTCGCCTGCAACTGGCGAGGCTGGCCTCGCCCGACGCCGTCGATGCGCAGGCTATTTTTTTTTTTTTGGAACCGAGCCCGGAACCGGCGGTTCCGGGCCGGTTCATAAATTTCGGGAACCGGAACAGGGCCCGTAGGGCACGGGCCGGTTCCGGTTCCGAACCGCGGGCCCGGTCAACGGGCCGGGTCCGGGTTTGACCAGGCCGGTTCCGGGCCAAAATCGGCCCGTGGCCATTTCTACACTCTACGCATATTCACTTCATCATTGTCATTTTGTGCGATTATTCTGCAAAATTGCGTTTGTAGGAGTCCTCCGAATACGTACCACTTCGGAGAAACGAGATCCGTTCTATCCTGGAAGACGATTGTCCAATATTCTCGGGTACTGATTGAGGGGCCAAATTCGTCTTAAGGACACGACGTTATTTCGTTGGGCTCGGATCAACATTATGCTTATTTGGTTGTACTGCTTTCAAGTTAGTTTTCCTAACGTTTCTTTTTAATTTCTGGTATACGAACTTAGCCGAACTACAATGCCGAACTACAATACCGAACTACACAGACTTGGACAATATCGATCTCACATGTACCAAACCTCCTGTTGGTTAAATTTATGCCAATCACAACCCGATTGGTATAATTTATATAACATCGTATAATCGCATTGGCTGATGTCTTATTTGATATAGTCGATACCTCACGAGGTCAATGTCTCTCTTCGAATAACTAATACCTATTGTGGTCATTTTTAAGGTATGAACAATGCGCCTCAAAAGTCTATTCTATAAGAAGTGTAATTGACTCATGTAATTGTATGTTTCCTGCCCTTATAAAATATTTTTTAAGACTAAAGAGCACTATGGTGTCAACGAAATTAAGGTAAGGCATCAATCCATATCGAAACTTTTTGTCAAGCAAATCTCACCAAGTCAAATTGATCATTTTGCGCATTTCCCTTTTTCCATCGTGGACCGCATCCCCTACATCCTTAGCTTACAGTCTTGGCCAAACAGAACCCTCCCCAATGTTAAGTTTAGTTAAATTGAACCAAAAACTTGTTATACATAACGTGTTAGATTTGTGGGCCAAATTCAGCATGCAAGAAAATCTTTCTTTATCACTTAGCATACTAAACTGTATAAACCAATCTTAATAACCTTAGCCAACTCTAATTTATGCAAAATTTCCATCTTTTAATAATTTCGCGTGACCTAGTTGCACAAATAAATACAACAGATAGAGATAAAATCCCTCAAGCCTTGTTCTCTAAAAAAATTTTCCACGTTTCCCCAACAGTAATCTAATTTTCATATTTGACAGCATAAATTACACCTTTTACGTACCAATCGAAATCAACAAGTCCACTTTGTTGTACTGTTCGAAACTTATCGATATTCTGTTTCATCTATACTACTTAATGTGAAAGTAAATGTTAAAGACTATTATTGGGTGATTAATTTAGAATGCGTGAATGATTTAAAATAATACCAAGTTATTGTTATTTCGAATAAAGAAGTTTGTGCAGGAATCATATATTGAATAAATTACATATAATCATCATTAGGGTAATTACGGACAGTTATGTTTCATTCTCCACCTAGTATGCATAGTTAAGCCGGAGACAATAAATTTCGTTCTTGCGCTCGCTACGTGGCACTGACTTTACTTGTGTGATTGTCATGCGGAAGGTAACGAGTCACAATAAGGTCACATGGCCATATTAGACCGATTATTATTACTTTGATGATTCGTCATTCTCAAACATCTACCATTTTTACATTTAACATAAATTTAGAAATGAATAGAGATAGTATCTTCATATGTATTCTTAAATGTATTCAATCGATAACATCAATGAAGATAAAGATAAAATATGTTCACATAAATTTTTATTATCCTTTCCAAACACTTATCTGTTGGGATTTTATCCTGACAATTTTTAAATTTGAAAAAAAAAATCAAATGTAGATAAACATCTTTGAAGATATCGCTTATCCATTTAATCTGAAATTAGATCAAAAAGAGAATTACGTGAATAAATGCGTTATTTATCTGTTGGATTGAAGTTAAATTAAAATAATTTGAAGGATTAACTTGTTTTATTACTTGAATAAGATTCACTTTATATTCACTAAATTGAAACACTACCGTAAGAAAATAATTTAGTTTTATTTCATTCTTTAAATTGCACTCATTTTAAATATTGCATATATATCATTCGAAGAAAATTCATTTAGCAAAAAATGAAAGTGAAGCTATTTTTTTTTTGTAAAAACAACTTAACTTCAAATTGAGGTAGTTTTAGAAGAAAGCTAAATAATTAAGATATAAGTTCATTAGTTTATTATTCGGCAATTAGTCGATTACAACCTGATTGATATGATTTTCATAACATCATAAAATTACAAAGCTGATATCTGACTTGATACGGTGGATGCCTCACAAGGCCAATGTCTCTCTTTAAAGAACCGATACCTATGTCGATCATATTTAGATGCCAAAGATGCCTTCTAATATTAAATTGCGTGAGAAAAGTAAATGAGTCGTGTAACTGAGCGTTTCTTGCCATCTTAGAATAGTTTTAGTCCTGGTTAGCATTATGGTGTCAACGAAGCTAAGGTAATCGCATTGGTCCAAATCGAAACTTTTTGTCAAGCAAATCTCACCCAGTCAAATTGATCATTTTGTGCACTTGGTTCTTGTTCTTCTTTCGATTTTCGTTCGTGATCGACCAACGAGACAATGGTATTTTGGTTTGACACCTTTTTCATACTTGGACCGCTTCCTCTACATCCTTCGCAGTTGGCCTTGGTCAAACATGGCTTTCCCCAATGTTATCCATTTTATTTCAATATGCGCTACATTTTATAAATGTGCCACGCATTCGTTTAACATAAAGTAGAAGTGAAAAAAACATTGATCACCAAATCATGGATATTAAAAAAAAGGACATTATGGCTAAAAAGTGTTGCCGAGGTTATCACCTTTATAGGAACACGCCGGAAGATTATCGGACAGAAGAAGATTATCGCCGGCGACTGAATTATGGCCGGTAAGTAAGCTTCCATCTCCTGTGGAATTCACTGAAGCAATCTTCAAATTGTCACAATATGCTTCAATGTGACCGTAGCTCCTTTTCCACCACGAGCCAAGCATGTATGTGCCCTGCATCCTCAGGCCCAACCCAACGGCCAATGTCCCTACAGATTTCACTCTCGATCCATGTCCTCGATTACGGCCCGTGCCTTCTCCATTGTTATCTTCACCTTGATCACAGTCCTAGACCGTAGCACGAACGGCTCCACTGACATTGTTGCGAGGGGTCGAGCTGCATCCCATTGGTAATACAGAAAGCAGTCGACTTTGCTAAAGGACAAGTCCCCAAAATACTCCATTTTTTCCAACAGGAGGGCTGCTTTCCAAGTAGCCCCGATGGATCCGGTGACTGTGAGATTGGACAAAGTCAGCCCGGCCACTTTCAACATGGGATGTTCAGGCCTAGCGAGGAGGATGCAACATAAGATGGCCAAAGCCGTTAGTACTATAAAAAATTCCTCAACACCAATACACCGTTGCTCAGACTTCCAATCGTTGGGCATTCTGCATCTGCATGGTGGCTGGGGATTGGAGCGAGGGGTGTGCGATCAAGGCGGGTGGGGAGAACGGTGAGGCAAGCAGGGCCCGTGTTTAGCCAGCCGATTTCCCATCGGCGGAGGAGGATGAGGAGCGGGATAGCCCATGATCGCCGCTGCTTTCGGGTCGGAGGACGGAGGAGGAGGCAATGCCATTGGATAGAGAGGACGAGGGCTTTCGAGGGTTTTGGCGATTGGTGATGGGCGAAGGAGAGGGGACTGAAGAGAGGATTTGTGCAGAGACTGAGAAAATGAGGTTGTGGCTAAATAGTGAAAGCCAAAAACTGATTTCGCTACGGATGCGGTGCATTGCTTCTCTAAGATGCTCTTTGAACCGTTCACGGATATGTTTTGAGAGAGAGAGAGAAATCGAAAACAGAATTTTGTTATTTATCTTTATCTGTTTATTCAACCAATTATCATTAATTTGGTGATTTGCCATCCCCTCGCTTATAAAATGTTAAATTTGAATGTAAGAATGGATAAAGAAAGGCATCTTTAAAATGTAATTGATCGATAACATTGATAAAGATAAAGATAAAAAAAATCTTCAAGTAAATTTCTATAATCCTTCCCAAACACTTATCTCTTTGGATTTATCTCACTGACTTCAAATTTGAAAATATCAAATATAAATAAATTACCTTTAAATATATATTTTTATCCATTTAGTTTGTAATTAGGTAAGAATTAAAGATATATATGTCATACATGAATAGTACTCGTATTTGTTTATCCATTTAGTTTGTAATTAGGTCGGAACTAGAAATATATATTTAATACATGAATGGTACTCATTATTTTTCAATTCAATTTAAAATTAGATCAAGATAATTTGAAGGGTAACTTATATTTTTACTTGAATAAGATTCACTTAGTATTCATTATATTTAAACACTATAATAAAAGAACACAAACTTTAATTTGAAACACGCATGCTTACATTTCAGTAATTATTATATCCTAATTTTAGATTAGCTTATATACTTTATCTGGCAAAAAACCAAATTCAAACTAAGTTTTTCTAAAAACCACTCGATTTTAAATTGGGATATTTTTAGATTAAAAAAATCAAATAAGAGATAAGTTCTCGAGTTTTGGTTCATTACTTTATTATTCGACAATTAGTCGATTATGCAAATCAAACTGATACTTAAGTCAAATATGAAATAGATTTGATATTTACTGAAGTACAAAATTATGGATACAAAATCTTGAATCAGCTTGCAAGATTCAAGTAGGAGGGTTAAAGACTCTTCACCTCCTCTCCATACACAGGAGGTTCCACCATCTAGTTGGACACCTGTAAGACGAAGCAGTCTATTGGATTGATGTTTCTTAAGAAATTGAAACTTTTTTCAAGAATGATTTTGGGTGCTCTAAAAGCCCTTGGGCAAATGCAAGTACCCCTTTTAAAGTGTCTTAGCTCAAGGCAGATTCATAGGAGCCTTGAGCTTTGACATTTTCAAAATACTAATAATTTTTTTTCTTTCAATTCTGTCCTCACTAAGGCTACGAATGGTAACCATTCTATTTCAGAAATCAATTTCTAGCAAGAAATTGATTTTTCTATTTCTGTTCCTAGAGAAGCTTCTGAGCAAAAAAACACGTTTGATAATGACACAAAATTTCTGTTTTAGAAACAAAAATTTGTTTGATAACGGCACAAAATTTCTCCTTCTCGGGTGGCTGGTGGGTGGCAGATGGTGGCGGGAGGAGGGCAGGTGGCGGCGGGAGACGGTGGCCGGTGGTGGGAGGCGGGCCGCGACGAGAGGAGGGCAGCCAACGGTGGGAGATGGTGGCCAGTGGATGACGAGCAGCGACGGCCTGAGGCGAGAGCGGTGGTCGATGGATGGCGGTCGGCGACCAGCTGTGGGAGGTGGGTGGCGACCGAAGGAGGGCGGCCGGCGGCGGGAGACAGTGGCCGGTGGATGGTGAGTGACGGCTGTCGCGACCTTCTCGAACCGGCCCCTTCGCCTAAGGAGTTAGGCTAATGGATTATTAAGTTAAACCTAACTCAAGCTCTCCCAAGCCAATACCAATTCGCGACTTAAGTTTAAGTTGTTAACATGCAAATCAATTTCATCTAAGAGTCGCCACTAATCGATTTTCGATAGGTTGATTAGACACCTGAGTAAAGCACGGGAGAAATACTTTACTTTTACGAACCAGAGATTCAATAGGTACGAGGACTTGATTACACTAATTGACTAATTAGTGCCCTTTCGATACCTAAACTTGTTCAATTATCGCCTAACGTGTTCACACTAATCGGGAGTCTCAAAATTGATTTCTGAACATCTCCTAATTTTCTAATTTTTTTTGGAATTTTTTTTGAATTTTTCTGAATTTTTTAATATTTTTGAATTTTCTGAATTTTTAAATATTTTATTTAATTAATTTTTTGGGATTTTTAAACATTTTCGAATTTTTTTGAATTTTGAATTTTTTTAAATATTTTAATTTTTTTTGAATTTTTGAATACCTTTTTTAATAAAATAAAGATTCCAGACCGGGTCCCCTGACCCGATCCGCCCGACTGCCCGACCCAAGTTTCCAACCCGTCCGAACTTTCAAAATTTGATTTTTTTATTCTATTTTTTCTTTTCTTTTCTTTTTCCTTTCTTTTTTGTTTCTTTTTCTTTTCTTATTATTTTATTACTCCTCATCCCCTTCATGCCCATGCACGTGATCCTCTCTGCCCAGAAGACTTTCCCCTGTTTCTTGCTATTCTTCATCGAGTCTTCTTCTTCTTCAACTGAGACCACGCCGTGGCCACCCACCACCGGCTATCGGCTCGGCCGCCAGCGCTGACGACAGACGTCGGCCTTATGCCGTCACAGCCGGCAAGACATTCCAAGGACAATTCCGATGACCACAAAAACACACCCCTTCGCCAGCGACCAAAACTTACTTTCCGATTGTTCTACTTTCAGCCCTAGTCGCAAACGTTTAACCCAGACAAAACGAGCACAAACAAACAGAGAATGAAGATAATCGACTAACGATTATGGCCTTGAATCGCTGGCTGCTTCAATTTAAGGAATGGCATCCCGACGACGGAAAACACATGTGGTCGACTCGGACACCATTAACACGCTGCCAAAATCACATGAAAGGAAACTAAAATCGGAGTTAGTAATGGCATTAGTACAAACCGCGCACACAACAAAGTTTTAGAAATTGGTTTCACAAGAACAGAATTGAAAGTTCATTCGTACATTTCATCGAGCATAACATCTAAAAGAATGTCTTTGAGTGTCAAACGAGCATTATCCTCCATGGACGAAGCCCGACAATCACTGAACAGATTCGGTATGTCTGGTGTCTGAGAGGCAGGGGAAGAAGGGGGAAAACAGGGGAGGACAAGGATGAAAACCCATCTGGTTTGGGTTTCTCCGAGACGAAGCGCGGCGGCTGGGCAGCTCGATGAAGGTTCGGGTGGCACTCCGGTGAGCGGGTAAGACTCGAGACTCTCCGATTTTGCTCTACTCTCTCGCTCGGCCTCTTCTTTCTCCTCTCTAACTCCCTCTGTTCTTGATTCGCCAACACCAAACACGGTGGCCGGGGCGATGGATGTCTGGTGACGGTGGCTAGCTCACTGGGAGGGGGAAGAGAATTGCCGGCGACCCTCCTGAGCAGGAACTGGAGCGCTCTCCTCTTAGACCCCTCCCTTTCTCTCTTCTCAAACTCTCTCCGATGATGCCTCTTCCTCCCTCTTTATTGACCCTCTCTCTATCTTTTTAAAATTGAACCCAGGTTTTGTCTCGACCATCAATAGCTTTCATTAGTCAACCATGCCAACCACCCTAGCCTTCCATTTTGAGCTCAGAGGCACCATCGATCAGTGTGCTTTCTCTGTTTCTGTATGTGCAAACAGCCGATCCTTTACTTGGGACTAAATCAGGTCCATTTTTGGCTAAAATGGCTACAAGTCTTCTTGGTCCTTGTGTGGCTAGGTTGCAGCGCTACACACTTCCCCCCTTCTGAAATCGCGATCGACATCTTTCTCGCGCAGAGCATTTTTGTCGTTCTTGTTTGTCCCGTCCGGCTAAGCATGAGCATGAGAGGGAGGAGTGGCTGAGGGGCTAGGCTGAAGGCTAGAAGACAGGCTAGGTTGGGCCGGGGCAGCCAAGCCAAAAATAGGCCAAAAGTGGGCCAAAAAGAACAAACTGAAAAAGAACGAAAAAATAAACGGGTTGGGCTTAGAGAAAAAAAAAAGAAAAAAAAAGGGCTGGCCCTATGGGGCAGGACCAAATCGGCCCGATCGATCCTCCTCCTTTTTTTAAATTTTTTTAATTAATAATTTTTTTTAATTTCTTTGAACTCATTGTCTCCCTTTTATCTCAATTTAGCCCACTTACAATTTAGGCATCAATTTAAAGAGATGGGCAAAATTAGGTGTCAACAATGGCCCACGACAGTTGACGGGAGACAATGACCGGTGGATAGCGAGTGGCGGTGGGAGGTGGGGGGCGGCCAAAGGCCGACAGCAACGTCGAGAGGAGGGAGGCCGGGGGTGGGAGGCGGGTGGCGACGGGAGATGGTGGCTGGTGGCGGGTGGCGGTCGAAGGTCGCTGACAGGGGGAGGAGGGCGGGCGACGATAAGAGACGGTGGCCAGTGGTAGGTGGCGGCAGGCAGCAGGAGACGGTGGCTAGTGGACAGCGAACGGCAGCCCACAGCGGTCAGTGGCTAGTGGTGGTGACGGCCATGGCGACGGGTGGCGAGGGCCGGCAATGGACGGTGGGTAGGCGACCAGCTAGTAGCGAGGCAAAGCGATGAGAAGAACAAAAAATTTTTGTTTCTCATTTTTGTTCCATAATAGAGAAGCAAAAAATTTTAACTTCTTATTTCTATTCTAAACATATTTCTGGAACAAAAATTTGTTTCAGAAATAGAAATTGGAATTGCGTTACCAAACAAATTTTTGTTCCAAACCTATTTATGAAATAGAAATAGAGAAACAGAATGGTTACCATTCGTAGCCTAAGTTATTGGGATTGTTTCAATTTCTTCATGTTGCTTTCGTATTATGATTTGTGTTGTTTTCATTTGCCTAGTTGAGTTCACCTTAGGATCATAATCAACCTAAAAATGTCGCATGTAGTCTTAGTGGACAAGAACATTTATTTTTTCATTTGCCTAGTCAAATTCGCTTTGGCTCTATGCCTGTCCTGTGGCAAGACAACTGTAACAATTTAGCTACGAGGCTCACATTTAAGCCAGTTAAGCAAATCCTTTTCTGAAAAAAAAAAAAAAAGCCTATGTTTTTCCAAGTGGCAGGAGGCATGACAGAGTTTTGTACTTAATTTGAAGTTGATTAAAAAAAATAGGAGAGATTTTTGTGAGTTTTATTTAAAACCCTAAACTGATTGCCACGAAAAGTCCTAAACTGATACATTTATAACAAATTACCCTTCGTTAGTTTTCGTTAAATTGGATTAATACCACGAAAAGCCACAAACTGGTACACCTGTGACAAGTCGAGTGTAAAACCCCAAACTGGTACATTCATCAATTGCTACGTATCATCCAACTCAATAATTCGACGGTAAAATTTAACGAAAACTATCATAGAGCAAATTTGTCATGGGTATACCAATTTTGGATTTTTTGTGGTATTAACCATTTATTTAATTAGTTTTTAGTTCAATAGGTTTTTCTTTTAATCTTACATGTCAAATAGAATTTAAATAATGGATGAGGAGAGATGTTCTCTGAGTTTTAACATAGTTGTTGAGATTGGATGAAGATGTCATTTAAAGAATATAACATTGAAATCCACATATTCTAAGATGAAATTAAAACGAATTTGTGAATAAGCTAATACATTCAGACTTTTCTTTATATTATATGTCTATTTCAGTTAATTTTTAAGTCTGATGAATCCAATTTGACAAATATTTTTACATGGTATTTTCTACGCTCAGCAAAGAACAGCTCTATATATTATACGTGTTAAAAGTTACAGGTCATATTAACAAAAAGGAGAATAAATATATATAAAATGCGTTCACTACGCGGGCCCAAGTAACTAGCTTAAAGTTTAGGGTTAATATTGCGAAAAACCCCAAACCACTACACATATAATAATTTTACCCCAAACTAGTTTTTTAACCACAAAAAACCCCAAACTGGTACACCTGTGATAAATTTACCCACTGTTAATTTCCGTTAAATTTTACTGTCAAATTGTTGAGTTTGATAACACGTGACAGTTGACAGGTGTACCAGTTTGGAGTTCCACCACTTTATTTGTCACAGATTTATCAATTTATGATTTTTTGTGGTATTAATCCAATATAACGGGGGGTAAATTTATCACAAATATACCAATTTGAGGGTTTTTGATGATCAAAAAATTAGTTCGAGATAAATTTGTTATAAGTGTAGCAGTTTTAGGTTTTTGGTAATATTAACCCTAAAGTTTAAAAGAACTCTCTAGGCGTATTCTTTAGTGACTTGAATTTTAGTCCACAACTCATTTCAAATGTATTTTATTCATTGTAAAATGATGAAATGTTTAATTTAAAGGTTGATACCACGAAAAATCCCAAATTGATACACTTGTGACAAATTTACTTCAAATTAATATTTTGACTATCAAAAACCCCAAACTGGTACACCTATAATAAATTTTCCCTAAACTAATTTTTTGACCATCAAAAACCCCTAACTGATATATTTGTAACAAATTTACCCTCCATTAAAATTGGATTAATATCACGAAAATCACAAATTGGTACACCTATGACAAACAAAGGGTAAAACTCCAAACCGGTACACCCGTTAACTGCCATGTGTCGTCTAACTCAAAAATTTTATGGTAAAATTTAACAGAAACTAACAGAGGATAAAATTGTCATAAGTGTAGCAGTTTAGGATTTTTGGTGGTTACAAAATTAATTTGAGATAAATTTTTCATATGTGTATTAGTTTGAGATTTTTCGTGATATTAACCCTAATTTAAAATTAAAACAAAACTGTTAGACATTCACCAAATAATTTTGTGGTTGATGATAATTTTGGGAGTGAAATAGTGGCCGAATGAGTAAGAGACAGATCAGCGAAAATATGGAGCTTTATTGTTATATATGGTTCTGTGAATATATCTCTACAAGCAATGCCTTCCCAGCACATAATTAGGGATAATGCACGAAATTAGAATTCGAAAATAATCAAGATGAGTGCAAGGTAGTGCCCCGAATACCTCTATACATGTCTCAAATTTAAGTAGAAATAGCACTCATCCGATAATAATATAAATTTATCCTTTGAAAATTGATTTAAACACTCCAAAGTATATCTTCTTCTAACATTTAAAAGCTCTTCCTCCAAATTTTTTTTTTGTACATGCATAAGCTGTGTATAACGAAAAAAATTCAGTTTCAAATTTAATCTCACCTTTATAATTTCATTACAAAAATATCAGACCTTTTGATTTTGCTTTAGTGACAGTGACACTAACTTTACTTGTGTGATTGTCATATGACAGGCAACAAGTGCCCATTATGCCACGCGGCCATATTAGACCGATAATCATTACTTTGACGATTCGTCGTTCCGAAACGTCTACCATTTTTACATTTAACTTAAATATAGAAAAAAATAGAGATAGTATTTTCATATGTATGCTTAAATGTATTCAATCGATAACATCAATAAAGATAAAGATAAAATATCTTAACATTTGATTATTCTTTCCAAACACTTATCTGTTGGGATTTTATCCCAATAATTTTAAATTCGAAAAGAAAATCAAATATAGATAAACATATTTGAAGATATCACTTATCCATTTAATTTGACATTAGGTCAAAAAGAGAATTACGTGAATAAATGCGTTATTTATCAGTTCAATTTAAAGTAAAATTAAAAGAATTTGAAGGATAGCTTATTTTATTACTTGAATAAGATTCACTTTATATTCACTAAATCGAAACACTACCATAACAAAATAATTTAGTTATATTTCATTCTTTAAATCGCACTCATATTAAATATAGCCTATATATCTTACGCAGAAAATTTATTTAGCAAAAAATGAACGTGAAACTATTTTTTTGTTTCTAAAAACCACTTAATTTCACATTGAGGTAGTTTTAGAAGAAAATTAAATAAGAGAAAAGTTTATTAATTTTTTTATTCAACATTTTGTCAATTACAACTTGATTGATATAATTTTTCATAACATCATATAATTACAAAGCCGATGTCTGACTTGATATGCGGTCGATGCCTCACACGGCCAATGTCTCTCTCTAATGAACCAATACTTAGGTCGATCATATTTAGATGCCAACAATGCCTTCTGATATTAAATTGCATGAGAAATGTAAATAACTCATGTAATTGAGCGTTTCTTGCCATCTTAGAATAGTTTTAGTCCTAACGAGCACTGTGGTGTCAACGAAGTTAGGTAATCGCATTGGTCCAAATCGAAACCTTTTGTCAAGCTATTTATTTTTGTCAAGCAAATCTCACAATGTCAAATCGATCATTTTGCGCACTTGGTTCTGGTTCTTATTTCTCTCCCTTCGACTTTGGTTTGACATCGGTATTTTGTTTACGGTTACAAAGATAATTTTTTTAGTTTTCCAAAGTAAGAAAATAATTTTTCATATGAAAAACTATTGGATGACTATGATAAATTATGTTATTTGAAAAAAAAAGCCAATATTATTTATTTTTGGAAAACACAATTGTTACTTT
Organism: Syzygium jambos; assembly: GCA_031216235.1. NCBI lineage: Eukaryota > Viridiplantae > Streptophyta > Magnoliopsida > Myrtales > Myrtaceae > Syzygium > Syzygium jambos. The sequence goes on along the minus strand of CM062230.1, from coordinate 17,919,439 downwards.
TCATTTTCGAAAAAAGGCGATTCTTATGATTTCTAATTTTAGATTAGGGAAGGGAGACTTTCCCTCAAAAGACTCTTTTATTCAAGATTCTACATTCTCAATACAAAATCGATAAGACCGTAGTTAGGAAAGTTTGGCTGAGAAGAACTTATTCAATTATGTACATTCTCGATACTAAACCGATAAGAGCATGTTCGAATCTATATATTTATCTAGAACCGAAACTCTAATTCTGTTAATTACTTATATTTGGGCAAGAAATCGTTGGAATCTTATGATTGATATTCAAATTACAAAATCGAGATTTTGAAGACGATGAGTATAAAACCACCAATTAGGAAAATCATATGATTCACTGCAGATTCACCCATGATTATCATGTGCTTTTTATCCTCCCGAGATATATGTATCATCTCTAACCAAAAATATAAAAATTTACATATCACTGTAATGCTGAATCAACCAATCTCTCACACGTATTTAACCATCATGAATTTTTTTATATATGATTTTATAGTTTTACCATGACATGTCGCAGTCGATGTACCGAAAAAGTTACCCAAAAAATATATATATAGTTAATACATCTACCATAAAGAGACCAAACTCTTGTTAAACCAATAAAGAAAACCCAAAAAGATGAGGAAAAAAATAAATAATTTGCGATAAATATTATTCCGCATTTTCTATTGTTTTATCACTCCCTCCGTGGAGGACCAACCTCTTGTAAGAAAATATATATTTTTTCTTTTCTATGTACTTTCCCTATTGGTCAAAAGATGTGCGGGCGTACGCTCCTTGCGTACTCTCGACCGCACGCAATCTACAACTCTTCCTATTCGCCTAGAGCCTTACACTACCTCGTCGCCGTCGCCGGGCCCCTTGACGGGCCGGGCGATCGGGCCAGCCCGAGTCCTGAACCCGACTATCACCGGGTCGTTCCGGCAGCAGTGGAACGCCGACGGACAGCCCGACGACTCCTCTGCCTCGCACTCCTCGCAGACGCCGTGACCGGAGCTCCTCCGCCGCCTCACCTCCTCCAGCGCCGCCCTCATCGCCAGGTACCTCTCCCTCTCCGCCTGCAGCTCCCTGTACCGATCCACCATCGCCGGACGAAACCCGCCAACCCGCTGATCTGGAATTTGCCTCTGGATTGGACCTTCCACCGAGTGATCCCGCCTCAGGAGCATCGCGTTCTCCGGCGGGCTCTTCGCCCCCACGTCGCGGCCGCCCTTCCTCCTCTCCCGCCTCGACCGCCTGGGGACGACCAGGAGGCAGCAGCGGGCTCCATCCCGGCGGGCGGCGGCGGCGGCGAAGTCGAACTTGGCGGTGACGGCGACCCTCCCGGGCCAGGAGCGAGGGTCCCCGCGGTCGTCGAGGAAGACCGCGAACTGGTGGGTGGGCAACCCGATCTGCCGGCCGATGGCCACCTTCAGGTCGTGGAAGCGGAGGGACGGGTGGACGAGGACCGTCCCTATGTGGGTCTCTCTCCCGCCGTCGGAGAAGAAGGCCGGGAAGAGCGCCCCGGCGGGTGCGTTCTGCATCGGCCCCCCCGCGTCCGCCGATGCCCGCGTCGATCCTCGCGGCGAGGAAGAGAAGATCAAGAAGAACAAGAAGAGGAAAGGAGCGTCCGGGGGGGAGGGGGAAGGGCGTCGCGAGCTGCGTGTATATATACGGCGGAGGAAGGCGGAAGGAAGGCGGTGACTTGGCGACCAAGGTTTTGACAGGGACGCGACTCGACCTTTCTGTCCTTTCTTCTTTTTGGGGAGAAGGAGAAGATATCCGCCGTATCCTCGCGTCTCGTGTCCACGTCATCCCCCCCCCCCCCCCCCCCCCCCCCCCCCGACTGTTTTCGCGCATTCTTCTTGATTGGTCAATCGATTTTTTCTGTGTGTGGATTAAAAGCTTATCTTTAATTGCTTGTGTTCGGTAATCCCACGAAAAATTACAAAATCCATACATATAAAAAAACAAAAGAATCTGCTTTTGAAATGCCAAATGTTAAGCGGGCGGGGGGCAAAATTCATATTAGAATGACCCTGATAAGAAGAAATTCAAAGAAGGCTTCTTCTTTTCTTTAATCGGAAAGAAAAAAGAGAGGCTTTTGACACGGAAGAAAATCAAATGAACCTGCTTGTTAGATTGACATCATAAAGTATTCGCAACTTCGAAGGCTTCAGTTTCCATCATCACGCTCTTTAGTTATTAAATTGCATCCATTCAATAAAATCAATATGCGGAATTAGCTGTGGTCAAAATATGCCTTGACCGGGTTTGGGATCAAATTTATTGGCGTCCGCGTAGGCGAACTTCCTTGTGGGGTAAAGTGTCGCCCTCCTCCTCCTCCTCCTCCTCCACCGTTTGGCACCAAAATAGCACCCGATCCCCAAAAAGGACAAAAAGAAAAGGGAGAAACAGCGCACGAAAAGACCCGGGGTTTGATCGCGAAGGTTTCCAGAAACATCCAACGATGCCACTGCGAAGCTCGAAGTCCGCTGAGCACGCCAACCAAGTTTTCTGGCTGTAAAAAATAAAAAAGATAAAAATCAAGGGAGGATGATATCTGAAGAAAAAAAAATTAATATCATGAAAAATCTCAAATTTTTATGTTTATGACAAATTTATCTTAAATTAATTTTTTTTATCACCAAAAATTCAGAACTAGTACACCTGTGATAAATTTATCCTAATTAATTTTTTGACCACAAAAAATCCAAAACTGGTACGCTTGTGATAGATTCACCCTCTGTTAAATGAGATTAATATCATAAAAATCACAAATCGGTATACCTGTGACAAACAGAGTGGTAAAACCCTAAACCGGCGCACCCGTCAACAGCAACATGTTATCCAATTTAGCAATTTGACGGTAAAATATAACGGAAACTAATGAATGGTAAATTTGTCAGGGGTGTACCAGTTTGGAGGTTTAATTAGTTCTAAGTAAATTTATCATAATTGTACCAGTTTTAGATTTTTTGTGGTATTAACCCAAAAATAAAAGGGAGAGTAATCATGCAAAAATGGTTAAAATGCATAGTTGCTAATTCCGCAAATTAAAGAGATATTTTTGAAAATTTTACTTTTTTTTAAGGGTGTAATTCTTTTTGTTAAAATAGTCATAAACCCATTTTCAATCCATATTTGATTGGCTAAGTTGTTATATGGATTAACTATATTCAGTAAATGGGTCATAAATAAGTTTAGAATTGTAAAACCTAAAATAATATATGTATTAAATGAGTTCACAACTTACTTAAACGGTTAGACCCAATCCACTTTTATAACTCTTTCTTTGCTCTCTTTCTCACCTTCACTCGATCTCGCGCTCGCACCTCAGTTTTGGTATGAATTTCCCTAAATTTGATTAATTATGGAAGTGTATTAGCATTATGAGTTGGGTTGTGTATGTATTGAGTTGGGTATAGGTAACTAGATATATATTGCATGGCAATGAGTCAATTGGGTTAAATGGGTCAATTTGGATTGGACCATTTTCAATCTGACCGGACCCATTCATTTGACAAGTCTACTGATCAAGAGATTTGAGTCCAGACACATTTTCTCCGACCCACACGCTTATATCAGAAGACGTTCTCAAATTGCACCCAACCGTGCTCTAAACCAAGCAATCCGCCTATCCATGATCGAGTCTATTGATGAGGCCATTCCGCTCTTGTTTTAGGAACGAGGAGTGTCATGCCACAGTCACCAATCAACATGCTCTGGGTAAGAGCTGTGTAGGGGTCGAATGCTCACCCGTGCCAGGGATGGAAGGGGCGTGACCGGACGACCCAATTCGGATCGCACTGAGAGAACCATGTCGGTGGAACTCGGCAAAGAAATCCCTTTAGTGAGTCAAAAGGCATCTTCACATGAATAGATTAACAACTCATCTTGGCACGTAAGTGCATACAATATCTCCAAATAGCAACGGAATGAACGCTTTAGAGTGGGCAAGAACCTATAGGATCCCTGAGAATTCGCGGGCACATTGGGACATCGCTTGCCAAACAAAGCTCATTCCTTCTCAACCCACGAAAGGTCCACTTTAACTGAAAACTACAATTAAAATATATATATAGCTTATCAAATTTCTTGCCATTACTTAATATTATGTAAAATCACATGATCATAAATATTAAAAACGAAATTTATGTGTATAACAATTGATTTATTGTTTTATATAGTTTCATACAGCAATATTTCTTGCTTTTGAAACCCCATTTTATCATAAGCTTGCAATAAATTCTTGAATATAATAATTAAAAATCTCAATATGTTCAAGATGTAGAGTACTCATATTCTAGGGATATGTTCATTATAAGTCTTAAAATTTGTTACGAAAATGCAATTGAGTTTTAAAATTTTAAAAGTGCAATTAAGTTCTAAAACTTTTCAAATTGGTTCAATCGAATCTTAAAGTTAACACCGTCCAATTTGGCTAACGGAAAATGTTGATGTGGCTTTTTTGTTATTTTTTCGATCCTACGTGGCGACCCTCGGCTAGATTTGGGCAAGGGCCTGCAACCCTCACCCGATTTGGGGGAGTGCCGCGAATCTAGGCGAGGGCCAGCAGGCCCTCACCTGCGTTGGCAAGGGTTGCTGGCCCCTGGCCAGGCCCAGCAACCCCTGCCTGTCACCCCCTCCCACCCTCACCGACCCCTCCTAGCGATGGTGGGGCAGCTGCAGCGACAGCGGCACCGGGGAGAGCAAGGCCCCCCTTCCCCTTTTGTCCTCCTCCTCCACTTTTTTTTAACCTTATTTTATTAATTTAATTTCAATAAAATTAGTATTAAAAATCATATTTAGGCCAAAACGACGTCGTTTTCATTTTATATATCATACTTTAGCCACATCATCGTCACATAGGAGAGAGAAATTATTAAAATAAGCCACGTCAACATTTTCCGTTAGTAATTTTGACTATGTTAACTTTAGGACTCATTTTAATCAATTTGACAAGTTTTAGGATTGTATTGCACTTTTTGCAAGTTTTAGGACTCAATTGCACTTTCATGACAAATTTTAGCACTCAATTATATTTTCATGACAAATTTTAGGACTTCTAGTGAACATATCCCTATATTCTATCTAGCTTTATTCCCCCTTTTTTTTAGTTTTTTCAGAATTCACTTATTTTAATTACCTATAGCTTAGGAGATTCAAGCAAATCCACCTTGTTAAGAGTAAAAATGACGAAATCATTTAATGTGGAATTGAAATTTCAAAAAGAATAATAAAATAGAGGTTCAAGAGTTTTAGCTTATTAGTTTGTTGTCTTGGACTCCATTTGTTTTCTTGGAAAATGAATGATTTAGAAAATATTTTTCATTCATTTAATTTTGCAAGCGACACAAGCGATTACTTTTAGGAAAGTATTTTCTAAATTATTTATTTTTCCAAAATAAAAGCATCCTACTTTCCTTCCATTTTCTCTCACAATTCAATTTAAAGATAGATAATGGATAAGAGGAGATTTTCTCAGACTTTCCATTAGAAAAGATTGAATGAAACTTACATATAAAAATATGACGCTTAATAAAAAAAAAATTGGCACAATTTAAAGTAAAAATAAAATTGGGCCACTTTGCATTCAGCTCATAGTTTTGAAACTCGTATTTTCTATTTTTTTTGGCCATCCATAATTTTAAATAAATTCTAACTTAGAGTTTAAATCTTTCATGCTGCCTTTTTAGTGCCCAACTTTGTGTTATGTTTTTCCTTTATTTCCTTTTCTACAGTGAATGAACAGCACCTTCCAAATAACGCATCCTCTTTAGAAGTGTATTTATAATGATCGAGTTTTATATTAAACAGAAGAATCACACCCTCTAATCTGTTTGATCCACTCGCTTGTTTGCGTCCTCAATCTAAACAGATTTGCTTGTTTGGATTATTTTTGTTTTTGCAAAAGTATCATCGACTAATTCTCAGATGAAGAACTCTACTGTTGTGGTATGCTGCAACTTTGTCTGTGCACAAGTACACTTACTTAACAGCAACTACTAACTATTTCTGAAAGACAATAATACCCAGAAATGATTTTGGGCTCCATCAAGATAACAGTCATTGCTCCTCTGTTCGAGCATGGCTAGTGCTCATCGTAAAAAGAGGCGGAACATCCCAAAAGAACCATCTGAGTTTAAATAGCTGGAATCAGCAAAATTACAGACCCAATGTGTTGTGGATTCAGATGGTTACAATTAAATGCATACATGTTATCATTGACTATGAAGATGACAGCTCAGGGTTCCGAGTTGTTGGCCTTGTAAACAAGAAAATGTTCTGTCCCCCTGTAATAGGAAGCCAATGCCTTCCCTGCGGAAGTTGGTTGAGAGAATGCCAGCTTAGAATACTCAAGAACAGTACCCGTGCAGAAACTACTCCTGCATCAGAGCATCATCGGATTAAAGCTTGAATGTGAAACAGGTCAAACTATCTGGATGTTGAAAGCAATGAGATCTAGCAGCAGGTAGTAGATACCAGAGATGCGGAGATAAGGACAGATGTTACCTAGCAGCATCGAGTAATTGAGTGGCTATGTGCTTTCTTCTGTTGGAGGGAGTGACCCAGATGGCTCTTACGCCACAGATGGCCGGTACAGCTTCTTCTTCACAGCAGACCGCTCCTCCATTTAGTAGGTTCTCATCCGATTTCTTACATTTCCTAATCGAAGTGCTGCTTTTTAATGCGTCTCTTTGAAAGACTATATTCCCAAATTGAAGGGCAGTTGACAATACACTTGTTTCCTTAATGTTGGTGCCTTCAGTTCTTCTGTTCTCCCCAAAGGAGATGATTCGAAATGCCTCTTTTATGGGTTCTGCAACTAGACATCCAGCAATCCTCTGAGACGCTACAAATAGAAATACCTGCAAACCAGATAACCAAAATGAACATGAAGTAATCTTCCCGGGGCCCATTTCATAAAACAAAGGCTGAACCCATTTTCCAGTTTTATGAGATGTCCAATAAAATTTCAGAAAATGGAAAGTGAACTGGAAGGTAATTGAAGTTCAGAAAGGCCAGGAGTGTCAGCTAACAGCTGAATATGAATGCTCAAATTCTTTTTATCGCAGGAAAAGCATTCATACAACAGAACAACTTTGCTTGGATAGCATTTATACCATGTCAAAAGCTCAGTACGGAAAAATGAACAAATGCAACATCATCCACGTCAAAATTCTTCCCCAAAGAAAAGAAAAAAAAAGTCCATTTCCTTTCATCTGAAATGTCAATATAGCAGCTTAGGTCAAATATGTATATTAAATCACATCAAGAACTTCCAACAATGATAGTGCAGACGCTGGAATTACCTTACACTGATTATGGTAAATCCATCCAGATCCAAGCTCCACCTCCATCATCTTCACAACCTCTTGTACCTTCAAATACAAAAGCAATCAAAATTTAGGTTTTTCATGGCCTATATAAACTTCTTAGTCTCAAATAAAAAAGATCATGACAAATAAGGAGTTGTAGACTTGATGTCTCTGTCTAGTAAACCTAGTAAAGGAAATGCGGTTGAATTCATCCAATCACTTGGACACATTCCCCTGTTAAAACTACTGGCTACATAATTACCACAGCCAGTTCTATTTCTATTAACAAGTGAAGCTAAAACCAGGAAACATTTTCTTGTTCTTTCTAATTTCCTCCGAAACAGGTTCGCAGGTCCACCGCTTGTCCAAATCTGGTTGCAAAATACCTTTATAAACAATATCTGCATCAGTTTCCATAGTCACTCGCCTCCAGCCAACATTTTTAGCAAATAGAAAAAGCTTCTGTAGTTTTCATCAGAAGCATGAACCAGCTCTTACTCCTCCTCTTATTAAATCCAAGCTATCCCTAGCTATTATAACAGCAACAGCATCTCTATCAACACAATTTATTCGAATGACTGCACATGTAGGTTTTTCTCATTCAGTTTTAACACTTTCTAATGCACGCTAACCAGCACTATCGATTTTCTTTTCTCCTTTCACTTTTTTTAAGCTGATCTACTCAACTAGAGCCTTTTGAAGAGCCTCATAACTCCTCCTGGATCTGGTTAACTATTATAAAGAGAGCTTCATTTCTGCCATTCCAGATGAACCAACACACAGCAATGATCCTCAAGAACTCCTTTTTTAATTCAGCTTTCCCTTTCATATCCTGAAGTAAATGTTAAAACCATCAATCAATCTCCTCCCTCTTAATTCTCAACTCCATAAACCAGACCAGATGCACTCACACCAAGGAGATAGCAGCAGTAAATGCTCATTGGTTTCTGGTTCCCCACAAAAAGCACATTTCTCATTAGACAATCATTCTTCTAAAGAGATAATTAAAAGAGACAAGCATTGGAGCAAGTTTCTGTTGATGCATTTTCAATTTAGGCAAACAATTTATGCACCCGGTCCATCTCCAATTACCATCATCCACCTTTCTTGAGCATGAAGGGTCACGAATGTTGATTCTAGAGAGTTGACCCTTTACAAAATCATATGCAGCAGCTTTAACTATTAATTCTCCTTTTTTGTCATGAAGAAAAACTCAATTGCTTGGCTGGCTTTCCTTTTCGCAAAAGGACTCACACATACATCTAGTCAGAATAGGCAATAGCTCCTACATATCAAAAAGAGAATTTTAAAGACAAACCTTGTTTCTTTGAGCAGGAGGGTCACTATCCAATACCATAATGATACGCCCTTGTTCAATGGAAGGCGTGCTTATGACCCTTTCACTGCGCCAACCCTGTTAAAATTACAGAATAAGACCAATAAGTGCACATCAGTTGAAGCGAAAGGGACAAGGCAAGGTTCAAATCAATTCACCCTAAACTGTAGTCCTTGAGTATAATTCCTGTGAAATGCTGTGTGAGCCTTCTCATCTCCTTCATCCCCAGGCGAATACTTGATCCCGCACTCGGTGCATGTCCGGAGAAGAAAATCAGACTGCCCGAACTCCAGATGAACCTGAGCATAGCTCCTTTTCTTGTTCCTGTTGACCACTTTTGTTCCACCGGTTACCACCAATTCCGGGTTTAAGCAAGGTTCCACGGAATCAAGTTTCGCCGCTTCGCCGCCGCTTGATTCCTCAAGAATTTCAGACCTATACCGGAGATAAGAACATAAGATGCCGACGAGAAAAAATCAACAACTTGAGCCTGACGGGTACTTATTATCCGGTCGACGCTATTCGGGGACCTGCACAGCTGAACCCACAATCACAAGTATCCGGATCGATCAACAATGAAGTCTCCACAGAATCTGCTTCGATTCGAAGAAATCCCCACATTTTCTTTTTCTCAAAACGAATTAGGCCGGTTCAGAACAAACGAAGTCCGGAACGAAGAGCCCGATCAAAGAGCGAAAGGAAAGGCGGAGCTGGAATCGTACCGGACCGACTTGGGAGCTCTCCGCTTGTACGTCGCGACGAACGCGTGTTGGGTCCTCTCCCAAAGCGCCAGGTCGTCGTCCCCCTCGCTGCCGCCGCCGCCACCAGGCGGGAGGAGGAGCGAACACGAAGACGGAGGAGGGGAAGAGCCGTGGAAGAAGGAACTGATCTTGGGCTGCATCGCGGTCGCATATGCTCTGATCCTGCGGAGCTCCTTCGATGCAAGAAGATCCAGGCGCGCTTAGGTTTTGGTCTTGTGCTCCGAAATGGTTCTGGCGCCAACTGAACATGCGCGCGCTGAAATTTTGTTTTTTTTTGAAATGAGTGACATCGATTTCTTTAGAGAGAATTGTAACTGATGGGAACTTAATTAGGAAAATAATAGTCGGAATAAACTAGGTTATGTATTTTTCGTAATTTTTAACAAAAAAGTGTTAACATGTACATATTATTTATTGATGGGATGTGCTGTTAATTTTGAGGATAATATACCTCGTTCTCAAAGTTATTTCGCGAGTAACTCTGAAGGGGCGATTTTTTCTTTTTTTGGGTATGCTATAAAGGCGAGCAAGTCTCGAAATATGATGCAGCTCTACATGTAAAAATAGCCCAGACCTAATACTAATCGCAAGACCATATACCATGAAACTTGAGAATGGGTAAATCACAATCCAAGAAATCATCAATATTAGAATGAGTATTGCAATCATTTTGGAGAGGAATATGTCACCGGCCGACATTTTTTGGCCGCGAAACAGCCTTTGGACACTTGGTGAGCCTAGAACATCAGGCTAATCTTCATTCTAAAATGAAGGCGAATTGCCTCCTCACATCGAATCATACCATGCTTTAGCTAAGGTATTCAATCTCTCAAGCGAGACATACATAAGTCTTGGGTACAACAACTAATTTCAGCCTGTCAGGACCTCATCAGGGGAACGACATCAGCTTCCGAGCATCTTTTGCACAAGAGGTCAACTCTGTCTTCAAAGAGATCCTTTAAAATGGTATTTATTCCATTTAAGGCTCCCAACACGAACATTTTTATGCACAAGAGGCCAACTCTGTATTCAAAGAGGTCCTTCAAAATGGTATTTATTCTATTTAAGACTCTCAACACGAACATCCTGACTTTACTCACATAAATCAATTATACCATCTTTCTACATTAGTCGCTCTTCAACTTGATGCCACAAAGCTCTATTCTTTAGCTCACAAGGGCACGAGAGAATTTCATACATGATACGTATATGTTAAAAGAATTTTATTCACGAGCATCCTAATAACACTCATTAAGTAATTAGTTATATCTGACCAAAAAAAAAAAAGTAATTATGTTATAAAAACTTTAACAATTTTTCGTCCTGAATGTTTTTGTTTTTCAGGCCGAGGACCTCGTCTTGATATCCTTAAAATCGAAAGGTCAGAGACTCAGAGGTTACTTGTGACCACCGCCGACGAGCTTTGGGCATGTGTAAACCGCCTCGGGAAAGGTCGGGGAGAAGTCGTCGGAAACCGCCGGCTCGAATTCAGATTCGACGGAGAGAGACTCCTCCGGCCGGCGGAAACGGCGGAAACCGGTGCACCCGCCGGAACAAAAATGCAACAGCAGCTGGCGGCTCAGGTGGCGTCGCCGCCGCCGCCCAACCCGGCCCCGGCCCCGCCGCCGGCGACCGAATCCCGGTCCGAGGCGCCGCCGAAGCAGGTGGCCCTGGCGATGGATCGGCTGTCGCAGGCGGCGCGCCTCATCGCCGACGTGCGGCTCGGCGCCGACCGCATCCTGGAAGCGCTCTTCGTGGCGGCGCAGCCGCACCAGAGCACCAAGCCTCTCCAGTCCTTCAACAAGGAGGACGCTTCCATGCGTCAGCACCTCCAGGATCTTCGCGCCATCGGTACCTAAGTCTTCGCCTCTCGCTTTCCTGGAACTAGGGTTTCTAGCTTTTAGCCTCGTCCCTAGTTTCTGCTTCACGTATTGCATCTGCTCTTCAGTTTGACAAGGGCGTCTGTGCTGCATAGCGCGGATTGGTGGAATCTGTAATTCTCTTAGATTATCGTGGGTGGTGTCGAAAGATTCTGTATGCCGTGCTTCTCAAGTCTGTTCTTCCTCCTTGCCTTTCCCAATTTTGTTCAGGGAAGCTGTTGGAAGAGTCGGGGGTTTTAAACGAGTCTCTTCGGTCGAGGAGTAACTCGTGGGGTCTGCACATGCCCTTGGTTTGCCCGGACGGTGCCGTTGTCGCGTATGCTTGGAAGCGGCAGTTAGCCGGACAAGCTGGTGCATCTGCCGTCGACAGGACCAGGTTGCGATCTCGATATTCCACATTTTGTTCTCTTCCATGGTTTCTTTTATCGTTAAGTGGTGTTATATGGCTCCCAAGGTGCCGAACCCTCTAAGTGACTGAGGTGCGAGGCACTAACCGAACCCATGCCGGACTGAAGCGAGGCATACCTTGCATTCATAATAGGATAGGATTATAGAATTTTTAGTCACCAGTAGCATCAATTGACTAATGTCTGTCAACAGCTTGTTGGTCAAACTGAAAAGCTCACTATGATAAGACAGCGTGGCAGGCTATGAAATTCACAGAGCGAACTTGCTTATTGGGATTTTGCCTATATTTAGCACTATATAGCATACAATTAACATCGAAGGATCTATGTGGCCAATTCCATTTGGATGAACGTGCTTAATTGCTGGTGCTCTGAGTTTGTTGTATGATCGTTCCACTCAAATTTGAATTATATAGTTCTCAGAAGTTAGCTTGACGTCTGTACATATGTTGAAACTTTTGGAGTTCTATATGGAGCTCGACAGGTTCTGATTTTAGTGTGATAGAGTTCTGTTTCCTCTGTAGAAAAATAACGACTTCAGTTTTAGTTGTAAAGAAATGCTGGTCTTTTTCTTTGTTCTCTTGTTTTCTAGAGAATATCCTTGTTTACCCTTTTCTTTTTTTTTTTTTTTTTCAGGAACTTGATGAGGATTCCTTATATTGCTCTCTTGAGTTTTTCCTAGTTTTTTGCTATAGTGTCTGGTTAAACTCACTCAAGATTTTAGCATTTTGGAATGCCACAATATTGGTAATCTCTTTGCAAGTTCAATCAGCAATGCTAAGCTGCATCTCCCTAGTCTTTCACTCCTTGATCGTTAATTAGTTTGGAGAGATTTCTTAAATTATTCATTCACAAGTGAACATCACATGGACTTAATGCCGAAAAATGGGATTACCAGTATAATGCGTAGAAACTTCTCTTCAAGCTTTATGCTCGAACTGGAAATAAAGTAAGGTAGGAATCGAATGAACTGTTATATGGTTTACTATTGTCAATGCTCATACAGAAAAAAGGTCAACCATGATGGCCCAAAGAATGTTGATTTAATGAAAAAGGATGTTTCTAGAACTCCCTAATGGAGTCGCAGCAGATTGAAACAATGCTTTGCAGTATCGTTTGACAATAGCAACTGAATTAATCTAACTGTTAGTGAGTGGCATGATAATAATTACATTAACTACAGTTATTTGAAAAACTGCAGAGTTGGAGCAAATAGGATCTAGTGTAAAAAGGAAACTATCATTTCTCATTAGTAAGACTTGCCAAGTAATGACAATATGGTTTTTTATGAGTGTTCGATTCCATCAACAATCTAGTGTGAATGTACTGTCATTATTATTATGTGTTCGTAATGGATGACATAATATTCTGTAATGCAATATTTCTTTTCTTCATTGCCTTGATAATAATCTGATGCAGGCCATTAATCAGACAAGCTGTTGGTGGCAATTTTAATGTCATGGCTAGATTTATGAATGAAGAACCGTCGAGGGGAATAACATTCCTGATCCAGTTTAGGATTCTTCTCCAGTGAGATTTTGATTAGGACCATAATCTGTCACTATTAAATAACGTTTCTATTCCTTGAATTGAAATAAGAAAGGTTTACCGTTGCTTCTTGAGGTAGTTTCTTTAGTAGCATCCATAATATGATTATCTTCCTATCAAGAACAGAGAACGAGGGTTTAAGAATTATATGGTATTGATGGTGTGTTGTGATTCCCTTCTTCAATGTTATGATTAAGAAACCGTAACCTCGGTGCTTAGGAACTTGAGGTGCGATGCCAAAAGGAACTTACTCCTTGAGAGTCATCCAACGCAGCAATTTCATTTGGGAATTTTAATCCCAGTTGGACTGATTATTTTATGACTGATTATCCTATCATAACTATTCCATGCTTCCCACATTTTTGTAGGTTAGCTCTCAAGGCTTTCACTGATCAGAAGCGACGATTTTTCCCTCATCTTGACGATGGTCTTAATGGCCAAAGTCTCGAATTAGAACCCAAAAGGCATTGTGGTTCTCGAGTATCAACAGCAAGTCAGGAGGACGACCGTAATAATTACAAGACACTATCTGATGTTCTTATTTATATGGAGAAAGAAATGCCAAATGTCAAAGTTTTCACGCATGGTCGATTGGATTGGCTGAAAAGGGCTTCTTCCCTGCCATCTTCTGCAAATGAGAATCTTATAGAAGCATCGAAAGAACATAGTTTTCACAGTTTAAATAGGCTAAGGCCGTCTCCTGTAGGTACTGTAAGTGTTAATACTGACAAAGTTGCCGTGATTGAGTTGCTGGTTCCTTCAGTCTTCAGAGCTATAATATCATTGCATCCTGCTGGTTCTGTTGACCCAGATGCAGTGGCCTTCTTTTCTCCAGACGAGGTAATATGTTTTCCCTGACATGCTTTTCCTCTATTGTTTCTCTTAAGATTCTTCTTGAGATGTTTTCATCATTTAAATTGCATGAGTTTCAGTAAGCTGCTCGTCTCTTTTTTTTTTCCTTGTTGCATTTGTGGAAGATGGGTGGTATTGCCTGCTTTCCCTTGTTTAATTGAACACTCACTAAGCAGGTTTCTAATCGCTGCTTGACTTTACTCTTGATGGTGACAGCGCTACAAGTGTACTTTTGCTTGTAGTCTAGCACAGTAACTGTTTTACTTAAACAGCAACACAAATGTCCCAAAAAATGCTGACATGTCTTGATGGTGAAGTTTGTTTTACATAGCAAAATAATTGTATAATGCTTTGCCGAGGCTATGAAGTAGAGTTGAAGTGGACAAACTTGATATCATTATCGTGAAAGAAATTGTTACTTTCTGTTGGATTAACGTAGAATTAGTTTGACCCTGTCGTGAATACTGTTGACAACCAAGTCTGCATGTTTTTACAAACGGAAGTTGCCAAACAATAATATTTTTTCATCAAGAATAGGGTCATTGGGAAATTTTTTATGTCGGGATGATGGAATCAATGAGTCGTTCCAGTTTCAGCAACTTTACAAACGCAGGTTTCTGCATTGGGTTAGAGAAACCTGTGGCAACAAAAGAGAAGCCTTATGAATGGAATCAATGGGTGAGATTGGAATAATTGTGTGTCCCAATGATCAAAGTGTAATTTTTTCAGTTTGTAGCAATTGTACAAAAGTGAGAATCAATGATGGCTGGAGTGGACTCTAAAAGACTGCAAAAAGATAAGAGAAGGCCTTATGAGTGGAAACAAGAACCAGCATTTTTGAACGAGACAAGAATTGAAAACCTATCTCCTTCCTATAATGTCTTGACATTTTAATGATTTAGTTGCTTCAACTAGCACTTGCACCTTATATCTGACCCTTCTCTGTGACCAGACTAGGGTAATCATAATTGATGCCTTCTTAGTTTTTAGCTTTGCCATCATTTGTTCTTTTTGGTGGTGTAAATGTCATTAACCAGCTGCAAGATGAGAAAGTGTGGTTTTTTCTTCTCTGCCACTAAAAAAAAACAGTAACTTGCATGGCTGATAAAGATGGCAAAGACAATTAATTATCCCCCTGATACTCTTCTTTTTTCCTCATTTTGTTGAAACTAAAATTGCAAAATACTTTAGGGAGCAATCCGTCATTAGTATGATGGTTGCAAAATTTTATTATTTTGTTATTTCAGTTCTTGGGTATGCTGCAGTTGATTTTTGAGCTGATACTTGATTGGTTAACTCATTAATTTTGCAGCCTGTTATATACTGTGTAAACTATATATTACCCTTCTAGATTGGTCCACAATCTTCAATTCTAAGTTCCCAAAGTTTTTTATAGCTCAAGATGTCGTGACGCAATACACGAACTGTTGATTTCCATTTCATCGGTTAGCCTGTGATAGACTTTTTACACGAGTTTGATTGTGCATTGAGGGCTTGATGCTTAAGTTTTTGTTCAAAACAGGGGCTTGGCTTATGTACTGCAGTCTGGAGGACAAGTTTCTAGCTGAAATATTTTGATCTTTTGTATCTAGCCTTTCTTTTAGCTGATGTTACTTTTGTTTCTTTGGAGGCTATTGGCTATAAATACCCATAACTGTGTTATTTCCTCACGTATATCTAACAGGGAGGTAGCTATGTTCATGCTCGGGGTCATTCAGTTCATCATGTTTTTAGGCATATCACGGTAAGGGCTGCTGTTTTTTATTTTAATATTTTCCTGTTGTTAGATGCTTGAACCTGTCTCTCCAAATGTTTATTGGCAGTGTTTTTCTTTTCAGGATCATGCTGCCATGGCCCTACAATATTTTGTTGGAGTCAAAGCAGAAACTGCTCTATTTTCTCTTTTGGTAAGAGTTATTTGGCTTACTTGTCTTTTCATCATTTGTTGTACAGTCTTTGTCTTCGTCTAAAATGTTTTTGTTTTCTTTGACTTCTTTCATGTTGTTGTAGCATTGGATCTGCAGCTATCAAACTTTATTCACAAAAGTTTGCAGGTGCATAATTCTCCTTTCCATACATTACTCTTTTATGTCGTTTCAAATGATTGACATGAGCATTCTATCTCTTGCAGCAAGTGCGGACGTTTGCTGTCCATGGATAGACAATCGGCGTTGTTGTTGCCTCCTGTTCATCGTACGTACATGGACATTTTAGTGTCTTCAGCGAAGGACCAGAGTACCAATCTCTCTCGGGCTTATCACCTCGGTTGCTATTCCGAACAAACACAGTGAAATTGTTGGATCTAAGGCTAAGCTGTGCCCATGGCTCAAGAGGGGGATCAAAATCCAATAGTTTTCATTTTATTTTCTGGAAATCCTAGGTGCATGTTTACCTAATGAGGACCAACATGGAGAAAAATGTACAGCAGAGTTTTCTGATCCGTCTTTGTTTCCAGATTAATAGAGATAAAGTGGCTTTGTTGTACGATGCATTTCTGGGTCGGAAAACCATGATGGTTGGGAAATGGAAACAGACAGCAGAAGGAATCGGATTTAAGAAGGTTAAGAGATTACTTTATTTACTTGTTTACTCGATAACAGCAAGCCCTTATGCTAGCGGCTATGACTTTTTCAGCCATAATTGGACGTAATGATCTACTGAAGCAAGAAAGAGGTACATACCTATGGTTCACTTCAGAACTCTTGAATTTTTGAGAGAAAATGTGTCATGCTACTCTTCCACTGAATGCAAAAAAAAAAAAAAAGAGGAAAAGTTTCAAAAACCATCATCAACTTTTACATCTATATTAATAGGCATTTTCTACTTTCGAAATAGGCAATTTCCATCTTGAGATTTGACGATATGCTACGCTCCAAATTTATCATATCGCCATTCTTTTTTTCCAAATGTACCTCCATCACTGTCTCCACCCATCCTGAGAAAACCCTCGGAACGCAGCATCTCTTATGCTCTCTCTATCCACAGCGACCCCACTTTAGTGTTTCCATCCTCTGCCATTGCTATCGTAGCGTGTCATCGTCTCCGACCGCGTCCAGATGACCGCGTCCAATGAGCACACAGACGTGTGGGTCTGTACTCAGTGATAGAAAGTGAACCTCTCCTCCCACCTGGTTATGCTTGCTTTTGGGCTTAGTCCCTCAGGGATCTCAGCCAGCTGGACAGCCTCAAGCTCCGCCGTAGCATCGAGCTTGAGCTTCGCCAAGGTTCAAGCGTAGGCTCTCAAGCTCGACCTGTGGAGAGAAATAAGACAACGTTGCTAGAGAGAAAAATCAAATGTGTGTGAGAGAGAGGGAGAGCAGGGTTTTGGTATGGTTAAGGGTATATTAGTCTCTTTAATTTGGGTTTGTTGGAGATGTAAATTATACATTTTAGAAAAAGGATAATTGCAAATGATTTACTCCCTATATAAAAAAACTCTTCAAAAATTTTTAAATTTACATTTTGTATTCTCCTAAAACCTAAAAAGACTTGTCTGCCCTCGTCGACAACCAAAATGTATATCTTCTCCCCTTTCCCCTACCCTTTCTCTCTCCTCCACTCTCTTACCTTCCTCAAACAAAGGCTTTTTGTAATTATGTGGAGATTAAATAAAGTCGGATGTCCTGAACATGTCTCATATTTTTCAAAAGCAAACTACATCCAACATCGGTCTCCAAATAAATATCTCCCATGATGATGACTTGGGAAATACCACTGTTTTCCACGCTAGCACAACCAAATTCATTACTACAATATGATGTAAAGTAATCACGCCGTGAGATGACATGAAATGAAGTTGTGGAATCAATAAACCAGCTAGAGTCTTGACATGTAAGGTTCACATAAGTATCATCACAAATGAACATAATATCACCATCGGATACAACGGCCGCTATAACATGTTTCTCTTCTTTCTTTCGATCTCCATTTCTATCATGGGATTTATCTCTCTTTGGCAACCAACACTCTTTGGCATAATGTCTATTGGGAAAATTCCTATGATGTTTTGAAGATGATAAAGACAATCAAATTCTACCAATGTGTGTATTGGTTGAGTTGATACCATGTGATATATACACAAGCCGTAATGCATAGTGTCTTAATGACTATCAGGTGTGATCTTGATATGTTCTATCATAATCGAGAATGTTCTGTCAATATGGAAGGATCACCACCAATATTCGACGTAAAGATGGTATTGGGCGTGGATATGTCTACATGTTGGAAGGATCTTTACAAAAGTGAATAAACTGGAAGGACCTTGATCGAATAAGAACAAGCCGATAAGATCTGAGATGTTTGTTATCGATTGGAAGGACCAAGATAAGTTGAACAGTTGAAGGATTTTGGTGATGGTAAACAAGCTGAGAATAGTAATGTTTGTTGAGGCTTGGAAGGATTGTGTTTGTGAAGTAGAGCAGCTTAGTAAAATGATCGCCAATATGCTTGGAAGGACTAGAAGATAGAAGAGGCGGATCGCCATTGGGATAGCATATTGTTGGTTGGAGTAGTTCTCTTCAGATGAGGTGGAAAGGCAATGACAATGCTGATGATCTAGTGAGTTTAGTGAAGACGAGAAATGAGCGGTGATGCTGATATCCGTGAAGGTCTTTGGATG
Organism: Syzygium jambos; assembly: GCA_031216235.1. Lineage (NCBI taxonomy): Eukaryota > Viridiplantae > Streptophyta > Magnoliopsida > Myrtales > Myrtaceae > Syzygium > Syzygium jambos. Next base: position 17,900,715 of record CM062230.1, on the reverse strand, counting down.
CTAACTCGGCTAATCAGTGAAGATGAGGAATCAATAGGATGCTGATGTCTCATCAATTGTCCCAGAAAATTCCTTGCTTTGATACCAATTGATGAGACTAGCAAATATCACCTAGATGGGGTGAATGGGTGATTTGAGCACTATTTGATCAATTTTAACGCAGAAGCAATTTGTTTCAAATAAAGTATGAATAATGTTAAGATTTTAGTTAGACTTTGAATGGCAATTAGATAAATGTGCAATAAAAAGTTTTAGGGAGGAGAGAATATGCACACACAAATGTATAGTGATTCGGCTTAGATCAAGCCTACGTCCACTCTTTCACGCTGATAGACTGCTAGCTAGATTCCACTAAATGATCGATCAAGAGACTACAAGTTCTAAGTGATATTCAGAAGGATCACTCTAGCTCTCTTACAACAAGTCTCTCAAGATCACAAATTTAAGCTCGAGAAAGACAAGTAAAAATTGGTCAGAGTTTGCTCAGACTTTGGAATGAATGATTCTAGATTTCGTCTCTCTTGCTCTGCTCTTCTACGATTTGTCTCCTTTTATACTTCTCTACTTCCAAACTGGCCATTGGATCGTCTTTAGAGGATCATCTTCTAATTTTCATCTTGGCCAGATTTATATAGAAAGGATTAAGTAGCCGTTAAGTGATAAAATTAGAATCTCGCTAAATCTGGTCGCCCATACAACTAGAAATTTGGTTTCCATAAGTAGAGCTTCTCAATTTAGAAATAAACTTGTCATGGGATTTGATTGTCAGTCAATTTAGGATATCTTGCTATATAAATATTCCTTACAAAATAGCCTTTTAAGATCGAATCAATCAATTCTTTTCATTAGTGAAATCCAAGCTAGATTACTAGTTATTGTTTACGTTCTGAGTAAGCGATGATGTCTGGATAAAGTCCTTACGCTCAGAACTTGAAGTCAGAGTGGTTTGTTCGGTAAATTCTGAATATATTGATTCAAGTATATAAGTTAAGGTTCTTCAACTTCTGTGCACAAAGTCTGAACTTTGTCTTTTGCATTGCGGAACCTAGACTTCTTCTTCTGATATACTTAAAGTCTAGACTTCCAGAATATAATTGCCTAGACTTAGAATACTTCAAAGCATATGTCAAACTTTGCTCATGGATAGTTTTGTCATCATCAAAATCTATCAGAAAGTTTTCTCAATAGGTTTTACATGAGGTGCACTGTTCATATATTAAACTTGATTGTAAAAGACGGCTTGGCTAAGGTACATTATTCTATTGCGTGTATCCAAAATATGGTTAGATATGTGAGGAGTTATCCTATGAGAACTAAAACATTTCAATTTTTCATTGAGGTTAAAAGAATCACTTATAAGGGTTTGGATTGTCTAGATGTTGCCACTAAATAGAACTCCACTTACCGCATGTTGGATACTGCCAAAAAGTTCCAAAAAGCTTTTGAAAGGTTGGCAGAAGATGATTTGCCTTTTGAAACTAAGCCTAACAATGATACTCCTAAAAATGAAGATTGGCAAAATGCCATTATTCTTTCCAAATTTCTGAAACAATTTTATGTTGCTACCCATCATATGTCAAAGAGTTCATATATTACTTTGAATGATTATTTTGAGGGGATAACTTTCTTGTATAAATATTTGAGATGCGGGTGATGCTTCAAATCCTAAGCTTAAAGCTATGGGTATGAAGATGAAGTTTGACAAATACTTTGGGAGTTTGGATAGAGTAAATATATTGGTGTTGATTGTAGTGGCGTTGGATCATACAAAAAAGTTGCACTATGTGAAATTTTGTTATGAATAAATTTATGATGACAAAGAAAAAGCTGATGAGATGCATGATAAAGTGAAGTATGTCCTGGAGTGTTTGTATGCCATTTATGAGCAATTTTTTTTGTCATAGTAACCAAAGTTTGGGTGATCAAACTATGAGTGTGGGTAATAGCATTGCTTCTAATATTGATGGAAATGATAGAAACAATGAGGTTAACATCAAAGCTTTGTGAAAAAACTTTTTCCATCAAAAGAAAAGAGTATGCGATGACAACAAATCCAAGCTTGGTCGGTATCTCGAAGAGGAATGTGAAGATTTTCTTGATCTTGACATTTTGATGTGGTGGAAAAGTACTTGTTCAAAGTATAAAATCTTATCTTTGATTAGCTTGAAATGTTTTTTCTATTCATGTATCTACTATTACTCTAAAGTTGGCTTTTAGTACATCGGGTCGCGTGCTTGATGACTTTTGAAGTTATTTGACTCCTAGAGTGGTGAAAGCTTTGATTTGCACTCTTTCACATACCAAAAGGGCGCTCCTTGGCGTGGACCGTAGAAGCCGGGCTATCAGATCTGATTCGCCTGGTTTTCTTCCCCTCCGTGTCTTGCGTCTGAAGCGCTCGTTGCTGTTGAGGCTCGGAAGCTGGGTTGGGGGTTGGAAGCTAGGTTGGGCTACCAGAGCTGAATGTTAGCCATCGGTGTTTCTCGCCTGAGATACGCGACTGACTTGAGACAGCGGTGTCCGTTTTCCTCAAGGTATCTGGAGTGAACCTTGTTGTGGATCGTTGATGCTGTTGGCATTGTTTGGTTGCTTCTGGGTTGAGTCTCTAAATTAAGTTTTCTCTCAGTTGTCTTCCTGCTGGTTGGAATTGTGAGGTCGCTTTTTATAGGGAGACTTGCTGATGCATTTCCTGGTCTGGTTTATGGTGCTGGTGGATTGACTGGTAGGTGGTTGTGATTTTGCCAAATGGAAAAGTCTATAGAAATCACAATGCCTAACCCATCCCCTGTTCCAGAGGCTGAACCTCTCCCTGTTGTGAAGACCCTTCAGGCTATTAATGGATCTGATGCGAATAATTCAGCAGCTACTCATCTTCCTGTGATTGAGGCTGAACGTCCTTTGGGTCTTAGACCTATTCTGAAGGGCAACACTAGCCAGAACCCGCCTAAGATTACCGCCCCTGCTGCTGGTACTGATGTAGTCGATTAGAGGAATTCCAATATAGCTGATCTCCCTGCTGGACATGCTCGTAGTCGTAGTAGGGGTAGGTCGAAGAGCTGTTCTCTCAGGCGCGGCTTTGTAGCGTCCTCAAGTCGTCAGCCTAGTTCTAAGGGGACTCCAAATGTGACTGGGCAGTTTGGTAACCAACAGCAAGGTCCTCCAACTTTGGCCCCCAAAACCAGAACTTGGGCAAATGTTGCTAGGGTCTTAACTAAAGGCTACAATCTATCTTATGTACCCCCAAAAGAGGAAAATGGTGAGCTAATTGTGGACATTACACCAGAGATCATAGCTGGTGAGAATCCCTTTTGGCAAGAATGTGTTGTCGGACACTACATTGGGAAGAAAGTTCCCTTCAAATTGACCGAAGAGGCTATTAGGAAAGCATAGGGTGACAAAGTGGCTGATATTAAACTCCATGAAAATGGATTCTACTTTTTTAGAGTCCCAGATTCTGAGTTTCGAAGAAAGATCATTGATTCTGGTCCGGTCTCTATATTTAGCTGCACTATGTTATTGCAGCAATGGCATTCCAAACTAAAGCTCAAAAGAGGTGTTCTTGAAACTATCCCAGTGTGGGTCAGATTAAGAGACATCCCTTACTCCTTATGGTCCCCTGCTGGCATTGGGCGAATTGCTAGCACCTTAGGGAAACCTCTGTACGTTGATGTACAAATAGAACAGATGTTGAGGATCTCCTATGCTCGAGTCTGTGTGGAAATAAAGGCTAAGGATCCAAGAGCTGAACAAGTAAAGGTTAGATGGGATGATGAAGTGAATGTAATCCATGTGGAATATGAGTGGAAGCCGCTGGTTTGTCCTTCTTGTGGCATCTTTGGACATAAAGAAGGTTCTAATGGTTTTATTTGTGCATCTATTCGCCCCAATATCAGAGACAACTCTCCTGCAAATGGCCACCACAGCAGAGTTCCTCACTCAGCACCTGTCCAAGAAGATGATGGGTGGACTCAAGTGCCATCTAGGAAAGGTAAAGCCCCTGCTAGAAAGCCTCAATCAGCGCCAATCTCAGCTCCCATGCAGTCCCATCCAGGCTCGGCTTCAACTGCGAATCTGATCATTACAGATCATCCTCCGGCTGACTTGCACCCAACACTGCAACCTGAGGCGCGCGACTCTCACCTGAGGCCTTTCATGGACACCGAGACAAGCCTTTCCTCTGCTCCAAGTTCTGTAGGGCTTACTGATCAGCAGACAGAGGACCCTTCGCAGGCTTCTACAGAAGGATCTGCTGACTCCCAGATCATTCTGGATAAATCTAGTGACTCGGAAGGAAAACTGGAAAAGGAAGCAGCTCTTGCCTCACCCCCCAACACAAGATCCCGTGCTTCTATGTCTGGCGCTTCGGATGAAATGCATAGACCCCTTCCCGGCTCTACCCACAACTCGATGCACCATGGAACACTTCCTAGTCCGTCTTCCTCAAAAACAAAAAGGAGGAAGCCAAGAAAATCTTAGCGGTAGTTTTTGCATTTATATATGTTTTTTGGAGTATGGAATATTAAGGGCTTAGTAGGACCCTTGCGGCAAGCTGAAATTCGTGCCTTCATTAGGAAATATCACCTTTGCTGTGTTAGGATTATAGAAACTAAAGTTAAAGCTTCTTCTTTTGCTGTGATCTCTAGAGGCTTATTCACTACTTGGAGATGGATTTCCAACTATGATTACTCCCCTCTTGGTAGGATTTGTTTGGATGGGACCCAAATGAGATAGATATTAGTCTCATCTTCTCTTCGGACCAAATTATCCATCTTCAGCTTCGCTTTTTGAACCTTCAGGATTCTTGTTTGTTCACAATTGTATACGGCCAGCATACCTTTGTGAAGCGTAGACAATTATGGGCTGATATTTATCGTCTCTCTAGAGGCGACTTACCATGGATTGTTGCTGGGGATTTCAATTCAATCAGAGACCCGGAAGATAGGGTGGGCAGTACGACCTCCTGGATCCCAGCTTTTGATGAATGCAGAGAAGGCCTCAACCGGGCGGGCTTGGAGGACCTTCGGTATATAGGGTGCAGATACACATGGACGCATTCTTCAGGTGTTAATAGGAAAATGCGCAAGATTGACCGGGTGCTTATTAATGACGCTTGGCTTCAATAATTTTCCTTTTCAGAAGCAAATTTCCTTCCACCTGGAATTTCTGATCACTCCCCCATGGTGATCAAAATTGTACCTCCAAGTTCTTCTAACAAGCCTTTCAAGTTCTTCAACTATTGGACCACACATCCAACTTTTTTGGACTTGGTCACCCAAGCTTGGGACTCTCTCTTTACTGGAACACCTATGTATACAGTTTGCTGCAAACTCAAGGCTCTCAAAGCAAAGTTGAAACTGTTGAATAGATCTTCCTTCTCAGACATTTCCTCCAGAACGGAACAGGCTAGATTGAATCTTTCAGCTGTTCAGACAGCCTTGGAGTCAAATCCAGTTGATCAAAGCCTAATGGCAAGCGAAGTAACACTCCTACGAACCTTCACTGAATTAAGATCTCAAGAAGAATCGTTTTTTAGACAGAAGTCCAGAATCCGTTGGCTCAAGGAAGGAGACATGAACACTAGATATTTTCACCACTTTGTCAACAAGAGGAGACTTCATAATAGAATCCTAACTGTTTCAACAGAGGATGGTGTGCTAATTACCGAACCTCAGGCAGTCAGGAACCATATCGTTGGACACTTTCAGAGTTTACTAAACGGCGATTCAGCACCGGCCCAAGCTTCTGCTACAAAGTTGGAGGCTCTTCTTGGACAAGTTTTAGATGAAAATCAGAGGTCTACCTTAGTTCAGCCGATCACCGAAGAGGAAATCAAATCTACCCTCTTCTCGCTTGCTAAGGACAAAGCTCCTGGCCCTGATGGATACAATGTTGAGTTTTTCAAACACACATGGGGGATTACTGGACCATCTATCCTGATGGCGGTAAAGGACTTTTTCGAGACTGGGCGCATGCTTAAAGAGATTAACAACACCATCTTAACGCTGGTTCCCAAATCATCTAATGCATCGGCCATGAGCGATTTTCGACCGATTGCATGCTGTAATACTCTATACAAATGCATTTCCAAAATCCTTGCTAGGCGTATTGCAAAAGTTATACCAACGCTGATTGGATCTTCCCAAACAGCTTTTGTCAGAGGCCGCAGAATCAGTGACAACATCATGGTTGCTCAAGAACTTTTTGTGGACTTTCATCATGAAGCTTACTTACCTAAATGTGCCATCAAGGTGGACTTCCATAAAGCCTTTGACACCATTGATTGGAACTTTATTGAAGGGGTACTTCAGCCTTCAAATTTCCTACTTCTTTCATTAAACTGGTTATGACATGCATCTCAACTGTCAAATTTTCGATCTCCATCAATGGAGAATTGCATGGCTATTTTGCTAGTAGCAGAGGAATACGACAGGGTGATCCCCTATCACCGTACCTATTCATTCTTGCTATGGAAATCTTTTCAGCCATTCTCAAGACCAAAACTGACAACCCGGATTGTCGGTGGTTTTGGCGATGCAAGAGACCTCGCATCTCCCACTTGTTCTTCGCAGATGATGTTCTTATATTTTCGCAAGGACACATGAGATCGTTGGAGCTTATAAAGGTTTCTCTTGACTTGTTCTCAAACTGGTCTGGCCTAAGACCTAATCCCAACAAGAGCAATATTTACCTCTCGGGAGGTAACTCTGAGCTTCATAACGGTCTAGTACAATACCTCGGATTTCAACAAGGGTCTTTTCCTTTTCGATACTTGGGTGTGCCTATTATTTCATCTAGGCTGCGTAAGGATGATTGCAAACTCTTGATTGACTCCATCACGACACGAGCCCGTTCTTGGACCTAAAGATTTCTATCTTTTGCTGGACATGTACAGCTTATCCAATCAGTATTGCACTCCATTCAAGTATACTGGGCCACGATTTTCTCTCTTCCCAAATCAGTCTTGAATAGTATTGAGGCTATACTTAGACAATTTCTTTGGAAAGGTCCTGGCTTAGGATCGGGTGGTGCTAAGGTAGCTTGGAATACAGTTTGTCTCCCAAAAGAAGAAGGCGGCCTAGGGATACGAAGACTAACCGAATATAATAGAGCCATGACTCTAAAACACATATGGATCCTTTTCTCGGATAAGGAATCTATGTGGTGTAAATGGGTACATTCAAACTTTTTAAAGAAGACAAACTTTTGGATTGTATCCAAACCCACCTTTTGCTCTTGGACTTGGAAGAAGATCCTTGATCTGCGAGCCTCAGCCAAGACTCTTTTCCAGTGGAAGATTGGTAATGGCCGGTTGATATCTTTCTGGTTTGATTGGTGGCATTCAAAAGGCTCCCTTTATCTCCTATTCACTAATATGGACATTTATCAATCTCGGATCCCGCGTGATACTTCCGTCCGGGACTTCTTTCACTCTACATGGCAACCATCAACCACCTTACACACTATTATGGGTTGTATGGAAGTTCTTCCAAGCTTTAAAGATGACACTCCAGATACTTTGATCTGGAGGCCTAATCCGACACAATCTTTTTCAGTGGCTCATGCCTGGAACCATATAAGGAAGAAAGGCCATCCAGCCCCTTGGCACTCCTTTATATGGGATTCTCATTTGGCCTCCCGGCACTCCTTTCTATTATGGATCGTGTCACTTAATCGGCTTCCTACTCAAGTTCTTCTTCTCCAAAATCGTCGGATCGAATCAGGACTTTGTGCTTTTTGCCGCACTACCCCAGACTCTATTAATCACCTTTTCTTCAAATGCTCCGCTACCAGCAGGCTGGCTTCTTTCTGGGCAGCTAATTGTAATCTTCATTGGCGCAATCGTCCGTGGCTGGAGCTTATTTTGTGGGCCAGCAAAGTTTGTGGAGGCCCTTCCTTTGCCCATAGAATTGCTCGTTTCTCAGCGAGCGTAACAACTCTCTTTTCAGGAATAAGAGTATCTTCATCCCGGGAATACGCAAGCACGTTTTCAAACTGGTGAAGGATAAAGCTTTATCCTTGGGACGAATTGCAGACACACCTACAAATAGAAAATTACAAAGGAGCTGGGACCTTTCGCCTTCTATCTTTTCTTAATTTGATAGTGTAGTTCCTTCTCCTGTATAGGCCTTTGCTGGTTTGGTGTTTTTGCTCACCCTTGTAGAGTGGCTCCTTCCCCTCTTGGACTTTTTTGTTCCTTTGGGGCCTAGGGCCGTCTCTTGTGTTTCTTGTACATGGTGATTTTGAAAAGTAATACAAATTCTTACCTTTACCAAAAAAAAAAGCTTTGATTTGCACTCAAGATTAGTTGAGAGCCACTCATGTGCCTATTAATGTTGAAGAATGCATTTAAAATACCGAAAAGTTTGAATTGGGTAAGTTTAAGCCATGTATATTTCATTTTTATCTTGTAAAGTCCTTTGTATATTTTATGAACAAATTCTTTTTTTTTAAATATGAATTGTCTTACCGAGGAGATTACCATCGATAAGTAGACTTTACATGTTGAAGTTGAATGAATATAAATGGTGTGATGTTTTATCAATTATACTAATAGTAATTTTAATTTAAAACTTTTGTTAAGTATTAACTATGTTTGTTGTTCATTAAGATTTCATGTGTTTAGAAGTTGAAGCAATCTTTTCAGAATGAACAAGATATGAAGTTGTATAATTCATTGTTTATGTTAAGTATTTTGACCATTTTATTTTTTAATTTTATTTCACGTGTTTATCTATTAGCGATTGGAGATTTTTGTTGTTGGCTTATCTTAGATTTCTATTTCATTTGATTTGTATTGGTGTTCATAATTTGATTGCTCAATATCGCATTATCGATGGATATGTATTTTCAAAGTGTACCATTTGTCTTTTTAGGAAAAAAATATGAAACAAAAAAAAATCGGTTGGTCCCGGGGTTGACCTTGAAATTAGATGGGACCCATGGGGTCGTTCTACTCCTTGGTCCTAAGCTTAATAGGGTCAGTCCTCGGTAGTCATGGCCACGGATCGATTTTGGCCCAGAACCGGCCCGATCAAACCCGGGCCCGACTCGTTGACCGGGCCAGCGGTTTGGAACCGGCCCGTTGTAAATTGTAACAGTTATCTAGCTTTTTTTTTATCCTAAATTTTCATCTCATTTTTTTCTTATAAATTCTCTCAAATTCTCTCAATACTCTCAATTCTCTCAAATTCTCTTTTCTCAAATTTTTACAATACTCTAAATTATCTCAAATTCTCTAAATTCTCTCAATTTTCTCAATATGCGCAATTCTCTCTTAATTCTCCCAATCAATCCGCTCAATTCTCTCAATCCACTCGAAAAATGGCAAGTGGAAGTCGAGTGCCAGCTGGCAAAGGTAAGAATATCATGATGGAATCCCATCATTTTTTTGATCCTTGTGATTTTGCAGATTTTCAAGATGATGAAATCAACATTTTTCCTGATGTGAAGCGTGTCCCAACGCAAGAAAGTCTTCATTCTCCTGCCGAAATATCTACAACAAAGGAGGAAGAGAGGGAACTTACATCTGACATTTGGGATCATTAACAAAAATGGAAAAGTTTGATATTGGTAAAAAAATGTATGATATAATTTATAAACATTGTGAGAAAATATATAAATATACAGGTAGACAAGGATATGGAACATTCAAACGACATCTTAGGAGCAAACATCCAACCCAAGCGGGAATTGATATCAGGTAATAACAAATTTCCGGGTACGTCAATCCTAACACTTCCCCTTTATTTTGTTTTAATGAAAAAACTTATAAGGAAGAATTATGTAAATTTGTTTCCATTGAGCATTTATCATTTAATTTTGAAGAAAGATTTGATTTTAATCAATTTGTACAAAAAAGCATGTGCTCCACAAGTAAAATGTGTTCCTAGAAATTCACTTAAACGAGTAATTAAAGATCTTTAAAAAAATGAAAAAAAGATTTACAAAACTTTTTTATGCAATTTAATGGATGCGTGCATATAGGTAGTGATATTTGGAGTGATCATTAGCAAATTCATTCTTACATGGGCATTAAATGTCATTGGATAGATGACGATTGGAGTATTCAAAAAAGAGTTATTGCATTTAGAGTTTTCGATGGTAAACATACGGCAAATAATATTTATAGAATAATCAAGTAAATTTTAGAAGAATATTATTTGCTTAATAAAATTTTTTCAATTGGTTTTGATAGTGCCGCGACAAATACCGCTTCAATTGCCGATTTAGAAAATATTTGTAAACCCACTTTTGGCGGAAAATTTTTTCACGTTAGATGTGCTTGTCATGTTTTAAATTTATGTGTACAAGATGGTTTGAAAACTCTTGATATTTTTCTTGAATCAATAAAAACGGCGATTCAATTTTTATGGAAACATACCAAAAAATGAAAGAATGGGGTAGATTTTGTAGAGAAAATGACAAAAAGCCAAAAAGATTTTCAAGAGATATTCCAACTCGTTGGAATTCTACTTTCCACTTGCTTAGTGAATCATATGAATATAAAGATTTATTATGTGCATTCATTTCTAATACTATACCTCATATTAATTTATACCCATAAGAGTGGGATATTTGCAAAAAAATTTTAGATATTTTAAAGGTTTTTAATGATGCAACTTTTACTTTGTCCGGTATTTATTATCCTACTACGCATTTATTTTTAGTAGAGTGTATTAATATTGTCGGAGTTTTTGAGGAATATGAAAATGATGTTGAATTACAACATACTATAGTAACAGTGAAAATAAAGTGGCTACATTATTATAGTGAAATTCCCATTATTTATTTAGTTGCTTGTGTTTTTTATCCGCGTTGCAAATTAGATGATTTAAGTGATTATTTGCATGTGTATTATTAATGTTTACATTATGATACGGTAAATGTTACAACCATACTAAGTGAGGTTAAAAACGTAGTAATAAAATTATATAATGAATTTTATACTAAATATAATTTAGGTGATATTGAATCTTCTCAATCTATCGAGACACGAAGTGAGAGTACAGGTAAAATTAGTAGATGGTACCAACTTTTATTACATAGACAAAAAAAAAATAAAAGGGAGTAATAGGAAATATTTCTCTCTTTTTGTCCCCAAATTTGATTACAATTCATATTGAATAATTCATTATTTCATAGTTTCATAATTCATTATTTTTTTATTTCATAATTTATTTTTTAAAATTTTAAATTATAAATCGAAATCAGCAAGAAACGAAACCAGAACCGCTAGGCGGTTCCGGTTCATACATGGCCACGAACCGGAACCGCCGATTCCGAACCGTGGCCATGACTAGTCCTTGGTCCCAAAAATTGGGGACCAACACTATGCGGGTTGGTCCCAAGGTTAGGTGCTAAACCAGCCAAACCCGGACCATGCTTACCCTTAGATTTGGGAACTTGATTACGCTATATTACTCTAACGCTCTTTTAGTAAATATGTTTTGCAAAAACATAAAATATCTCAAAGTTCCTGATTTGGGAACTTGATTACGCTATATTACTCTAACGCCTTTTATTTCAAAAATATGTTTTGCAGACAGCTCGAATTGATTTTAGATTTATCCACTAATATATCAGGTGTTCATGTGGATGAACAAATATTGAAGTAACACTCAACAATCGTGGAAGCATTAAATAAATTGCAAGAAAAAGCAAGAATTCTAACACTAAAAAATAAAAAAAAAATGTTATTCCTAAATTAACAAGGTTGCTAATTAAATGAAAATTTTTAGGGTTTTCTCTTTAATTAATATGCAATGCAGCTAATTTAATATGACATGCAACATGCGCGCGGTTTTTAGCTAAATGAATCTAACATGCAAACTATATGGCATGCATATGATATTTTTAGTAGTTTTTTTAAAATTCGAAATAAATGATTAATGAAGTTAACTACCTGACTTAAAAGGTTATCCTATTCAAACTGGGAAATAATATAGATTAAATCCTATTTTAATTCAGAAATTTATTTTAATTAAATAGATATTACTCTAACATGTAGTCTAATCTAGAAGATAAGTCTAACTAAATAAAATCTAAACATGCAAGCCTAATCTAGTTAGGAAACTATCTAATCCCATCTTTTTTGTATTTTTAACTTTCACAATCCTATCTAATCAAAATTTCAAACATAGCAAAAATCATCCAATATATCCATCAAGATTCAAATAAAAGATTACGATATCCAAAAAAATAATCCGTCATTTCGCGTCTCAAATTATCGGATATCGCAATCTCAATAGGGCACTTACCCAGCTTGGAGATAAATTAAAAAATAATAAAAAAAATGATCTGTTATCTCACAGCTCAAACTAATGATGATATTTAATTTTTTCAATAAAATCCTATTTGATAATGCTTAAAACACTAAGATCGCATTAATTCAAATTAGGAAATAAAATATCAAATTCAAGATTGGATTGGATAATTACCTTATTTGAATATGCAACGCCCCAATTGGACCAGTTGATTGTGGGTGATCGGCGGTACTCGACGGTACTCGACGGTAATGCAGCTTGGCTCAATGGTGTTGCTTCTCGACGGGCTTGGCTCGCGGTGGCAGTGAAGCTCGGCCGAGGTGATTCTCGACAAGAGCAGCAACGGTGGGACTCCTGGTGGTACTCGGCTGAGGATTCTTAGGTCAGGTCAGCTCCAGGACAACAATGGCTCGGCAAAGGATGGTCATGCTTTGGTCGCGGCTTGCCGGTCGAGACTTGGTGATGACCTGCGAAACAGAAAATGGACACCACTCGGCACGGTGGAGGATCAGCGATGGCTTAGCAGGGACGCGGGGGCAAGGAACCGCTGCAATGATCACCAACGGGCAGCGGGGCTGTGCAAGTCTCTAGCCAGAAAGCTTCAAAACCCACAAGTGAGAAAACTACAGGTGCGACCGCCGGGGTTGCTGCAGGATGCTCGTTTGAGCGCTGGTGTTGTCAGTCCCTCCGGCGTTCACCGGGACTGGCAGGGATGGCGTCGAGAGGGCGTTAATAGAGGACGAACCGGAGCTGCAGTGATCATGTCGCCCGGGTTCGTCGGTGAAGAGGCGCGGAGAAGAAATTCGGCTGCAGGACAAGTCACGGCTCTAGAATTGTCCGCCAGAGGAAGAAGATGATTCTCTGTTGACTTCTTTTTTCTCAGCGCTCTCTGCCCTCTCTGCAGAACGTGTGTTCTCTGTGTATATAGCCAAGATCTTGAGCATTAAACAATAAGAAAAGAAAATCCACTCCTTCCTTCTTTAGCTGCTTTTAATTCTCCACAAATATATTTTTTTTCTTTGACAAGAACGAGTTATAATAGAATACGTCTTATTTATCTCAACGAAATGGGTGGAATAACTATCTACCTTCCGAAAATGGCTTCCCTAGCATTACCGGGTACGAGTGATTTTCTTGCAGAATTAATAGTATTTTTTGGAATAATTACCAGCCAAAAATATCTTTTAATGCCAAAAATACTAATAACATTTGTAATGGAAATTGCCATTGATTTTGGCTTGAACGAATCGGACTTCCGTTTAACCACGTTAGAATATATATTTTTCCTTTGCTTGATGTAGTTTTGCTCTTGGCCAAAATATAATGCCCGGAATACTCCTCTTGTGACCGAATCCCTTCCTTCTTTTCCTTCCATCCTGCCATGATACGTCCACGAAGACATTCTTGCAATATCTCTTAAGAGATTTTCACAAAGATTTTTCTCTAATGAATCAGTATATTCCACTTTTACGCCCCTCCTATTTCAGAATTTCCGGCCTCTTATGATTAACGGGCTCGATTCAATTCAACTTGGAACCTCCCTGTACCGGTTTATCCACCGCTGGTCCGATAAATATTAAAATGCTATCAATAATTTATGTGTAATTCAACTGATATTTTTATTTAGTGATCGGAATCGATCCCTAATTTTTATATACAATAAATATCTAAATGAGTTGCCAAAATTTAAGTCTCAACAAGCCATTTCGAAACTGAGAAATAGGTTTAGAATTTTCGACTCTAATCTAAATCATACACATTTTTTCTCCTTCTCTAAATTCTAACTTGAGCATTGGAAGGATTATGTTGACGACCAACAACTGAGGCGTCAGATTCCAGCCCGTCCCGGTGAGTCAAAGAGGGCCGAACCCGCGAAACCCCAAAGAAATTCAAGTCCCTTTCTTCACTGTTAAGTTTCAATTCTAGAGTTTGTGATTTCCAGGGGTGTCAAAAGAACCCGGCCAAACATGACCCGACCCGATCTGACCCAACCCGAAATTTTTTGTATTGGATCGGGTTAGACCTCAATTTGTTTGGGTAACAGAAAAAACAATTGGGCTGGGGTACCTAAGCTCAACCAGAACAACTAATAAGGAAACACTATCTTCTTCTCGTTCACACCCAGGCCCAACCGAAACAACAAGCTGAGGTTCTTCTCCTTCGTTCTTCCATCGGCGACAAACAACAAGCTGAGGTTGCAGAGCGTCTTGACGAAAAGTGTAAGTGTCTTCTTTCCTTCCTTCCATTGATCGATTCGTTTGCGCTCTTGCGAAGAGATCGCGGTTGTAGAGCATGATCTCTATCGCACGTTGCGGATTTCACCTGCGATGGGTTTCGTGTGTTGGTTGTCTGATTGAGTGCCTGAATTTGATTCAGGTGAGAAGAAGCTGTCGAAGGTGCTTCAAGTTCCCTTGTCCTCTGCGCGCGCTCGTGTAGGAGGGGTTAGCTGTGTGCTCCGCTTCAGTGGCCGTGGATTGCGGGGGAGGGGAGGTTCTTTCTGCTTCGCGGAACTGGGAGCGAGAATTCGAGTGGGGGTGTTGGGAGCGAATTAGGGCTTTGAGGAGAGGAGGATTTGGATGTTGTGTTGTTTGGTCGCGTGTAGCTACAAGATGTCCAAGAGAGCGTTGAGGGGGGACTGTGGGCTCGTGATCAGGGGCAGATCTCACCGGGGCAAATGCGGCTGATTTGCTCTGCAACTCTATTTGGTTTTTGAGCCGGTTTCAGTAGCGAAACGAGGAAGATTTTGAATCCAGGCTGACTGTTGTGGCCAGAGCGGCCTGCTAGTGACCGACAGAGTAGCAATTGCACGGGCCCTGGTTCATGCTCATTGACATGGACCAACTGGTACCGTTAGACAATGGGGGATTACAATTACATCTTTTTGGTTCCCTACAATTAACAGTTCGAAACACTACATCCACTTGGACTGAGCCTATAAAAGTTTTGAAGACAAAGTGGGTAGTCATGGCCACGGGCCAATTTTGGCCCGGAACTGGCCCGGTCAAACCCGGGCCCACGGTTCGGAACCGGAACCGAGCCCGTAGGCCCGGTTCCGGTTCCAAATTATTTAAAAAATATAATAATAATAATGAAATAAAAAAAAATTTCATTATTTAATTCTTTTTATAAAACAAATTGAACTCTAATTGCCATGCATTGTAAGTGCATTGATCTCCAAATGCAATGCTTGGCTTGGGTGTATTGAACTCTAATTACAAGGCTTGGCTTGGGTTTTATAAACAACTCCTTTGATGGTCTCTTCATTCCCATTCAATGTGGGACTCTTAGTTTTCCTTGAACGCCTTCAATATGAGACTCTTGGCTTGTCTTCATGCAAATGCCAAGAGTCCCACATTGAATGGAAATGAAGAGATCATCAAAGGGATTGTTTATAAAATCCAAGCCAAGCCAAGCCATGAGCATGTGAAGTTGTATGCCTTTTGTGGTTACGATCCTTTGCTAGTTAAGAGCAAAGGGTTCCATTGGACCGCCTAGAACCAGACCGGACCAATGGTCCGGTTCCCGGTTCTATGGTTTGCCGGTCCGGTTCCTAGTTCTAAAATTAAAAGACCGGTCTTACCGGTTCGGTTCTCGGCTCTAATCGGGAATCGATCACCCCTACAATTTTCATTTTGATTATAATTTATATTGAATAATTCATTATTTTCATAATTTTATAATTATTTATTTTTTATTTCATAATTTATTTTTAAAATTTTTAAATTACGAATCGGAACCGGCCGGACCGGAACCGGAACCGGCCGATTCCGAACCATGGCCATGACTAAAAGTGGGAGTATAGTGATGAATTTCACGGTTCTTTGGGTTGTGCCTTTTATGTTTAATGGACAATGTCTTTTGATGTCTGCATAGACCGATTCCGTAAGTTCCCTGTTTACTCTTCCCAAGCTAGTGATTTGTAAGGTATGGGACCGAATGAAGATTTTGAGCAAAACAAGGTGCTGATAAAGTTATTGAGAAAATGAATCGGCCGCAAGAAATGATTAGTAAACCTCTAAACATGAACCAACCTGATCTGATTGTGCGGCTATATCATGTTCGGGTCTTATTTCGGGTCGGGTCAAGCACATATGTTCATTGTTTCGGGTCGGGCCGGGTGTCATGAAAACCTGACTTGACCCATTGACACCCCTAGTGATTTCACTCCATATGTTTTTACATTGCCATCTTTATTAGAAACTTATATTATTCTTCACCGAAATCAAGGGACAATCCTACGTCGTATCCTTCAAAATTCAAATTTTAATGTACCATAATGCTTATACAAATTATGTACGGTTGTTTTTTTTTTGGGTCAAATTTTATGTACAATTGTTTAAATGTTAATGTAGCATGCTGTTTATTACGGAGATTGCACATTTTCGAGAAAAGGAGATTGGCTACCGACTATGGATAATATCAGGTCAAATGCAATGCCGGATCATATGGGATGCTATCGGATCCGTTTCTTATTAGCAGTTGGTAAACATTTAAGAAGGGAAAATTACCAAAAAAGTCCTAAACCTTTTATAGTTGTGTCAATTCAGTCATTTTGGCCAACCGGAGATGACGTGGATGTCGGCCGACGCTGACGTGGATGCTAGCCGACGTTGGCCGGTGACTTGGCAATATTTTAATATTTTTTTCGAATTATTTTTTTCTTTCTCATTTTTTTTCCTTTTCCTTCTTCCCCTTGGCCAGTCTGGTCAAGGGGAAGCTCGCTAGCAAGGTCCACTAGGGAGGCTCGCCGTTGCCAGGCAAGGTGAGGCGACCTCGCCCAGCCTCGTCGTGGCTGTGTGACGGTGAGGCACGCCCTCGTCGGCACTGGCGAGGACCAGCGAGGGCGGAGCTCGCCATGGTTGGGCGAGCTTTGCCATCGCTGCTGCTGGGCAAGCTGGGTGACGCCGAGCTTGCCCAGCAGTGATGAGGACAGAGCTCGCCCAGCCATGGTGACCTTCGCCCTCGCCGTCGCACAGCTGTGGCGAGGCTGGGCGAGGTTGCCTCGCCTTGCCCGGCGACGGCGAGCCTCCCCAGTGGACCTCACCGGTGAGCTTCCCCCTAGCCGGACTGGCCAAGGGGAAGAAGGAAAAGAAAAAAAAAAGAGAAAGGGAAAAAAATTCGAAAAAAAAAATTAAAATATTGCCACGTCACCGGCCGGTGCTGGCCGGTGTTTATGTCAGCTCCGACCGGCCAAAAGGACTGAATTGGTCGAATTGCAAAAGGTTTAGGACTGAATTGGCCAAAAAAAAGGTTTATGATTGAATTGGCACAACTGCAAAAGGTTTATGACTTTTTTGGTAATTTTCCCCATTTAAGAACATACACTCTTTTGCAGCAACCTTCTTCAAATCCATATAGTAAGCTTCTCTCGAGCCTCTATGTTTTCTTGACTTCTTTCGTGTTGCTGTAGTATTGGATCACGTTCAGTCGGGTTAAGTTTTATATAGTAGCTTAGCTTGGCAATGCAAGTGCCCACAAAGATATACAAACATGATCACAAGCATGATAACATATCCGAATGAACGGTTGAGCCATTACTTGAACGATCAATTACCCATTAGCCCTATGAACAATTCGACCGCCACATGCCATCGCATATCATGCTCGTCACGATGTATTACCATTTGTCATAACAAGGCGACACTTATCGGAGCTCAATGGCCATTTGTTATCACCAATCCGACAGCTAAAAGCAGAAATCTCACCAATATCTATTTGGAAGCAGAGAAACCAGTGCAGAACCTTCGACCTCGATCTAAATTACACACATTTTCTCTCCTCCTACACTTTCTAACTTGTGTATCAAGGGCCAATCTGGGTGATAAAAATCTGATTCTCAATTAAAAAGGAAAAATATAAAGGTCGCGGAAATGCTGATGGTAAACACAGCAAAAATCATCCATAACAGTTTATCCAAACATATTTTCCTTTTTTGCCCCTCTTAAGTGAGGCTTTAGAGTCCAGCCCAGTGAGTCAAAGAGGGCCCAGCCCAAATGAATAGAATTCCCTTTTCTCTGCCCGTTAAGTTTCAATTCTAGGGTTCTTCTCTTCCGGCCACCCTGCTTCCGCCTTCTTCTTCTTCCAGCCAACATGGTAAGCTTCCTCTCTCTCTCTCTCTCGGCGATTCTGTGCTCTTGAGCTTTCTGTGCGTCTGAATTTCTCATCAATTCCGCATCTTGCTTGGCTCCGCTTCATGGGTTGTTGTTGGTGGTGGTGGTGTTTGTAGCCGCAAGGAGATTACATCGACCGGCACAGGAAGCTCCATGGCTACCGCCATGACCACTTCGAGCGCAAGCGCAAGAAGGAGGCTCGTGAAGTCCACAAGCGCTCCGCTATGGCCCAGAAAGTACGTATTCGATTTCCCTGTTTCATAAAGCTTCATGCTTTGATCTACTTTAGGATGAGCTGAAGTGATCGTATGTGTAATCTCGTGGCTTGTTACTGAATGAACGCAGGCTCTGGGTATTAAGGGTAAGATCTTCGCGAAGAAGCGATATGCGGAGAAGGCTCTCATGAAGAAAACGTGAGGATTTTTCTCTTTTTAATTCAACCCCAGTTTGTTCTAATGGTTTTTTTTTTTTTTGCTTTTAATTGATGGAAAAATTGTTTCTTTTTGGATAACCTATAGTGATGTGAGGTTTCAGTGGGTTGGTTAACTATTTCAGCTCAACTTGGTATCTAATCAGTTCTGTCTGAGGAGGAGATGGAGCATTCTCGGGTGTCGGTTGAAAACATAGCGTTTCTTCGATTGCTTCGATGCCCAATATTTCACATTGCTCGATGGTGTCGTGTTTTGTATCAGTCTGTAGTTGTTCGACTTATGTTTATAGGCTTTATTGGCGAGGAGTTGCGAGGGACAATCAGTTGAGGGTGTTTTGCTCTCTGTTCTATCAAAAGATGGTCTGATGTCCAGATTGTCTTGTAAGTTACAAAATGCTGTGGCTCTTCATGGGGTCCTCTTTTGTTGATGCTGATGTCCATGGTGATGCTTAAGATGGTTTTATGGTGTTCACCTTCTCCCTTTCCCGAGTCTAGATACAGCTCTAGAATTTGCTTTGGTAGTCATGGCATGCTTTTCTCTGTGAACCTATGTTCCATACATTGCTCATATCATTTTATTTCATGACGTCCATACAATTTTTAATTATTCCCTTGCTTGTTGGATCAGGTTGGCAATGCATGAGGAGTCCTCAAGTAGGCGCAAAGTGGATGATGATGTTCATGAAGGAGCAGTTCCTGCTTATCTTCTTGATCGTGAAACAACTACACGAGCTAAGGTATGTGTCTAGTATGGATGGTATGATTCGATATTTTGACGGCTACATTCCAATTTAATAATGTTAGCATTCTGTGAAATTTAGGTGCTTAGCAACACCATAAAACAAAAGAGGAAAGAGAAAGCTGGAAAGTGGGAAGTTCCTTTGCCCAAGGTAATTTTATTTTCTTCTTGCTCGTATCTAATTGAGGAATTGTCAGTGTGGGCTCGTTCTTTATTCTATTTTCTTCGTGGTTCTATGTTCCGTATCTCTCCTTCCTGTCTTGTGCAGATATTAAAGAGAGGGAGTGATCCCATTTTTCTATTTTAGATAGATTGTTGATTAATTCATTGAAAATATATGTCGACTCACGATTACTCAATGGCATTGTAACTTGATTGCCGACCACTCCAGGTTAGGCCTGTTGCTGAAGATGAGATGTTTAAAGTTCTCAGATCTGGAAAAAGGAAGAGTTGAGTATCTCCGACCACCTTTTTGGCTGCTATTTTTTCGTTTATGTTTGTTACTTGGAAGACATTATAAGTTTAGCGAACTAATATCTGCACATCACTGTTGACTGAGCTGGGATGGATGCTTGTCCACTTGAGAAGAGAGTTTCTTTGATGGCTATTGGGCTGGTAGATTAAGATTGTACCTGGACAGTGTTGATAGGCACGATCTGATCGGATATGCATATTGAGCCTGATAAACGAGACCTCGTCGAGTGTACCATTGGGAGAATCAATTTTCCCTTACCTGAACTTGCTAGTATTGCATTATTATCCAGAAGGTGCAGTGCTTTTTTAACAACATATGTTGTTGGTTGCCTACTTTCAGCAAAACAATGGAAGAGGATGGTCACAAAAGCCACATTTGTTGGCCCTGGTTTCACCAGAAAACCTCCAAAGTATGAGAGGTTCATCCGTCCCACGGGGTTGCGTTTCAACAAAGCCCATGTTACACATCCGGAATTAAAGTGTACTTTCAATCTCGAGATAATTGGAGTTAAGAAAAACCCTAATGGTCCAATGTATACATCTCTGGGTGTTCTGACCAAAGGAACTATCATTGAGGTAGGATTTTCCCCCCTTCTTGAGCTCAATTGTTAAATTTTATTATGGTTGACAATTTAATTACTGCAAATATCAGGTTAATGTGAGTGAACTTGGTCTTGTCACACCAGCCGGGAAAGTTGTTTGGGGTAATTTCACCTGTCTTATGATGGTTTTACTTTATGGCTGTCCTTTTCATGTTGCTTAACCTGTTTACTGTGAATGGGATTGCAGGGAAATATGCGCAAGTGACGAACAATCCCGAGAATGATGGCTGTGTAAATGGAGTTTTGCTTGTATGATGTTCATGGCTGCTGCAGTTCCAATTTTGTTCGTCCTATGATGCTGTACTTGGTTCATTGGACCAAGTGATAGTTTTTGTCTTAACAATTATGTATTGAATTCATGTTTACGTCAATTTTCGGAAATGAGAAAATCCTCCCCAATAGTCTCGGAATTGACTGACATTTCTGCGGTTATTTCTCGATTCATTCTTTCATGAATTTCTAACAACAATAGGATCATCAATATTCAAGCAAATGATACAACTGGTTCAAACTAGGTATTGTCCGACTGCCTAGTGTGTGCAGCGGCCTTGTCACAATGGTGTTTAACCAAAAGGCCGTTCATAAACGGGTGATTGTCTTAATGGGATTCCCTAAAATTCAATCTTATTGTAAGGTCCTGGAGCAAATTTGTCATATGCTGGGTTTTAAGATCACCTAATATCAATTTATCAGTGTGAATTATAATTCAAAACGTTTCAAAAAATCGAACTTTCTTCATAGGAATCAAACGTCTATTGAAAAAGTGGGAATTATGTGAATTAGAGACTAGGCTTCTGACGTTTGTTTCCATCCCGAGTCTTCATAATCAGCACAACAAAGGTCACTGTATCAGGCGATGCTTTGGTGTGTTTGTGTATCAGCAATTGGAAAATGGTGCGATCTTCGATGTTGCCCTCCCTGAGCAACTGGAAAACGAAGTTATCTTCAACTTCCAAGCTTTGATTTGATGCAACATATCCTAAAAACAATGGAAATAACCATTGGCAATCGCTTAATTAAGGACTTCCAAACCCATGGCACAGCACTGAGAAAGAGGTACGGATCAGGAAAGCAGTTAACCTGAATCGTCAAAACATCCAGCAAAATACAGAACAATGACTCGTGCCGCTTAAGATTTTCTTGATGGTAGAATCACACAGCAGTCAAGTTGGCTATATATTATAAATCAATGGAGAATGATAAATTGCAAATTCAGCAGCGTGATGAAACAGATATTAAGATCCAGGTGCTGGCAAATTCGCGGGTTCAATCACTTGGAGGAGGCCGATTGCGAGCCTCCTTGTTAATTCCTCTGCAGAAACCTTCACCACATCACTCCTCATGCCACTCCCAACATCAGCAGCATACCTACTTGCACAATAGACTACCACTGCTGAAGCAGCCATTCCATAAATGTTTGTCGTGAGAAAGCGGAGAGGTGTAGATAAAACGGCAGCAAGGGGCCCACCAACTATGGACACTGCCTGCCCGCCTTGCCCGATCGCTCCCTGGTCCATCACCAGCAGCCCAGTCTTGCAATAGATGGCAAAGTCTTCGCAATTGTTCTTGAAGACATTGTAGCAACCAAATCCATTTTCAAGCAAGTAATTAGCCCGGTGAACCACCACATCGGAGGGATCAGAATCTGCGAGACTGCAGGTTCCTCCTCTGGCTTTTGCGATGAATAACGCCGGGTTTACTGAATACTCAAACCGGTACAAGATGCCGCCGGCAAGAAAGCAGTTCAGGCAGGAGGAGACAACGCCATGGCCCTCTTCAGGAGGAGTACATGTTTCGCAAGGTACTAAGGATCGAGATGGCCCAGAGCTCACCAATAGGATATCCAGGACTGTCCCTGTTCCTACTTCTCTTCCCCTTCGAGTAAAATGGATCACTTTATCATCCCCAACATAAATACCTGCATTTAGACAGACAATATTGTTGTCAGAATATAAAGGTACGTTAATGCCAAGAAAAAGGACAGAAGGTTTTTGATCGCAGGGAAAATTCGATGCACGATAGAGAGAAGGTAACAGAAAGTTTACAATTGCTCAGAGTATCCGTGTTCTGAGAAGAATAATAATTATTGCAGAAAGATTCTATAGATACACAGATTGGTGTACAAAAATGCCATAAAAATTGAGTGACAGATCCTTTTTGAGGGGTTGAATAGGAGCTCATTTCTCTAAGCACCCACATGGCTTTGCCACATCTTTGCATGCCAGTTCTGTATACCAGTCTAACGTTTCCTAGCATTGCTTGATATTGTATATGTTAATCACAATCCAAGTGATACAACATCATGCATTGTCTAGGATTTAATAGAAGACGTGAGAAGAAAATTAAAACTAGATGTAATTGAATCATACAAAGATTTATGGTCATTTATCCAAAGAAAACAAGACAGTTATGCATCCCTAACTTGTATCACCAAATGCACAACATAATCATGTGAGAGTCTGGTCCAGCACACAAACATTAATACAAAAGAAGACTATATTCAAACAGCAGAGCTGCTCGCAAGTGGAAGACCACCAGTGTCCCATTCCCTCAATGAGTGAAAAGATGATGCATCCACTAGTTCATTGGACAATAAAACCAAAGAGTTGTCCTGTCAATTCATGAGGATACAAGGTTCCTACTAAACCTCTTTGGTTAATATTCATTATCAAGGTAAAGTATCTTGAGCATCTAGGAAAGTAGGTGTTTTTTTTCCCATTTGAGAGGACAATTGTGATGGTGACATTCAGGAGGATTTCAAGGAAAAGAAAAGAAAATTAAAGTTGATCCACCTGGTTTTCCTCCCACCGATAGCATAGTTAGCATCTAATGTTTGCTTCAATTCCTGTAAGTACGAAATGCTAATCCTAACCTTCACCAAAACTACTAGCAATATCCACAGAAATACCCTTTCTCTAATACTTGTACCTATGCAATCTGATTTATGACAAACTTCCAAACTAAATTAGCCTTTATGGTAACAAATGTATTCCGCAAAAGACAACTATATTTATAATCCTACTGAAGATCTCGTCTCGCTCCAATGGTGCTCGTACCACTATTTCCGCAGGGCCAGAAAGATTATTCTAGTTAAAAGGTCCGTATATAGAGTAGGACTGCTGCATATCCTTCATTGTGCAGGGGCTGATCAAGAAAAGATTGTCCGCTTATACCCAAACCTATTGAGGCACACAAAGACAATGCAACTAAACCAAAAAATGGAAAAGGACAAAACATTCCAACAAGAGCTAATTTTCTTAAATCACACATTCCTTAATAGACAGAGGGATTACATGAACATAATCTTTATGCAGGATGACAAAAGTCTAAAATTCTCCATCTAATAGGATAGCTGCATCAACTAAGCAGAAACCAATATAACACAAAAAAGAAGAAATTTTGGAAAAATGCAAATGGCAATTAAAACAGAAGGAAGGAGACAAGAACCGTGATGGGCATAAACGTAAGCGGCCCTCCAAGAGTAGATGTGATCCCCTGGTTTGAGGCTCGCCCTGTCAACTCTGCGATCACACGGTTCAAGTTCCATTATTCAACCAATCAAACAAACCCGCCATTACAGCAGAAACAACAGAAAAAAGAAGACCCCATCCAACAAGATCCATGTTAAATCCAGCAAAAAAACGCAGGAAAAATAGAGTGACCCAAGTTTTGACGAATCCCAGCAAACCCCAAAAGTTCCAAACATTCCGGCCTTTTCCCAGCATTTTCCTGGCAAAACAAAGAAACCCCAGATTGAAAAGGAGAAAAGGGAAAGAACCTGTTAGAGAGAAGCCCCATCCCCCTTGTCTTCCTCTTCTGGATGGCCTGGACAGAGAGAGAGAGAGAGAGAGACAGAGAGAGAGAGAGAGGGCCGTGAAGATGGGAAGAGAGAGAGAGAGCCGTCAAGAGGGGACGAGCGCAAGTCTTGAACTGACGGTAGAGCCCTCTCCCTAAAACCTTCCCGCAAACGGGCTAAAGGAAAAGAATAAACGCAGAGAGAGATAGATTGTTTTGAATAATGTAGAGGGTTGTAAAGGTAAAGGCGTAAAGGAGAGGTGGGCATGGACGGGCAACAGATCGGGCCAGGAGTAGTCTACGCATGAAGCTTTGGTTCCTTGGGCAGTCATCTCGTATCACTGCATACTTCAGAGCAGACAGATCAATTCATGTACTTCATCAGGACATGACAACGATGGAACTTCTTTCTTGTAAGCGAGCCAAGGAAAGAAATTACTTTGTAAGTTTCCTACACCTTAACAAGAGGATCTTGCATCATAAACTTACTAATCGCGCTCCACTCGTCCAATAGGGAAATGCTAACCACACTCTACGGTAGCAAAAAAGAGAAATATTCGGGAATCAACTTGATAATGAGTTATATGAAATCAAGGTCCAATAAAAAAGAATGTATCAATGGGACCAAAGTGTTAAAATAAAAGAATAAAAGCTACCAAAAATCCCAAATTATGCGTATTGTAACACGTTTACTCTAAATTTTTTTATGATATAAAAAATCTCAAATTTATATCCGTGTAACACATTTACCCTACGTCAAAGTTCTGTCAATGAAACCATTAAAAATTTGTCTACAAAAACGCCACAAAGCAAACTGTGTTGATATGGTGCCCGCGTGGCTTAAATGAAATAAACAAGACGTTGCCATCTAACGCAATCTTGATGTAGGGTAAATGCGTCACATATAGTCTGGGATTATTTTATATCACAAGAAAAAGTTTAAGGTAAATGTGTTAGGGTGGACATAATTTTAACTTTTTAATGTTATAAAAAAAGTTCATGGTTTCTTACCAAAAAAAAAAGTTCAAGGTAAATATATCACAATAGGTATAATTTGGTGTTTGTTTGTGACTTTTTTCCAAAATTAAATAGAAAGATTGATACAATGTATTTTTTTTTATGTCCGTTCCTAATTTCTTGCTACAAAAAGAGTAAATAGCCCTTTCATAGGGAGTTAATTGTATGACCATTGTATTGATTTGAATTTGAACAAGGACCTTCCAAGATTTGAACTACAAAATAACTAATCTAAGTAGAATGTGAGTTTATACTTCATCATCACCACGAAACTGTTTTCTATATTAAGGCTGCGTTTGGTTGTCTGAATTTCTAAACAGGATAGGATTTGATAGGATAGGATAAGATAAGAAATCCTGGAATTTCTTCATATCCTATTTACTGTTTGGTGGACTATGGATTTAAAGTCGGATAGGATAATTTTTTTTTTTTGCTATTCACAGGTCCAGAGGAGTCAGTGAAGGGAAAAAAGTGGAGAAATTTTTTTGGTGAAAGCGCACAAGGTGTGGAGATGAAGATGATGGCGAGTGGAGGTAGGGTTTTTGGAAAAATAGGCATAAAAAATCCTATCTAGGTCTATCCCACCCCCTTCGAATTTTTTTATCTGGTCTATATTCGACTTTATCTTATCTTGGACCACCACCAAATACAGGATAGGATAAAATATATCATATCTTGACTTTTATTTGGTCGATCAAACGCAGCCTAAATGTATGAAAGGAGAGAGAAAAAAAAGATATTCGGGTTTGTAATCGATGGAAACGTAAGAGTGGTAAATTGATATGTCATTGCATGACTGTACAAAAGGAGGTGGTAGGTTATAGAAAAAGCAAAAATGAAGGATGAAAAAAAGACATCGGTTCAATCAACCTTGTTTTCCTATATTTCCGCTCCTATGAAGCATCCACAACGATTGAACAGAAAGTGGATGCTTTAGCTTTTTTCATAGTGTTTCTAAGACTGCAGAAAGTGACCGTAGATGGCAAACTAAGTATCTGTAACAGTTTCGATTTTGAAAAGCGGTGCTTGAGTTTTTATAAGATGAATCACCTTGCAGCCACAACAATTCCACGGCTACAGCAACTTTTAGCAGCTTTTATAAAGTTGTCCATCTCATCTGTGGCTTCTACAGCTTTAAAACAGTATTACCAAGACACGCAAATCGCAACACATCTTGCAGCTGAGCTCCATCAATACCGAATGGGCTTTAATGCCTCTTTCAAGGTCTGAGTAAAGCCCATCAGGCCAAGCGTCTAACTTAAAGAAAATAAGGGCTCACCACTTACAGAATTGTAGAAACTCGGGGACACTCAACAACATAGCTACGAAAGAGCAATGTATGATCTTCTAAAAGGAAAATGAAACGCCCCACTAGGAAAAAAAAACAGCAAGTTATAAGTATCTTTAAATAAAATGAGATGTAAAAGCACCCACTCAATGGATATAAAAGCCACATTTCTAACTGTCTATATTTCCATCTACCATTGTTTTTATAGGAACAAGGCGAGCGAGAGAGCGATGACCATCCCTTCCAAGCATTCTCATAAGGATTTTCTGCCTTTAGAAAACAAATTTGATCTGACTTATCACTGTGCGACATCATTCGTGACGCATAGGTTTGAGACTGACGAGCTGGTTTCTCCAAATCCATCAAGCTATTAGAGGTCCAGTAGCCGTAGATCCTCGCAAAGTTAAATACACACGAATGGTACCGGAGCATGACAGGCCAAAAATGTTGATGTTAAGCCCACTCTCTAATCATAGGCTTGGAGCGAGAGAGTTCATTTTTGGCGAATTGCCCGTGTTAATATTTTCAGTCATTTATGTTTGTTGTCTTGCGTTGAAGAAAACTAGAGCAAAACGCGCACTAAGTGCGCCGCATTCATCTTATAATAGAATCCGAATAGCTTTTGTTTTTGCTGTTAGTTCACAAGTTGATTGCAAGCTTCCCATCCTTAATTTTCTCTTGCATGCATGTTTATAGGTGTTGCCCCATCACTTTGTCCTAGTTTTTCTCCATCTTAAATGATAATTGTGCACATAGTGAGAATACTATATGTAAATGGTATATTGGACATCTCAGGGTAAGACACCAAAATTCGAAAGTTGGCTTTACATACAGTAGAGATGATCAAACCAAAGTAGGAATGTATCAACTGAAAGAAGGTGGTCTCTACCAACTGAGCCAATTGTTATTTATATGGATTGAAACTGGGGAAGGGTATTACGAGCCAATCGTTAGTGAGCTAAGCAAAGACAGTTCTGAAATAAGTACTTCATAATGCAAGCTAAACTAAAGAAACTTCATTGTTATTCCCTCTTAATTTTGTTTGTAGTATTGTTTTGTGCCATTCCACAGAAGAAATGTAGCATCAACCTTTTCTCCAGTGTAAATTGCTTGGACAGGATGGGTTTCGAGGGGCCAAAAATGACCTACCAACCCGTTTGGGAAGTGACTCTGAAGAGAAGGACATGAGCTTTGTCGATTATACTTGAAGGTTGAGTAATTCGATGCCAAATAGAAGGCTATCGCCTGACATGTTACAGTGCACAAATCCTAATTTTGACCAGCCTTTTGGATTTCTTCTTAGCTGAGTATACCATAAGCTAGAACACTCACATTGTTAAAAGTAGGTGAAAGCTTAAAGTATCGATAACAAAAAATTGGACATTGTTTGTGTATTACGACCAGCTTGTTCTCTTTTTTATTTTTACAAGAAAAAAGGGTAAGGAAGAAAGACCGGTGTTAATTACCTCTTCTGGGCGTGATCATAGAGGTCCCATACTCTATATGTAATGTTCGATTTGAGTCAAAACTTTTCCGCACCATTTATGATTCGAAGATCTAAATTGGCGAGCGAGTCATTGCAGCTTCACTAAGACTCTAACAGTCTAGAAGACGAGCCTGTTCTCTTCTTTGTGAGATTTCTCCATTAAAAGGATGTACAACTCGTAAAGATCTAGTCCTATTCAGTATACCCATGTGGGTCAAGTTCTGAGATGAGTATTTAGACGTTCAAAGTTTAGGGGTGATTTTGACTTATGAATCACTTTTGGAACAACTCGACTTGGTCTACATGCGTCAAGCCCTTGAAATAGTACTCAAGGTGGTTACTACTTGAGGATCGGCCTTTACTTATGATTGACAATGCAAGCTCTCTATCATTTAGTGGGGACTTAGGGTGTCACAACCTATCTCCACTTAAAGCACCGACGTTATTGTTAGTGCCGACCCACATCAACTAGTGGTACTTCCCCTATTTGATGCATGATTTGATCAATGTTATCTAATAAGCCTACTATGAACCACACCTTATCCAAGCCTTGCCACCAGTACAATCTGTCTCATCTCTCGTCGGATTGGCTAGGGATGTAGCCCGTCATTGAATCACGCATATATTACTTCTGAATAACATCACAAGCCCTCTACTACTAATCCAGGACTTGGTCTGTTATCACTTCAGTCTCTCGCATCCTAAGTGTATTATGATCATTTTTTATCATACGAAATGTTTCCTCTGCGTCTCCAATCGTCTTAGTTGCAAATTAAAAAATTTCATAGCTAGCAGTTAATAAAGGGGCATTCAACAGCGAGCATGCAAGATGCTGGAAAAAACCAATGATCAAGTGGCAGAGATATACATACAATGACATGAGGGGGATTCTGTATGGCACCATATCTTAAGCTTGATTTGATCTTGTTCGGTTGCTCATTCTTTTTTGCTAATGAGGAATAACGAGCGGACGAGCAATGTTAATCACCACGCCTCCATTTTTTTACTTCCTCACTAGATGTAGCCTAAAGCACACTTGGGCTATGCTTCATTGGAAGGAAGAAAGTGAAAAGAATTTATCTCGAAAAAGGGAGAGGGGGAGACATCCACACACATATGATTGTTTTTTTTTTTTTAACACAAAGTGTTAGTATCCACTTTTACCACATGCTTTTCTAGGTGTGGTAGTTGTTTAATGTCGTTACCTTTATATATATATATATATATATATATATATATATATATGTGTGTGTGTGTCTACTAGCAAGATGCCCTACGTTGCACGAGTCTAAGATTATATTTTTATTCCAAGTGTTCGTGTCGACTTGGATTTTTATAAGAAAAATAATATGCATAAAATTGTAACAGAATCAATATCAACATCAACCCAAATCTCAATTAGAGTTAACGTGGAATTTGATTTAAAGTGGATCCATATCCATCTTGTTGATGTATCATCCGATTAAAAGAAGATAGTAGACATAAATTTGCACTATTTATATAATCATAATATAAGTACATGCAATATTTTGAGGACATAAAATAATATGAATCGAAAAAAGACATGAAAGCATGAAGTAAGAATATCGATTCTCCTCTCTTGATAGCTCCATTTAGTGGCCAAACAAATTTTATGGGTTGCTAGAGGTAGGGTTTTTTTTTGTAGTGACCTTTCAACTTGACTAGTCGCCGCACAAAAACTGCCCCCATTCAGATGCATCAGGTAAAACTCCATTCACAAAGTGATGGGCGTTACTTGAGTTATATAGAGTGGAAGAAGCTGTAATTTAAACACTACATTGCTATTTCATTCAAATCAAATGCTTAATTACTTAGTCAATCTCTTGAAGGTTTTTGATTTATCATTTTAATTACACTTATATATCATTTTCTGTTACTGCTAGCAATCAGTGTTGGTCATTCCATCCTCTTAATCGTGGAAAAAGGCTAGAATGAGTATACTGAAAGTTGTGTCGTCATATGTTGTGGTGTTACACAATGTAATCTTTTGATCGGTACTGCACTAAAACTAGGGGAATAAAAGTACAAAGGGGAATTAATATGAATCCAAGTTGTGATAAGATACTCTACATATTGGGACCCTCCGCAAGCACATAATTGTTTAAGGGTAGCGAAAACAAACGGATGGTAGTTGATGTCCTTAGACACTTTGTCAAAATCAAGCCTATGAATGCTCTTCTTAGTACGATCTAGTTTAGCCTGCTCGTTTGGAGCACCATCGAATTATCAATGAAACATCGTGCGAGACAACTCAAAAGTTCCATGACCTAAATTTTCCCTTTGATTTATCTGTTCTCTTCTCTTCTCTTGCTTTTTCGAGGCTGCTGTCTGTCTGTATGTGGTTCAACGTGAGGTTGTGGATAGAGTGCCAATTATAGAATAGTTCTTGTTGATGACCTTAGGCAAGTGTCTACCTATAGCCTGTCACTTCACACCAACCACTACACTCGTAGGCAGATCTTCAATGTCGATTTGCAATCATTGATATTCTCTCGGACTTTTGGCATGTCAAGCTGCCCCGCGGTATGCTCACGATTGGTTGAGAACAGAGATTGGGAAATGCGAGTCAGTAGCCACATCGAATTCACGATGACGTAGAGGAATGTCATAATTGGGAGGCAGTAGCAAGTGCTTAAATGTTCTATGTAAACCAGCTAAGTGAGTTAACAACTGAAATTCATGTTTTGTTTGTCAAGATACGATGGGCATTCGCGAATCTTACTCCCCGATGATTCAATGGGGTTGATTATCATGATCATTACATAACTCTCCAATTTTTCTTATTTTCTAATAACACGGATAAATGAACCTTAAGGTTGACTAACATAAAGATCACATGCAAATTATCCGATTCACGTGCATTATGGAGGAAAGAAAATATTAGGTCGGCTTGTATGTACCCGGATTTAAGATAGGGCTTTCATTAAAAATTGAGGATGAGACAATTTTTGTGAAATATCTCAGAAAAAACCAATGACTTCTCAGCCTAGTCCCTTCACCCAATCAACACCCACGACCATCGTTGACTTGCCACTTGTTCGACCACCCAGTAGACGATGAACAACTTGAGAGCCGCCACCAAGTTGATGCCGACGATGTGGCCCCTCCCCTCTATGGTCTGCGCTCTCATGTTTCCCTCTCTCTACGTTCTCATCTCCCCCCTCTAGCTCTCTTTTTCACAGGTATGAGCTCGACGATGCAGACTTGTTACCTGTGGCGGAACTTGCCCCGGCAGGTCGAGCTCCACCTTGTCACCATCAACGAGCTTCTCATCAATGGCGACAACCCTTCTGTTCTAGAGGGCTCGAGCCTCCAAATTTCGAGGTTCAACGGGGCCTCCAGATTTGGAGGCTTGGAGACTGCCTTGCAACCATCGTGATCTCAATGCCGGCCTTGAGCTTGACAAGATCTCAATGGCAATGGAGGCCGAGGCGCAAGAGGGCATCTCGCATGGGCTAGGTAGGCAGCGAGAGAAAGAGAGGGAGGGCGAGCAATTCGGAAAACATGATGTGATGGTCTGTATCATTTTATCTTGACTAGTTGTCCCTAAGTTAGGAGTCCATGTCGGAGAAGAAAAACATACATGTTTCATTTGACGGAGGGATCAAATTGATTTGACCTATGAAATTTCACAACTAGATTGAATAAATGGAAAATTTAACAATGACATTAAACATCGAAAAAAAGTTTAGCTACCAACATATTATATTACCCTTAAAAAGTTATTCACAGTTGTCATCACACGGGAAAAGTATCAATTTTTTTTTTAAATCTATTGCATTGGTACCAATTTAGTACTAAACTATTCAATTGGATTAACTTAGTCCTATATCTTTTGACAATTTGTGAATGTAGGCCATCCGATCAATTTTGCCCGAAATCGTTGACATTGACGCCATCCATCTTATGTGGCATGACCAGCATTGACGTGGACAAATATTACAATTTTTAAATATTTTTTCTGAAGTTTTAAATTTTTTTCTTTTCGTTTCTTTTCTTTGTTTTTTTTTAACAACTTTGGCCGGAGAGGGCCTCCACGTCCTCGCCCACCCAGACTAGGCGTGGGCAGCGAGGGTGTTGGCCCTCGCCTGGATTTGGATGAGGGCTCGATGCCTGTGTCCAATGAGGACTGCAACTCCCTTGCCCAAACTAGGCGATGGCTGCTGGCCCTTGCTTATGGCTAGTGATGGTCGGCTGGCGACCTTGTCGGATGGACTATTGATAAATCATTAAAATATTTAAGACTTAATTAATTCAATTAAAATGTTTAAAATTGAATCGGTACTAATATAATGAGTCTAGAATTTTTATGGTACTTTTCCCGTCCTGGTGCTGATATCAACAAGTTGAAATGAATCGTGGAAGGAAATGGTCATCTCAGTTGACAGATTTGTCGTTTGACCGACTATTTATCGGGCATGACCTAATGATCTGAACTACAGATTAAGCGTCTTTACTTTTCAACTGCGTCATCCTTTGTTGGAACAGCGAACTTATTATGATACTCTTTCACCACAATCAATTAATATAAACTAAAGTTAATGGAATATGATGCGAGATTCATACGTTACCAGCATGATTTCCAAATCCACTGCATGTCCACCTTTAAAGTTGCTGGTTTTCGTTGCCCTTTTTTCGCTTCTTGTATATCCAGAGAAGTCTCCGTATTTAAATGGTTACGACACATGTGGGGAAGGTAGTCAAGACTCTTCCTTATGAAAAAAAAAAACCACAAGGGTAAAATCTTGTATGATAAACTCAAATTCGTTTCCGATTGACGTTGGATCCCATGGATGCGTTCCTTATTTTAATGTGTTGGTACCCCTATCCTCCTAAATTTCCCCTATAACTTTGTCTTCTCTAAAAATAGGATATACCTTCTAGAAGTTTTACATCCTGATGATCTCGAGATCCGAACGAAGACCGAGATGAAGTCTTTTTGGGACATGCTCGGGTCCAAAGAGTCAAAACTTGTATGACAACTCAAATTCGTTTCGGATTGTGCGCTGCTATGCTTTTATTTTGACTTCTGAGCTTGACTTCAAAGCTTTATAAGTGGGTGATTAGAAGGTAAGCACAAAGGGGGCATGTGGTTTTTTTGTTTACCATTAGACTCTATTTATGGTTATTATATTAATTATCATATAATATTGTGTCATACACTCTAGAAGGATTCGTTAATTTGATGCTAAGTTTTGAGGATGACGATAGAGTTCGGGATTCAAATCGAGATGCTAATTATTCTCCAGGTCATACTTTTAATCTTAACGAAATAGAACATTGTATTTCATTAGAATATGGACGATCTCTAAGAAAATTATCTTTTATTATTAGAAGGATTTTGAGAGAGAGAGAGAGAGAGAGAGAGAGAGAGAGAGAGAGAGAGAGAGAGAGAGAGAGAGAGAGAGAGAGAGAGAGAGAGAGATCTTATACAAAAGCTATATTGCTAACGTACAGAAGCAAATCTGCCACTTTATAGTAGTGAGCTTTAGTTTCGAATTTTTTAGTACCTTCACTCTGTGTGATACATTGGCATATTCTTTTCATTAGGCGCTTCATCTTATTGCAACTAAGGTTGCACCGTTACACCCAAAATCAACAAGAATGGAGGAAGACACTACCATCCTTTGGCCCAAAAGATGCAGCCTCAAACAAAAGTCGACAACTTGTCTCGTATCTTCATCCACATATATATATATATATATATATATGATAAACTAGTAAATTGATTACGATATCAGTGTTTCTCTAAATCCATTAAAAAGAATATATACATCTCTAATTAATAACTAAATCTAGTAAACTCATCTCAGTCATATACAGCTCATAAATATACAACTAACTAAGCTCCTAGCTAAAAATCCCTCTGTCAAAATGCCATGGTGATAACGCAATGGCTCTCCTTCGATTTGCCGCTAACTGAAGAACCAGAAAAGCATTTAAGACGAATGATATGAGTAATGACAGCCCAGTGAGTGGTCCATGACTTCTAAATAGATCGAACAACCACTCGCATACTCCAAACCCAAAATATAATATACATATAAAATCAAATAAGAATTGTTTCATTTCAACAAAGCTTTATACATATAAAAAATACTCATTTGATCTACCGCCACAATTCAAACATCAATGGACTTGTCCATTGATCAATCTTATCAAAGCATACATCAGTGGTCCATTCCATATGACCAATCTTAAATTACACACCAATGATCACCTCCATGCTTAATATCCAACTCAAGGCTCTAGAGGTGACTCTTACGAAACTTATTTTATTGTGTAGCACTTAGTCCTTGACCAACGTATATCAATATTACAAGGTCCTAAAGGTGGATCTCATGAGACTCGCATTACCGGGTAGCAATTAGCCATTGACCAACACATGTTAATAGTACAAGGCCCTAGAGGCGGCTCTCACGAGACTACCATCACCATGTAACACTTAGTTCTTCATTGGTTCGTATCACTATTGGTTTCACAAATCAAAACATAAATTTTTCACAACTCAGGTCATTCGTCAAAATCCCCTTTAATAAAGTATTTCTCAAATCATTTTAGAAGTTATGTCATAAATCAATTTCACAAAGAAGTATGCATAACCTTTAAAGAAAGGTTTATCAAACCATCTCACAATAACAAAAAAGTAATACACTTGATCCAGCTTTGTACAATAAATATGTTCTTCTTAGTTCAACATATATATATATATATATATATATATATATATATTGAATCACTATTACTTCAAGACATGGGTTTTACAAAACAAAGAAGAGATCAATAGCACATATATATATATATATATATATATATATATGTTGAACTAAGAGATCACTATTTCTTGACCTTCTCTGGACAAACTTGTCCTAATAGGGTCAGGTGTTGGTTTGGGCTTTAGTTTGTATTTGGTGTTTGAAAAAGTATATATACACTTACCTTTACCAAAAAAAAAAAAATAGCACTTACATGGGAATGCCATAATCAAACAATGTAACTATATGAGCCGACGATCTAGTAATCCTATCAATTGAATAAGAACCGACGTTAAAATCAAGTAAAATACTACTTTAACTAACAACTTGACTAAATTACGCTATTTCATAGCCAAAATGCTCACTTCCAGTTTGACAAAAGACCTCAAGAATGGCTAACTGTGGCGAAAAACCACTAACGCACAAAGCAACCACTTGCACGACAAACGACCGCTCATGTGAGAAACTTTCTTGCGCCATAACTCTCTTTATCGAACTCCAATTAGACGAACAAATGACTTAAATCTTCACTAGACTTTGCGAATTGAAGTAAATTTGACTTGACAAGACCGTGTGCGCCTTTCCCTTTTCTTTCTTCTTTCCCTTTCTTTTCTTCTTCGTTTTTCTTTTCTTTCCTCTATTCCCTGCGGGCTCTCCTTTTCTTTCCTTCTATTTCATCCGCTCATTCCTTGCTATGACTAGTCCAAGCTTTTTTCTTTTCTTCGCTTTTGCCTCTTGACTTGTTGAGCACCACTTACTATTACTATTACATGCGCGACCTTAGATCGGAGGTCGTCGACCTTAGGCGATACAGATCGGAGACCATCCTGAGGCCGGGCAACCTCCAAGTAATGGTGACTGATTTATGCGGTGGCGGCGGCCGTGGCAGCGGCAGTGGTGGCAGAGCGGAGGAAGAGAGAAAGAGAGAGGAATTTGATTTAGGTTTAGATTTTCTAGGCAAATCCTTTCGATCATTTTGAGGTAATTGTGCGCTACCGCCGGGGATCTATATTATTATTATTATTATTATATGGCATAAGGTTTGTTTACTTGGTAGTGGGACGATTCCACGAATGATAGTGGCAATCTCCCTAGGCCTGGTACTTATACTCTAATGATTTTTTTAGAAAAGTGGGAAAATGACGGGAATGAAAATTCGAGCAGAATTTTTTTTTTTGATGAGAAAATTTGAAGTAGCGGTTGTTTTCTTTCCATTTAACGTATGTAATATCAATGTCGTTTCCAGATTTCTTTTTTGGCCAAATTACTTTGACGAATTGACCCATACTATTGATTATTTTTGTATGAGCTGAGATCCACATGATATGTGAAACGCACATACAAAAAATACACCAAAGTTTTCACGAAAATGCAGTAAAATGGAAGGTTTCATTACTAATTCGTTCCCCCATAAACATCTCGCCACTTTGGGCCGAGATTTTGGAGTTCATTCTTCGACGACATGACAATTACACGACTTCCATAATCGAAGCACAGGTCATCACATGTTAGCGACGATCAATATTTACAAGGGTTGGTCAGGATTATGTGCCCGAGAATTATTCTCATTCTCTGGAATCTTATCATCAAGCACCGTGACTACGACGTCGCCGTCGTTGCCACCAACATCTACGACGATGGATTTCACGACCCCTTGATGTAGCAGCAATTGCCCTTGCGGTTTCTCCGGCGACACCCTTGGTTTCACCGCGCTCTTGAAGTTTGCCAAGTGGGAGAGCTCGTCGATGGCTTCATAGATTTCTTCAATGCATTTCACCACTTGAATCAAAATGGAAGCAATGGTTGCCGCGGGGACAATTGAAAGCAGTTCCGTGTCCTCCAACGACGTGGTTTTAAGCAGAATCTTGAGGTTGTCGACCGCGATTTCAGAGTTGTGCAGGTGGAGATGTGCCAGGGAAGGGTCGGTCGTGAATTTAATGGACGAGGCAAGTATCGTTAACGCCTTGCTCGATTCTGAAGTTATCATCATGCATGGTTCCTGAATTCTTTTCTTAAATGCCGGAGGCGCCTGCATTGCACATTCGCAAATTTGTGGTGAGTTGTTGATTGGGAAGCATTGGCATGCAAATGAACACTATTATTAAGCATAGTATGCATTGTTACTTGGAGGTCAGAGTTGAGGCAGCCGTTGAGAGCTTCAATTCGGTAAGCGCATTGACGGGCGAGTGCTCCGATCTTCAAGTACTGCTTCCATGGGTGGCGGAACCGGAAGCAACCGTGTCCCGGTTCCCATCTTGCGAAATTCGCCTGCAAATTCACACAACCATTGTCCTTCTAATAAACACATACAAAAAGTACGAAGGAAGCAATCACATGTCGATTCATCGTACCAGGTAAGAAAGACACGCAATTTTTAGTACCAAAAGGTACATGTTTGACGCAGTGTGCTGATGCTGAGTGGCACTAACAAACTCAAAGGTAAAGTTGAGAGAGACAGAGAGAATCTCACCAACGATTCTTCCATGTTCTTGGATGTAAGAATGCTCTTATACCCCAGAAGGAATGTCTTCTCACTTGTGGAGATCACGGCTTTATCTTCGTTCACCGATTGGAAATATTCACCTCCAAATCCTGCCAAAATAGTTGTTGAATTCACTATATGTTTGATGTATACTGTCGATCTCTTCGCGATATTATCTCAAGTTTTTGAATGACCTTTCAGGAAAATGGCGAGCTTTTCCAGGTGCACGGCGACGAGCTTGTGAAGATCTTCGCCAGCCCAGACCGGGCAAAGGAAGATGGACACGATTATGCAGATCCCTCCTCCTATTATGATGGTCGAGAGCCTCTGATGAGCTAGCTGGAGCAGCTTCTCCACTCGATAGCCCGAGACGGACACCATGCTGAACGTGAGGATGAATATCATAATGCCGTAGTCGTATCTAGCCTTTATCCGGGGAAAGAATCGGGTAAATGTAGCTGCTCCAGCTGAAATTATCGAAAACTTTACCGATGTAAGATTTCAAGACTAACAATCTCAATTTCATTGTCTAGCTAGATAATAATATGCCCCGCTTTTGCTCCGTTACAACTTAAATCTAACTGTAACGTGGGTGAGGGACATATCATGCACCATTAGTGACAAAATCAGAGAAACCCTAGATGCTCTAAGACTATATACTCAATTTAATTTGTTCTAGTCTCATTTGCTTCAACATCCAATGTGATTTCACCACGTCACTATAATTAAAATTTAGTAAAAGGAGTCCTAGTCATCGCTAGTGTTATTGCCCATAGGAATATTACAGGTACCTAGTAAGAAAACGAGAACCCCAAGGACAATGGGCTCTCCTTCCTCTCCAAAAAGACATGCCAAATGCTGTGCCCCCACACCCAACGCACCAGCTGAGAATGTTGCGAAACCTCTGTTCAGACCTTTGCTGAGGGTGGCACCTGCCAAGCAAAAAAAGTAATTTCAATTTGGGATCATGTGCAAAATTCACGTGACATCCACTAAATTTTTAAAGTCGATATATAGTCGATTGTGCACAAAGCACAAAGAAATCCATTGGTCGCAGTTTTAACATGATTGCGCATGTGTTGCGCAACTCATGGTGCTTGGGAAAAGCTTATGCTTCACTATTGATGGAGAAATTTTCTTTTTTTTTTCCTTTTAACGAGACCTGTTCGATTGCACGAGACTTACCCACGGTGAATTCGAAGACGACAACGACC
This sequence comes from Syzygium jambos, assembly GCA_031216235.1. Classification (NCBI taxonomy): domain Eukaryota; kingdom Viridiplantae; phylum Streptophyta; class Magnoliopsida; order Myrtales; family Myrtaceae; genus Syzygium; species Syzygium jambos. The sequence continues at coordinate 17,862,042 of CM062230.1, read as the reverse complement.
GTGAGCACAGCCCACATTCCTGAAATCCCATAGCTGTCGTAGAAGGGCCTCACATAGTATATGAGGGAGACAAGCGTGAGAGCCAACCCTACTTTGAGCGAGTGGATCACTCTTCTCGGGTCGTCTTGTCCGATCTTCTTGATGCTCTTCCCGATGTCGACCGCCTTGTCCTTATACTTGGCGAAGCATGTCCGGAGCCAACTCAACCCTTGAGCTAGCAGCGTAGGTCGTCTCTCCTGAACTATGGCCTCAATGTCCATCACTGACAATGGCTCGACGAAAATGAACTCAATATGCTTTTCAAGTTTTCATGCACGAGAGAGAGAGAGAGAGAGAGAGAGAGAGAGAGAGAGAGAGAGAGAGAGAGAGAGAGAGAGAGAGAGAGAGAGAGAGAGAGAGAGAGAGAGAGAGAGAGAGAGCTGTGTGGAGGAAAATGGGTTGAGGCCATGAATTTATAAGGATGCATAGTTCGGCGCATCATTTCGAGAATACTTTGCTTGGTGCGTCATGCTTTGTTGTGTTGGTGGGCAAAAATTTTCCTTGACAAAGGCGTTTCAATGTGGCTGACTAACCTTTTACCTAAATTTGACGTAATATTTTATTAGCCCCGAACAAATAGCCCACCAAAATTTTAGTAATCAAAAGAGACTAGCCCACTATCATGTACAAACAATTAATGTTACTGTATGCCTCAAGTTTCGTGCTTGTTTGACCCCTCAAAACGTCCTTTTGCACTCCCCACAAAACGTACAAATGCCTCAAAAAAGTGACGATGTTAATTTATATCTTGATAATGCATGTGGGGGTTGTATAGAGCATGCGTTACGCGTAATTTGAAACCTAGATTTGAAATACCAGATGCGATTATTGGAAATACACATATGGCATGCAAAAAGGGAGAGCTGTATAGAAGAAGCGTTTCGACGAGAGGCACCAAGGTTTTGTTGCGTTGAAAGCGTGTGGAATCCTGTAAAAGTCAAATCATCAATTTGAGTTTGTCAATGGAAAAAGTCAAATTGAGTTTGAAATCTCTTAGGCAGAGAAAACCATGGTTTCTCCAAATTCGTTAATGCCTTTGATAATGTTAGTAAAAAACTACATGGCAACCATTCACACCTGGGAGACATATAAATGCATTTCTATTTCTTAAGAGATTAGGGATTATTTGTCACACCCCTACTCCCACAAGAATAGAGGCAATGATACAGATGTCCTTCTATCTGCAGGACGCAACTTCAAATATAACCAAAATTAACCTGTTCATACAAGGTAGTAATCCACTTATTGGATTGGAGCTGCGGAATCCATCACAAGAATATATATACTTTCCCACATTACCAAACTAAATATCAAGGAATACAATTTCAGAGATATATCCAACTATCTCAGCTCATACCCAAGATTCAAGTACCAAAAGTTCCCCGTCAATATTACTCTCGAACTACTTGTCGCTAGTTGAAGAAGCTGAAAAAGATTGGAATGAATGGTGTGAGTAACCATAGCTTAGTGAGTAGTACATCTCTTTATAGAAGATTGAACATTAAATATGCATCTTTATAAAACGATATCATAACTCATCAATCCCTAATCCAATTCACAATATCCGTAAAATATAAAAAATGAGTTCATATCTTTTCATAATAGAACTTTTATATATCGGATCAACAATAACAAAGTAACCATCAATGGTCCAATCTATATGAAACGCCAATGGTCCATTCCATCGACTAATATAATGCTCAATATCTAACTATGGTTATGCTTAATGCCCATGATAAAGGCGACCAAGTTTCTCCGTTAGCTGGATCTTAAACTATATGAGCCATTGGTTTAGTCCATAAGGACCTTTTAACAACAAAATGCACACTTACCCTTGAATGGGTTTCAATCAATGCAACATGAACATAATCCACTAACAATATTCTCCAATAACCCACAGTCAAATCTAGGATTCATCTCAAAACTTAGTTTCACTAATTAAATCATATAACTTTTCACGATTTAATATATCAAACATAATCAAGATCTTTTTTGTAATTCTTTCATAACAAGGTTTCACAAACCATTCAGAGGTAATATGTTAAGCTATAATCGACCAATATTTTTCCATTTCAAATAGACAAAACGGTAGTAAATGCTTGATGTAGATTTTATGCAATAAAATGCCATTTTGTAACTTATAATATATCTAAACCATTTCGCTTTCGAAATATGAGTTTGTAAACTCGAAAAAAAGATGGCATCACTCACCTAGGAAAGTTGAAAACCAACTTGTGAAGCTTACTCGAACTGACAAACTCATATTCCTATAAATTAATAATAAAAAAAGATATCAAACTTGTTAAGGAAAATTCCCAATAGATTTTGAAGTTGACAAAACTGTCCATGAGTGTTTTGTAAGTCTGCTAAATGCTTTGAAATATTTTAATTCAGGAAGTTATTTTTGGAAGAAAATCATATGTCAATCTTGATATTATTCAGATTGTGAAAGAACGAAAAGTTCAGACTCAGACGTAGAAGTTCTTCAGACGCAGAAGCTGAAATTATTCAGATACAGACGCTGAAATTATTCAGATGCAGACGCTGAAGTTCTTCAGACATAGACGTTGAAATTATTCAGATGCAGACGCAGATGCTGAAATTATTCAGACACAAACGCAGAACTCAGAACGAAACATAATATCTAGTGATCTGGTATGGATTTTACAGAAGGAAAGTTTTGATTGTCTCAATCTCAGTCTAATTGATTGACAATCAAACATTATGACAAGTATGCATTACAATGGATAAAGCTCTACTTATGGAAACAAAGATTCTGATTGTATGAGCGACTAGAATAAGCGGGATTCAGATTTTATCAACCAACGGCTACTCAATCCATTTTATATAAATCTGTCCAAAGGTGAATATTGGAAGATGATCCTTTGAAAACTGTCCAACGGCTAGTTTGGAAGTGGAGGAGTATAAAAGGAGATTAACGAAGAGCAAAAGGTAGAGAACGAAATCAAGAATCAACAAGTCCAAAGTCTGAGCATACTCCGATTCAATCTCTTGTCTTTTGTGAGCTTAAACGTGTAATCATTTGAGAGGTGTAGACAGTGTTATAAGTGTGTGCTTAGGTGTGAGATAGTGTGATCTATCGGCTTGGTATAAGCAGCACCAACTTCGGGGAGAAGTGCTTGGGTTTAAGCGGCACAACTTGCTGTAACTTCTCATTGATTTGATTAGTGGAATCCAGCTAGTAGGCTGTTAGCGTGGGAGAGTAGACGTAGGCTTGATCTAAGCCGAACCACTATAATTGCTTGTGTGCAGTTTTCTCCATCTCTAATATCTTATTATATTGTTTATACTGCTCACAAGAACATTTGTCACAAAGTCTGATCAGAATCTACTTGTTGTTCGGACTTTGTTCTTAATCTTTTACTTCTGCTTTAAATTGGTAAAAAATTTATTTAGATCACCTATTCACTCCCCCTCTAGGTGATCCTTGCTAGCTACATCAATTGGTATCAGAGCAGGTTGCTTGTTTATTGAAGCGTTTTACTTCTGAGCTAACGATCTATATGACTAGCATGAGTGCTCTAGGTCTCATTGAAGGACAAAGCAATTCCAGGCCACCATATTTCGATGGCAATGAATATAGCGTCTGGAAAAATAAGATGAAGGCATTCATCAAATCAATTGATCACATGCAATGGGATGTTGTCATTAGAGGAGTCAATCCAATTCCGTATCTGCTTCAAAAGAGAAGCAAGATGAAAGCAAATCAGCAGATTCTCCATTATCTCAAACTAAGATAACAAAAAGAGAAGCTTTAGATTCAAAAGCAATTTATTCATTTTATTGTGCTTTATCACTTGTCGAGTGTAAAAAAATTGCTTCTTGTGAATCAGCTAAAGAAATCTGGAATACTCTCCACACTACTTATGAAGAAACAGATCGAGCGAAGGAAATACAGATCAATCTGTTGCTTGGACAATATGAATCCTTCAGAATGAAGACAGGAGAATCAGTGGCTGATATGTATGACAGATTTGCTAATATAGTAAACGGTCTTGCATATCAAGGACAACTAGTCTCAGATGCGATGAAAGTCAACAAACTTTTGAGATGACTGTCAAAGCAGTGGGACAACATCAAAACCTCACCTCAAGAGACTCAAAGGATCATGCCACTATCAGTGAATGAACTGATTGAAACTGTTCAATCATATGAAGTAGAACATATACATGAAGAAGATCCAGAAGGTAAGAAGTTAATTGCCTTAAAATCGAACATTGATTTTGATGAAACAGATTTTGAAGGAGATGAAGAAGATGATGATGAGGAGATGAAGTTGTCGATCAAAAGATTTCAATACCTTGTGAGAAAGAGAAGAAACCCCAAAGAGAAGAAGCTAACAAAGAAATCCGGAGAAAGAAAATATTTTAAGAATAGAGACGACAATGAAGAGTCTGAATCTAGCGATGATGAAATCCTTGAGCAGGGAAATCTATGCTTAATGGCGTACATTGAATCCGAAGAAGATGAGGTGATTTGTTCATATCTTATTCTCGATGATGATGATCTTTTTGAAGAGTTATGCACGGAACATGAGAATGCGTTGAAGAAGATCTCTGAGTTGAAAAAGGAAGTCTCTAAATTGAAGCAACAAAATATTACGAATGAGAAAATGATCATTGAGCTTGAAAAGGAGAATTCCTCTGTCAAGGAAGAAAATGATATTTTGCAAAAAGAAGTTGATTCCTATAAGGAAGAAATTCCGAAGATTTGCAAAAAATTTGCTCTTGGCTCAAAGACATTAGAGCATGTTCTATCCATTCAAGTCCCCTATTACAACAAATCCGGCCTCGGTTTCGAAATGAAAGTAAGATCAAGAATGACTTTCCGAAGGTCAAGGAGAGATTAAAGCGTAGGCCTTCAATCCAGCATTATAGAAATCATTTTCATTTGGGTACCAAAGAAAAGATAAGATTACTTTTCTTGCAGAGAATAAGGAAATAGAATCTGGTAAGTAAAGGTATATTTTTCATATTCTAAATTTGCTTTGGACACGTACTTTAAATATCTATGAATTCTCTTTGGACTTAACATTTTATCTCCATGCTGTGCTTTATTTTGACTTGAAATTGCATATTTTACATCGTTGGTTGTGTTAGAAATGTCGTAATAAAAGTCAAGTTAATTTTGATGGATTTTTTAGATGAAATTTTATAAAAGAGATTGTTTGATATTTTATTGGAAACGAAATATTTTTTTTGGACTCATTATGTGTGTTCTCCGATATTGTCATGCCTTACAAAGAAAGAATTTATTTTTGGGAGATATTGTTTTATTATGCATATTTCTCTTAAATACTCTACTGAGATGAGTTGGGAAAGTATCCTTGGGCTTCTATGAAAGTTTCCTATTTTGCGTCTAACAAAAAGAAAGGATCCAAATACAAGGATACTAGAAAGAAAATGAGTTTATTGCATACAATTATACAGAGGAAGCATGAATGCAAACCTACGCAAGTCATGATGCAATCAACGAAGGATCTCAAGTGATGAATTCTTTCTAAAGAGGAAAGGTATATTCTAAACATGCTTGTTGAGATACAAATTGGTAATATTTGTTGCCATGTGTGTAAGATATTGCATATATTTAATGCTTGAAATAGCTACATTTCTTTTGCGAAATTCGTTAATGTCATATAATCTTTATGCTTATGAGATTCTCGCTTAAGGAAAATTCCTACAATCTTGAATCACTTGCTATATTCTTAGAAGATTTTTTTAATTAGCAAGTTTGATCTGCAAATCAGAGCAAGGTATGTACGTGACATTCTCTATATTTTGCAAAGATCATTATCTCTCTTACAAGTATTTGCAGGATATAAAAGAATCTTTCCTTGTGAAGTTTGGAAAGCTTGATCCCACAATCGGGGAGATTCTGCAAAATTTTCGAAGGATCGAAAATTTCTCCTTTATGCAATATTCTGACAAATTATTGGAGGCACGTCAAAACACGATGAGCAAACGCTTAATGCGTCATATGAAAGGATAAGTTGCTTCAGGTTTAAATATTTGATATTATTTTAATTGCTAAAGAAAAGGAATTACATATTATGTGAGATATTATATCTTTAACTGCAAATTTGTGCAAAAAGTTTGTTGAGTTTATGCGGTTTGAATCCGAGATGAGCTTAATGGAAGAAAACAAATTTCTTTCTCGAATTTCAAAATGCAAAGAAATGTAGCGGATGTTGCTGTCACAAAGAAAATAGAGGAACGACAATATGTTCAACATGCACAAGCATCAATGAAAGCTATTCGCAAAAGCTGTCTTGATGACATGGGGAGAAAAACAAAAAGGCAAAAAACAAAAAGTGGAAAAATGCAAAAGAAATGGGAGAATCATCTCAAAATGGTATCAAATTGATGGGGAGCGTAAATCAAGTATGAAAGTCAATTTAATTTCTGCCCACTCTTGATTACTATGAAAGAAAAGGTAATGTATATTAGAACTTGCTAAGTTCTACACAATCCGGGTTAGTATTTCTTACTTTTTGTCATTAACAAATCTCTTATTTATATTATCGTTTTTTTCATGACAAAAAGATTGTGAAATTTATTATGTGCATACGTGTTCATTGATATATATATATATATATATATATATATATATATATTGAATATATGTTATGTTCGCGAAAGATGATATCTTTGAAGGTTGTGTTTCATGCCAAATATATTTTGAAGATAGTATGTGAAGATGAGTTAAATTTATATTCTCTACATGATACCCTTTCCATTACTATCACTTCTTGATTATGACAAAAAGGGGGAGAGAATGTAAATATGCATATGTGCTTAGCGGTTAATTCTACTTAATTAATGCATAATATTGAGTTTTGATTATACTTCCATATATTGTCTTGTCTCATTAAGGAATTTTATGCATATATCTTTTTGTGATGCTGACAAAAAGGGGGAGAAATATGCAGATATGATATGCTTTGATGTATATATGATATGCTTTGATATGCTCAAATATGCAGATACGATTTGGTTTGATATGCAGATTATTGGATACAAATAAAAGGAGACAGACTGTGATTCATTTCTTTTACGGTTCAGATTTTGTCATACTCCTTGTCTTATTCAAAAATTGAGTATAAAAAATCCCATATCAAATTACTCTGATCATATATGATATCTTGAATATCTGCTACATTATATGCTTGACCATATTTTTCAAAATTATCTCAAAATCTATATATCTGCATGGAAGTTTTGTCACCATAAAAAAGGGGGAGATTGTTAAAGAAAATTCCCAATAGATTTTGAAGTTGACAAAATTGTCCATGAGTGTTTTGTAAGTCTGATAAATGCTTTGAAGTATTTTGATTCAGGAAGTTATTTTTGGAAGAAAATCATACGTCAATCTTAATCTAGTTTGTGTTCAGATTGTGAAGGAACGAAAAGTTCAGACTCAGACGCAGAAGTTCTTCAGACGCAGAAGCTGAAATTATTTAGATGCAGACGCTGAAATTATTCAGATGTAGATGCTGAAGTTCTTCAGACGTAGAAGTTGAAATTATTCAGATGCAGACGCAGATGCTGAAATTTTTCAGACGTAGATGCAGAACTCAGAACGAAACATAATAGCTAGTGATCTGGTATGGATTTCACAGAAGGAAAGTTTTGATTGTCTCAATTTCAATCTAATTGATTGACAATAAAATATTATGACAAGTATACATTACAATGGATAAAGCTCTACTTATGGAAACCAAGATTCTGATTGTATGAGCGACTAGAATAAGTGGGATTCAGATTTTATTAACCAATAGCTACTCAATCCATTTTATACAAATCTGTCCAAAGGTGAATATTAGAAGATGATCCTCTGAAAACTGTCCAACGGCTAGTTTGGAAGCGGAGGAGTATAAAAGGAGATTAACGAGGAGCAAAAGGTAGAGAACGAAATCAAGAATCAACAAGTCTAAAGTCTGAGCATACTCCGATTCAATCTCTTGTCTTTTGTGAGCTTAAACGTGTAATCATTTGAGAAGTGTAAACAGTGTTATAAGTGTGTGCTTAGGTGTGAGATAGTGTGATCTATCGGCTTGGTATAAGCAGCACCAACTTCGGGGAGAAGTGCTTGGGTTTAAGCAGCACAACTTGCTGTAACTTCTCATTTATTTGATTAGTGGAATCCAGCCAGTAGGCTGTCGGCGTGGGAGAGTAGACGTAGACTTGATCTAAGCCGAACTACTATAATTGTTTGTGTGCAGTTTTCTCCATCTCTAATCTCTTATTATATTGTTTATACTGCTCACAAGAACATTTATCACAAAGTCTGATCAAAATCTGCTTATTGTTCAGACTTTGTTCTTGATCTTTTACTTCTGCTTTAAATTGGTAAAGAATTTATTTAGATTACCTATTTACCCCCCTCTAGGTGATCTTTGCTAGCTACATCAAAACTCAAATACCAAGTTACGTTAACTACTGCTCGATTATACTAAACTTAAATGCTAACAATATGACTCCTAAGCCCCAACAAAAACGCTTGTCAAAAGCAGTTATTTAAAGTTATCCAATATTCGGGGATTGAGCATGAAACTTTAAAAATTCATTTCGATCAAATCGTAATTTGAAATTGATTTTCGTCAACCCTTATAGCTCCACAACGTCCTAAATTATCATTTTCATATAATTCCATAACTTAACAACTCCTTAATCGAGCCTCACAGTTCAAAATTCACATAACTTCGAATTGATGGCCTAATTTTGAAAATTACTCCAATTATAAGAACTAAGGGTTTGAATTCTTACCAAGCGTTGTGATATGCAATTAATTCGGCTTGTCGGGAAGTCCGAGGCGAATTTTTTGTTGGCGCTAACAATACAACCTAGAGGGGGGTGAATAGGTTATTTGAGAATTATGAAAAACATTTGCAAAATATAATAAGTTTAACTTCAAACATTGATAGAAACAGTTTGTAGAAATCAGGCGCGTGCCGCTGTTTGATAAATCGTGATGATAAAAATCAAATAATGCCAATAGTGAATCAGATAGAAGATTTGCAAGCAGATATGTAGTGGTTTGGCTTTATCCCCAAGCCTACATCCACTCTCCAGACTAATAATCGCAACACGGGCTCGATTGCACTAGTTTTCAGCTTAACAAGTTACAATTGGCCAGTGCTGGTCCTTTACAAATGATATATCACACTCTCAGGACTCAGCTACTGCACTTACTCTTGTATACTTAATTTTTCACACGATTACTATATGGCAAGATTATCACGGTGAAGATCTTTCGAGAGAACATAACAATATCAACAAGGAAATCAACTTAGAGTAAATATTTGGGTTCTATATTGTGCTCTCTAACATTTTGGCCTAGAAGGTCTTTTCTTAAATATACATCTTCAATCTTTCCGTTGGAAATGCTCGGAAGATCAACTAGCTGTTAGAGATCCGTTGGTGCTGCTGTCCAGAGATAGAGTTGCCCATACAGCTCTTTATCCTGAACATTTGTAGGCTACTAGAAAATAGGTCTTGTAGCTACTATCTCGACACTGACTGCTCTGACATTTCGTACATACGCCTGCTCTTATTCTCAAATAGACTTCATGATCTTCCCATTGCACATTTCCACCCTTCAACGGCTATAATCCCGAATATCCTCACATGTTCGTTATTTAAACATCACTAATAACATGATGTATCAACATTAATACAAAAACATTATCAATCAGCTACTTTTTAGTTCTGTTTGTTCTGTTTATAGAAAATGTACAAGGACATCTTGCTATCTTCTCCCAGTAGGTCACACCATGTATATCACGTAGTCCTTAAAGATTATCATAGTCTTCCATCTCATCTATAAAAGGCAGCTGTTCTCACCTGATATTGATGTTGATCTTTCTGGTTCTTCCAAGCATATTGACAAATTTGACTCTATCAAGTTGTTTATCTTCTTGGTCCTTCCAAGCTTTACTAAGCATCCTCACTCTAGACTTGTTCACCATTATTAGGTCCATCTAACTGTTCACCCGATCTTTATACCTCCAAGCCATTACAAACATTCTCGTTCTTCTCGGTTTGTTCACTCTCAATCAAGGTCCTTCCAAATGTTCACTATATCTGAAGATCCTTCCAGCTTGTAGACATTTTCAATTACCTAATATCTTGTTCACCTTAGATATCATTAGAGCATCTTGATAGTGACAGAGCACTCTTCATATCAAAATGTTCTGGTGCTGTTTATGATAACATCCGCAATTCGGCTTGTGCATATATTGTGACATCCCGACTTTTGTTAAAATTAATTAGTGAGCCATGGAAGGTTATGTTAACATCAATGATTTAATTTAATTAGTTAACATATCTCTAATGGTCATTTAAGAATAGTAAGGATAATGGTATTTAATTTACACTTTGTGTAGGTATTATAATACATAACAGACGACACGATTTGAACCCTAATGTCCATTTTTGCTTGGCCGGCCACCTAGACATATTTTTGCATGCAAATTTATTAAATGTAAGTCTTATAATCATTGTTGGCCGCCCACTTCAACCACTAAAACTTCATACACCGACGACAAGGTTGGCTTAACACTCTTCCTTGGAGCTAATGATGATGAACCATCATTGTCTCACACTTGCCCTTTCCTCTTGAACCCACGGCCATCTCTGTCTCTCTCTTCCCCTTCATTTCTTCCCAAGAACACCACAAGCTACTCTCCCTCTTTGCTCTCTCTCTCTTGACTGCTCTCTCTTCCCTTCTCATCTTCGTTTCTCCTTTTTTTTTTTTCACTTTAGAGCCCGTCCAGAAGCCCCAGTGGAAGGATCTCGTCTATAGAAGTGTTAAGGCAAGGAGGTGAGGCTTGATTCTAAGCCTATCAATCTTCCTACACCCTTGGTTTTGTTAGAAATGAGTGTTGGATGAATCCTGGTGGCTTGCATGTGCTGTTCTTGAGCTTGTTGGGTGTGCATGGGTGTGACTAGACCTGGAATTTGAGTGCATGTGTGGTTCTTGGCTTCTAGAATTGTTGCATGTGGATTCTATGGTCATTAGTGGTCTTGCATGTGAGTTTTTTATGCTCAATTTGAGTTGCATGTGAAGAAAATGGGTCTAGGTTGTTCAGTGAAGGTAAGATTGGCTGTTGCATGTTGTTTTATACCTCTTGAATTGAGTTTTGTGGGATAAAAATTCGTGGGTATCAACTGTTAGAAATTAAACCAAATTTGTTGATACTTGTTTCCTTTTTGAGTCTGTTCGTATTTCCATATTTTGATTTTTCGTGTTTTTAGGTGCTAATTATAGTTTGAGCCCAAAAGAGGAAAGTTTCCTAAGTCAATTAGATTTCCTAATTGAATGGTTTCCTAATCGGAGTAAGTTTCCTAATTAGAATAGGTTTCCTAGAAAGAGGTTTCCTATTTTGAATCAAACTATGGCCTATATATAGTCTATTTCTTTTGTAATTGAGATATGCAATAGAAAGGCGCGAATTGTGATTGTTTCACCTTCAAAAATTTCTTCCATCAAATCAATATTGTTGCCGCGCCTCTGACGCTCAACATCAACTAGGGTTGATTTCTGGAAGGCTGATTTCAAAAACCAGATTCGTGATTACTATACCTCCTCAGATTACTATTTTTGTAGAGATTTTTGGGGTTTGAATATGTGGATATGTTATTAACAAAATTTGTTCATCACATCTTAACATTTAACATAATTTAAATTTGGAATTTTTGGAGTTGATTTGGGTTGTATGAAGATTCATTTTCAAACTGGGTTACCTTGCCCAGAACTGCAGATTTTTTGACTCTTAAACTTTCTCGATTTTTCATAAATTCTTCCAGCACGATTATTAACAAATTTACTTCACAAAAGTTGTTTAGGACTTATTTTTCTATGTCATATAAAAATTTCTAGGTATTCGAAGATGATTTGGGTACTGGAAAGGGCATTTTTTGAGAAGCAAATATTCTGTTCCAATGAACTGATTTTGGTCTGTCTTTGAGTTACTAAAAGCTATGTTTACAGAAGGAATTAGAGTTCGTACTCCTATGAGAAATATCAATTAAGATATTTTATATGACATATTCAAATCTCATAATTTTTCGAGGTAATTTATTATGGTTTTAGCTCTGATTTCATTTACTGTACAAAACTGCCCATTTTCAACTATTTGCAAAGATTTACTATTTTCTACGTGAAAATGTTCAAATCACGAATGGGTGTCTTCTGGAGATAAACCTACACACTTTGGACTTTCTAATGAGGTATGTGTTAGCGATATTAGGATATCTATTTGCTTCTGCATATCTCTTAAGATTATGCATATATTCTTTTCGATATTGCATATCCTTCATTGATTTATATTTGATATTATGTTTATTTTGTTACCTTAATTAGTTATCTAATAAGCCTATATATAGGCTCTCCATGTACTCTTTTATAAATAATCAAATATACAGAAAATTCTCTATTCCTCTCTTCCTCATTCTTACATTTTAACTTAGTATCAGAGCCTCCCTTCTTGAGGCATCTTAGTGCACCGGGTGCACTTCGCACCGGGTGCACCTCACACCCCAGAAATTCCCCTAATCCTATTTTTTCGCTTTATCAGTCTTAGCACAAAATAAATCCGTCCCCGCTCGATGGTGTACATCCGAGTATCTTTTTGTCGTCTGAGTAAGCACCATGGTGGTCGTGTTTTGACGATCACAATAACCGCATTGCCCGTCAAGATTTTTTTCATGGTGATGGCTTTCTTTGTTACCAACCACAAAGGCCACATCCTAGTAACCATTTTCTAAGCTAGCCGTATAAATCGCATTGCTTAGTTACTATTTCGCAAGCCAGCCTCATCGGCCACTTGCTATTCCCCTCCGATTCTCGACCTTTTGCGCGTCATTTTGAGAAGCGACACCACCACCAGACTCGCAACTATCAGACAATCAACATATTGAAATCTCATCGTCAATGGAAGCCTGGAGCCAGCACATGCACCCTACACGCAGTTGCGCCACGCATCCTCCATGGCCGATTTAAGATTTTGGGACACTGTCCGGATTATTTTTCAAACTCAAGTTGATTTGTTCCAATTCACTTGTGTTTGAGGGGGGATGTTAGCGATATTAGGATATCCATTTGATTATGCATATATTTTTTTTGATATTGCACATCCTTGATTGATATATATTTGATATTATGTTTATTTTGTTCCCTTAATTAGTTATCTAATAAGCCTATAAATAGGCTCTCCATGTACTCTTTTATAAATCATCAAATATACAGAAAATTCTCTATTCCTCTCTTCCGCATTCTTACATTTTAACTATATGAATGGCCTTGATGTAATGTCATATGGTGGTGCAAAGTAGGTCACCTTTGTGATGACAAATTCTGGAAATTTTGGGATATGAATGATTAGTGTGTGATGCTAAGGTGTTAAATCACTTTTATGGCACATGCTATTCAATGTATTTGCTGGATATGATGAAATGTATGGCATGAAATGGTTTTGTTGCTATATGTATAAAAGAAAGTGCTTGAGTTGTGTGATATGAATCCACTATAAGAGATGTCCATTGGGCCTTACGCCGATGATGCCTCGTAGGAGGTCGAGATGCCCCTAAGTTGTGTATGGGGATGCCGTTATTAGCAAATCTCGATGCCTCAGAGTGGAGATGCCTGTGGTCGATAAACCACGGAAGTCGGACCGATTAGTGAATCGGCGAAATTTGGGGTGCCTTGCGCGAATTGATGAATAATCGGAGTAATCCGTAAGTCGAGCGTGAGACTAAACAAGTGAAACACCGAAATAATGTGGCATGTGCTTGTGGTATTATTGCAAATTGTTATGTTGTTATTTATAGATTGCTATTATATTGTGTTAACAATGATCTAGAAATGAGTTTGATTGAGGATGCTTGATATGGTTAGTGCCATAATGTATGCTGGCATGATACATGTGATTATGGACATTGCTTTCGGATGGTGTGCGTTTGCTATGATACATTAATTATTTCATGTTAGATGTGTCATAGGAATCGAGAGTTAATAAGATTGCTTGGTTTATAAGTTACTCTTATCTCTCGTTGAGCATCAGCTCACTCCTATTGATACATTTTTTTTTCTAGATCTTTAGTTATGCCTCCGATCCCAACAGCACTTGTTGCTCGTTATGGTGCCCTTGAGGGGGAGCTATACCAGTTTACGGACCCTGATTTCCCTTCGGTTATATTTGTGTGTTACACTGCAATGTTATGGGTTGATGTTTTCAGGAGGCCATGTACCCTATCATTTTGTATCGGGCTTTGTTATGGTAGATAGACATTTGGAGGGACCAATCCCTTACCTTGATGGTGGCAATAGTGATGACGGTGATGATGGCGAGTAGTAAGTGGGAGTTGGAGTAGTAGGCATGGGAGAGACAACTCTTGGGATACCACAGTAGTGACTTTTTGGCATGGTCTGATCGATCGGGTGATGATGATGCGTGATAGCCAAGGGGGCTTCGTTTAGTGGTGGCTAGGGAGTATGTAACTTTTTGACTCCTCCTTGATAGTTTTATGATGTATTTAGTGGTATCACCCAATGTTATGTAGATAAGTCAAATGAATTGAATCGATGATGTTTTCCTTGTATTTAGAAAGAATGTGTTTGTTTATGTTTAATTCGTGTTACTAATGCTAAACTAAAAGGTTATCTTCCGCATGCGTAATAATACAAAAGAAGATTAAAGAACACTTTAGTATGGGACGCTCTGGGACGTCACATATATCACCCGATAATACTCAATCAATACACACATTAATAGCTTTTGATTGTCTGTCATCTTGAAAATAACCACATTGGTCATTTTCCCAGCATTTTTCTTTATCTTTTCGTATCTCCTCTCTACGTTTTCTCTCTAATTCTTCAATGGACGAAGCTTTCCTCCTTTATTAATTACGGCAAAAGTACACTACAAGTGCCATAACTTGTGTACGGCGCTCATTTTAGTGCCATAACTTTTTTTTGAATCACTTTAGTGCTAAAATTTTTGAAAAACGATAACTTAAGTGCTAAAATTTTTGAAAACGATCACTTAAGTGCCAACTCCGATGCCGTACACAATTTTTCGCCGGAAATCTGACGTGGCATTTTTTTTATTAATTTCTGAAGCTGACGTGGCTCACCGGAGTCTCGCCGGAGATTGGCACTTAGGTGATCGTTTTTAAAAAAATTTAGCACTTAAATGATCGTTTTTCAAAAATTTGAGCACTTAAGTGATCATTTTTCAAAAATTTTAGCACTAAAGTGATCCAAAAAAAAGTTATGACACTTAAGTGATCGTTTTTCCTCCGACTTGGCACCAAAGTGATCTGAAAAAAAGTTATGGCACCAAAGTGAGCGCCGTACACAAGTTATGGCACTTATAGTGTACTTTTGCTAATTAATTACTCTCTGTTGCGCCTCTCTTTGAATAGTCAAACTCCACGTAAACATGGGCTATGCTATTGAGCCACCTGTGCCATGTTTTTGACTCAGCAAAATTAAAGTTCCAGCAAATAATTCATCTAAGGATGTGTCCATGTTGCCTCACCTCACTATACTCATTTCGTCCGTACCTATAAGAGCTTATTCAACAATTAAACTTAATCCCATTTCCTAACACAATAGTTAACAAAATTAATCTTAACCATTCACTAAGAATCTAGCTCTCGCATTTCTCTTCCTATTAAATAAATTTCGTCCTCGAAATTTGAACTTACCTCAACTATCCAATTATCTTTGCGATATCATGTTAATTTAATGGGATAATAACACAAACAATAATTGAACTTTAGCCCAATATATAATTTTATCCATGAACTTTTTGTTCAATGTAGTCCCTGAACTTTAGCCTAATATTCAATGTGGTCCTTGGACTTTTGATACATGTTCAATTTAGTCCCTGAATTATATTAAAATGTTTAATGTAGTCTCTGAACTTGAATTAATAGAAATACTACATTGAATATTGTCATATAGTTCAAGAACTAAATTGAACATGTACAAAAAATTTAAAGATGACATTAAACAAATAAAAAATTTATGAACCACATTGAACTTTAGAATAAAGTTCAGGGACTATACTGAACAAATTAAAAGTTCAGGGATAAAATTGTACACTGAATCAAAGTCCATGGACTGTTTGTGTCTTTTTCCCTAATTTAATCTAACACAAGTATTCTCTCAATTTCTATACATTTTGGTGTCCCTGGATCATTGAGAACTTAGTGTTATGAGCTTCCTACAATATCTATTTTTTCAATTTTAAATCACCAACAACATAAACAACCACGAAACCTCAAGGACTCGTACGTGTGAATAACGAAATCTGCTTGTCCCCTAGCTTCTACTCATTCTCTAATTTCGAATCTATTGCTTAGTCTTCCAATTCTACATTAATATCCTCGAACCAATCCACTAGGATTTTTTGCTTAGAATATGTTACTCCTAAAATATCACATTACTAAAGCAGTATAGCAATTTAGCAATCTTTCTTCTTCTTTTTTCTTTTCAAATTCTATAGAGATATCAATTCTTAATAAATTTTAATATCAACTCACATAATACCTTTACGGCAATTTTCTTCAATACCATAAAGTTCTTAATTATTCGTCAAGACTTGAAATCTAATTCGGGGATATCAATTAGTTTAAATATACTGCATCTTCTATATTCATCGTAACCTGAATTTTCACTTGAGATAAGTTCTCTTTTCGACATTCCCTTCATTTCAATTACATTCATGACATAAGAATATCACATTATCCACTTGAAGATCAATTCTTAACAATTGTATAAAGTTCAATACTTTTCATGATCTTATCAATATCTTGAGTAGAGATAATCGGTATCATCATATCAGAATTAGCCCTTTTCAGCACCACGGAGTAATTAACTATTTAATACTCTCAAGACGATGTTGGCTAGGTTGGCGACCATGGTTGGCTTGAGGCTCAGGCGTATGTGTGGACGGCTAGGTGAAGCTCATCCTTGCACTTGCAAGCTTGGTTGGTGAGACGGTTTGGGGGGGGAGTTGTGGGTGGGGGTTGTGGAGATGGTATATGATCACAAGTTATGGGAGTAGTACCATACGAGAAAGTATTTTGCGTGACGGATACATTACATGACATTGATGACGTAGTCTAACCAATCAATTATCAGTGCTCATGTCTCATAAATCCCATTCTACTTGATGCCATGTATGTATGTGTCACATGCCGACAATTTCTTGGTTGCGGAATAGCCTGTGCAGTGCCTGGTGAGTCGTTCACACCCGGCCAACCCTCGTTCACTAGTAGTTCCAAAGGTCAATACGGTGAATATCTTCTTCGTATCGGATTATACCACGCCCAGTTAAGCACGGACGTCTAGTCTATAGAGTGAGACACACAGATCTATTTAGGTACGATTAGACCTGTCAAATGGGTGGGTCGGGTTGGGTTTGGGTCGGGTCATAAATGGTCCGATCCAAATTGACCCATTAACCCGTTTATGACCCATTTATGCGCAATGCAATTTTGTTGACCCATACCCGACCCGACCCATACCCGATTAGACCCATATTGCTAAAATACTTTCATATTTAATTAAATATAGGAAAATTCATACCCAAGCTGAAATGAGAGTGCAGAATGAGTGAGTGCAAGATTGAGTGAGGGTGAGAAAAATGCGTTGAGTTTAAATCAGTTGTAAACTCATTTATGACCCATTTGCGACCTATTTATGACCCATTTAACACTAATATAAGACTTCTACCCATTTATGACCCATTTACTAAATATAACTAACCCATTTATGACCCATTTACTAATAAATGGGTTAAGAAATGGGTTTATGACCCATTTTGACAGGTCTAGGTACGATAACTGGTTTCGACTTGCCATGGTCTCGTCAGAAGAGCAGTATAAGCTTTCGACTAATTTGTGCATGGGAGGCCAACCTCGCCTTTAGAGCTCCTAAGGTATATTCATTTTATCTTAGAACCCTTAACACCAACTATCTTGACACCACTCCTACGATCCGTTTGTATTCATCCATTCTGCATCACTTACTCTTCACCTAATAACCCTGAGCACCACTCATAATGGTACATGAGTACGATAGAATCACGGTCCGTGACATATGCATGTCTCACTTTTAATTGGTCAGATACACCACTTGTCACTAACACATGATGTACTCTTCACATAATACCTTTTCGTACCCCCACACTCTTCAAGGAGGAGCCTAACCACATAGATACTCAAATAGTTTAGCTGTCTTCATCTACTTGTTTAAAATTTCAGACTAATTCTACTAATTAAATAAAAAACAAGATATTGTTATTTGACGCCCCATCTTGCAAGTTGATCGGGAACGCATATACATAATGATGCTGAGGCGTGAAATTCATAATGACATACCATCAACATGAACTATCTGTTTTCGATGTAGATAAATAATACTGCCATTTTGTTCCAAAAGTTGTAAACTGTTTGGAGATGGATATACAATTGTATCCATGATAATTCGTCTTCAAATAAACTGAGCCTTACGCGTGAAATATCATGATAAGAATACATTCTTAGCAAATGAACAGTTAGAGACTATGAGCATAACACAAACAGTGGTTGAATGTGGGTACCCGACCTATGTTATTATACCACGTCAACGACTGTTTTTCTATGATCTTTATCTGAAAAACGTCCAGATTCCTATACTAAATGGTAGAAAAATTGTCTCCCCCCTGCCCAAGAATTTAATCCCCCAATAATTTAAGCTGGCCGGAAAACGGTCTAATTTTTAACACTTTTCCTCGTGTGTAAGCCGGTCTTTACACATGCAAGACAGGATGTGTAAAATCATAGAAACACAGTTTTCTAAAGAAAGATGAGAGCAAATTCCGGGGTTAAAATCCTTCAGCTGTGCTGCTGTTTTTTGAAGAGACTTGTACCGTTAGAAAACGGGTTAATAATGTATTTACAACATATTCCTTGACACTAAGTATACATCTAATAGAGCATAAAATTGGAGCGTGGTTATACTCCCCAGCGACTAGACAGCACGGGGTCCTGCTCCTGGTGAGCGGGCGGGGGTTCAGGGGGCCGCCTCGACAGGGGTCGTGGGAGTGGTGCCCCTGAGCCGCTAAAAGCCTCTTATAATTTGAGCCCGAAAAAGGAAAGTTTTCTAATTCAATTAGGTTTACTATTTTGAATAGGTTTTCTAGAAAGAGGTTTCCTATTTCGAATATGTTTCCTAATTATGGTTGCCTAATTGGAGTAAGTTTCATATAAAGAGGTTTCTTATTTCGAATTAAACCATTGCCTATATATAGTCTCTTTCTCTTGTAATTAAGAGATGAAATAGAGAGGCGTGATGTTCTAATTATAGTAGAATCCTTTACTGGACGTAACCTTAATTTAAGGGTGAACAAGGATAAAAATCTTGTATCTCAATTCTTTTGTTCAGTTTTTATACTCTATTTTTTTGTGATTGTGCGGCAAATCCTAGCACATACCATAATGTATGATGTGTCCAGCATGATTTTAGGGATCATTTGGATTGGTGAGGAGGATATTGTTTCCTTCAGAGGAAGGCTACTTGACTTTGCAATGATAGCGTCGAGATCCTCTTTTTTCTGGACTCTTCCTTACATTGATGGATATGCGTACCGAAATCCATCACTCAAACGCTGATGAAATGGTGCGCTGCGTCCCGCAGTTCAAGAGCGAGGAAGTTGCCTTGGTGGTGGAGCTCTCGGTACGTCGAATCAACCCTAGAATTCGGTCTTTGCAGAAGAGGGAAACCATTGAAGAGACCGTCAAAAAGTTCACTTTTTCTGAAACAATTGGCCATGTTATATTTCCATGTCTTTTTTTCCTCTGTCGAGCTCAGCTAGTGGAACGATGACGCTCTTGGGTTGGTTCCCTAGTATGGAATTTCCGCCTTCGTAAGAAGAATCTGTCAAGAGAATGGCATTGAGGCCAACTTGCCCAGACGACAGAATTTGTGGGCTATAAACATTAAATAAAATTATTGGGCAAAATAATATTAAACAAATGTAGAATGAACCATCACGGCAACTGACGTGCAGAATAAAGCAGGAGGAAGTCCCGGCTTAAATCTGTTTGCTGTTGCGACCTTACATTCTTCTAGGAAAGCTCGATTTTGACATGCGCGAGGACATATTCGAAGCGATTCGACTGGCTTGAAGTGAAGCTCAAACTTGAGGTAGTTTTCTCTTTTTTAAGACCCTCTCTATGAACATGAGTGCTGTTACTTTCAAACGGTGTTCACTTGACTGTCATAACTTTCAATTAATAACTTGAGTGCCATAACATCTTATAATCGTTCACTTTAGTGCGATAACTTTCAATTAATCACTTAAGTGCTATATTTTTTTAAAAAAAATTCATCCAATCGTTAGAAATCTGACATGGCATAATACTTGTGGTGAACATTTTAAACAGTTACGTCACTCAAATGATCGATTAAAAAGTTATAAGGCACTCGAGTGAGCACCGTGTGATAATTATGGTATTTGTGGTGTCTTTTTCTGAACTTTTTACAATTTAATCAAAATTGACTTAACGATTGGATCTTTAGGTATCCTGTCTTGGAGTCTTGACCACTATCTAGAGTTCGTAATTTACCCAATCTGATGGCATCAATTGAAAGTAAAGTTTATAACGTGCAAGACATCACAAGACTGAATTTGGTTAATGAGGACAAAACGGGAATACGAAGCAAATGCTGAGCTCTACGTAGATATACTTGGAACCTGAATTATAAATCTAGTGATCGAAATGAAAATAAACCGACTTGATTAGAGTGAGTCAGCCGCGCTAAATGTAAGCTATATTCGGCTTAAAGAATCAATAAAAAACAAAAAAAATCAATAAAAATTATTAAAATATTCAGAAATTTTATAAAAAAATTTGCAAAAAATGTCCACGTCAGCGCCGGGCATCGTTGCATAGGATGGCCGGCTTCCATATCAATGATTTTCGGTCAACATTAGTAAGGATTATATTGGCCAATAGTCAAAATGTTTATGACTAAATTAACACAATTGAAATGTTTAGGATCAAATTGACCGCTATACAATAAATTTAGAATTTTTTGGGCAATTGGCCTTGGGTTATTGTGATCCATCCAAATGTTTGTCTTTCGATACAACCTTTTGGTTGCTTATTTATGGGGCGGTAGTTTGGGGTTAGAAGGGGAGTTGGTTTTTACCCTTTGGGCGGGGTATGACTTTGTGCCAAGAACCAAAATAACATGGAGAACTGTTAAAATTTAGTGAAAATGATGGTAAACGGGAAAATGTAGTCCTGATCATGAGCCTAGCGGTCACAAGCTCACCCAAGTTGGCCCTCGTGGTGACTTGAGGACCGATTTGACGGATATGTGCGAGGGCCTTTCCTTTGGTTTTAAGATCTAGCTTGACCTCCCTAGACTTGAGCTAGGCCTGTGAAAATGTGATATTCTTTTTGTTGATCGAGCCCAATTTAGGGGTCTAGTTTGGCTCGCGTCTACTCATCGATCACCTCTAGACCTGAGTTGGTAACATCGGATCCATGTTTGAATAATAGTTCCAAAGATATGAATCCCCGAGTAGTCGCTTTAGAACTCCTTGGAAACCAATAGAGTTTTACGATGACAAGGGGTGTCAAAATACCCAAATCAACTCGAATCGAATCGGAATTTTCGGGCCTTTTTGGAACATGTGCCTTCCTATTCAAGTAATAGATTAAAAAATGGGTGCGTAATCAGTTTTCGCTCTATCCGGGTCAAGTACCTGCACCCAAAACAAACCGAACTGAATCGAAACAGTGTAAATCATACATTATCTTCCGCCCTGAGAATGCCCTCTAAGAAAGTCTCCTTCACCATTGTCTTTTGCACCTTGACTCGTCTTCCCCATCCTGACTGAACCGAGTCGTGTTTTGGGTTCAGATTGCAATTCAGGTCGCGAACACACATGTACCAAACATGTCGGGTTGGCTTGGGTATCTTGGAAACCAGAATAGACCAGAACCATTGACACCCGTGATGACCAACGGTGGTGGCCAAGTTGGTCTCCCACAGATATTTCCATGTCCAAGTCACAAGGTTGAACATCTTTTGCGTCTAGAAGTCTTATGAATTTATGGTTAGTGGACCTCACGTGCCCTAGTGGTGTCACGGTGACAAATTCGCCTACTTGGTGGTGCTGAATGGGCAGAGGCTCATCCTCGCTTAAATTGCACATGTTGAGATGGATGCGAGACCCTTATAATGATGCCCTGAATGGGCTGCCATTGGGAGTCGCTCTTCCTTGCCCTTATTGCTTAGGAAGAATAGTATGCCCTAGTAAACAGAACTTGGGTTGGAGTCCTTATATCTGTCGCAACTACGATACCCACATTGCACGTGCAACCATTATCTTGAGGATTACCGCGTAACACCGAACCAGATTTTCAGTCGTCTTTGTCTTCCACAAGTTCACAGAATGTGGGGGGAAAATTGGGGAGGTGAAGATAAAGTGACTGCATTAAACAATTCATTATGTTTGTTTAGCCCGAGTTCTGACTTGCTATGGGCTGGTCGATCTCTAAATAAATGTTTAATCTCGTTTGAATGTACTAGATTAAGCCCCAGTTTCACGTTGTCCAAGAATTATTCTCTTATTTATACCGTCATAAGAAGTGACTGGCGGCCATGCACTTTTAAATGGCCCTTGAAAAGAATTAATTGATTTTGTGGAAGTATATATTCTATATGAAGGGCCTCGTGTTAAAAAAAGAATCAAGAATAAACAATATCCCCACGAAGGTATGCACCAATGACCAGGAGTGCCGGTTACTGGTTTTTAAATGGATCATATCATTATATATACCATCGCTTGATGATCGAGTCATGGTGACAATGGGATGACGTTGGAAAAGGCAAATATGGAAAGACAAAAGCCGTAAAAAATTTAAATTATACTTACCGTGATATATTTATCCTAAATTTTTTATGACATCAAAAATTTCAAACTTGTATCTATATGACACAAATGAGAATCGTTAAAAATATACCTACATGGTAGCTAGAGAACAAATAATGTTGCAATGACACTCACGTGGCTTAAGTGAAATAAAAACGGCGTTGTTTTGGGTAAAAAATTATATAATGGAACTTTAATAGATGATAAATTTATCACATATGTACAAGTTTGGGATTTTTTATATTATAAGAAAATGTTTAGGATAAATGTGTCACAGTGAGTATAGTTTGGAGGGTTTTTTGTGATTTTTTCCCAAAATGAAATATACTACAAGAAATATATCTATGTTTAAATTGACAATACATATTTTTAAATTGGTGTAGCGCATTCCTAGAAATTGTTGTAGGTTGCTAAAGTCGTGATATGTTCGCCGATCACCTTTTAAGAAGTTACAAATCCCTTTTCACAGCTAAAACAAGTACGAAAAAACTACACCAAACAATGATTAAGCCTTGTGCACAAATAACCATCCCAAAAGATATTTGACTTATATATAATTAGATTTATATACTTAGAATGAGATCGCTTCCCACCTTCTCATCTCAGAAAGCGACAACGATCATGTAGGGCTCTCGCCTTTTCTCTCAGATCTGGATCCATAAACATGGTCCGCTAGTTGCCGAAATAGCTTTGAATGACTGGCTACTGATGGGTGTTGAATGACTCTTATCCGACATGGGAAGTGTTTCTCACTTTATCTTCTCCTTAGCATGTGTCATATGCAAGATGTAGTCTTCTTTCAACTTTATAGTTCCTCATTTGGCCTCCAAGAGACGGTTCTTAAATTATTTATTATCATCTCCTAGCGAAATAGAAAATGGTGCAAGTAAAGCACAAGAGTCCAATCTAGAGATTGCTAAAATCCATCCTGCTTTCGCAATTTGTTTAAAAAAGCAGTGTGATTCCTATTGTTCTCCTTTTCTTTTTCCTTTTTATTTTTATTATTTATCTATTTAAAAAAAAAATCTGACACTGTCATCCAGCTGGACGAGGGATCAAGCAAAGTCAGAAATCACTAGTGAGTAGGATCTGACTCACTCAATGAAAAAATTCTCCCATGCTCCCAGTATCTACAGTAGCCTCCGTTCTAAATTTTTTCGTATCGTAGGACTAACCCACCCTAGTTTTCGGGCATATGATGTGAAATGACGCCGAAATAAGACCCTTGGCCTAGACATTCGAGTGTTCCCTTTCGAACACAAGTGGGTTGGGATCAAAACTGACATCAGAATGGTAATTTCGATCTGTTTCGTTTTGCTTTCTCAGCCTCTTCTCCGACCCTTTTTGCCCAAATTATAAGCCACTTGCAAGGCAACTTGCGGCATGCCCCTCTCTTATAGTCTGGCTCCCACTGTGGAACTGGTGATGGAGAAGACAACAGAGAGATAATTCCAGGCTTTGGTTCTACAACTTTGTCAGCTACGTGAATTCAGTCCATTCTTTCGATCCATTTGTGCACTTTAAAGTAGGAAGTTCGAGTAAAGGTAAGTGGATTCAAGCTGGGCATCACATTGGCAACATCCCAAGAAACCTAACATTGCAAGTATAGATTCTAAGGATAAATGTACTGGAAGTCCTAAAATTTGTCACGAAAGCGTATTCGAGTCTTAAAACTTTCAAATGTGCAATTAAATCCTAAAACTTGCCAAATTGGTGCAATTTAGTCCTTTCATTGATTCCCTCCAATTTGGCTAATGAAAAATGTTGACGCGACTTTTTTTTTGTTTTCTCTCTCCTACGCGGTGATGACATGGCTAAAATACGAAACACATGGCTAAAACAACGTTGTTTTGGTCAAAATATAAGCTAACTTAAAAAAACTCAAAAAAAATAAAAAAGAGAAAACTCAGGTCCTTCATTGTGGCTGCCGCCTCACCATCGCCGGGAAGGTGGGGAGTGGCTGATAGGGTTGCTAGACCCCGAATAGGGGCTGGAAACCCTAGCCAATTGTTTTGGGCGAGGGCTTGCAAGCAATCGCTGGCCCTTGGCCGAGGCTCGACAATCCCCGCCAGACATTCCCCCACCATCGTTGGCCCATCACGGTGATGGTGGGGCAGCAGTGATGAGGGTTGTCTTGAGTTGTCCTTTTTTGTGTTTTAAGTTAGCTTATTTTTAAATATAATTTAAATAAAATTTGCATTAAAAAATTAGATTTGGACCAAAATGCTGTTGTTTTAGCCCTATCTTTTGTGTTTTAGTCATATCATCGCCACATAGGAGAGATAAAATAATAAAAAGTAAGGTCACCAATTTCCATTATCCAAGTTAGATGAAGTTAACGAAAGAACTTAATTGCACTAATTTAATAAGTTTTAAGATTTATTTGCACTTTTTGAAAATTTTAGGATTCATTTGTCTTTTTGTGAAATGTTTTAGGATTTCTAGTGCTTTTAACCATAGATTCTAAATACTTTAACCGAGTATTGATTGGGCAGGTTTTCGCAATTTAGTCCCTAGACTTTAAAAACCCGAGATTTCATCTCTGCAGTTTGAATTTTGTACGATTCAAGCATATTACACGTTTTAAATCTATATTTATCACTAGTCTTCCAAAATGGTCCCCTAATAAATAAATAGAAGCCATAAAAATTTTGGATTGGAAAAAGAAAAACGAAAGGAGGAGATAAGATCGAGATTAGGAAAGGAGCACGTTCGTGTTTCCTAGTCATGCACCCTTTGCTACGCTGACAAGTCTCTAAAGAAAAAGGGTAAAGATTTTTTCACTCCTTCTATGACTAAGGCACTCCTTAATACAATGTTCTGACAATATTGCTCTTTACAGATCTCACTTTTTAGCATCCCTTTGTCTCCTTTTTATTGATTTCCTATTTCTTTTCTTGTGGCTCCCACATCCAATCTCCTTAATTTTCTTCCTTTTCTCTCTCTTTTTTTAGTCGAACTATGTTTTCTCTCGAGAGATAGAGAAATAAAGAATTATGAAGGTCACGTCATTGTGTTAGCATATCCTGGGCAAGGCTACATCAACTCGTCATTGGGACGTCGATGAAGCCCTCCTTCTTGACCACTTCTGTCTTCGTGGCTACCAGTTTGACTCGCTCAACCTCAATTTAATTCACGTTCTTTGCGAGGAAATTTAGTAAATTGGGCAGTGGATATTTTTGATAGCTAGATGGTAAGAAGGTGAGGAAATTAATTATTAAGCTTTGGGACGTAATGAAATGCCAAGAAGATTTGGTTGTGAGCAACATTGCATTTGTGAATTTCATTGATTCCTTGTGTAGAGAAAGGCTTTTTGATGAAGCGTTTTAGGTTGTGCATGCTATGCCTCAAGGCCGCCGCCCCCAGCCTATCACCCTTCCCAGCTTCACCACTCTTCGTGAACACCATCCCCTTATTGCCTTAAGGCATGTGGTACAGAGCCTTCATTTAGGTGGTTTGAAAAGGTGCTGTCATGGGTCATGAAGACCAGTTCAGTTGCCTCCACTTATATAAGCATGGAAGTCTCCATTTCTCTACCTCTCTATTGCTATAAGTGGTTACATGAGGTACCTTCCCACTGTAAATGAATTATCTACTTGACCTATGGATAAATATAGGCTTGATGATTGGGCCACCAATATTAGGCTAAAAGACAATCGGAATAGTAATGTTGTCACAAGAGTATGCTCTTTCGCCTTATTTGCAATTTAGGATATGTTGATTATAAATGAAATTGCTTTCCATGAAAATCATTCTCAAGAAATATGTTTGCTCCTTTTCAGATTAGAGAATTCATTTTTCTTATTCTAAACATGATTATTTTCTTTGACTGTAAAGGGTGTTTTGTCGACTAATCATTTTCAGCAAATCAAACGCATGAAAGTTTGGAAAATTAATTAGCAAAATTTTTTTTCACTCAAGCAAACACACCCTTTAGTACTTGATACTTTTTCTAGTCAATTAAGCATTTAAACTTTCGTTGTTGAGACCTGATTACTTGAAGGTCTATCAAACACCCTACAAGCCCCATGAACCGATTAGTGCGGGCCTTGACCTTTGTAGGTGGCATTGATCTAGAGTAGTTTGCACACAGTTAGTATATTTCACACAATGAACTTCAAATCCCAAGCTACAAATCTCCCAACGTGTCAATCAACTGTGTTAATCCTAGGGTTTCAGTGATCGGTTGTTGAGGGAACTGAATTTTTCCCACCCCTACTATGCCTGCCCAATGAAACATTGTCATGAAGGTTACTCATGTTTTTATTCTTGAATGACATTGAAAATGGCTAGTGATTTATGATAAAAATTAAAATAATAGTCACGTGTCTTTGTATGGGCTCCATGTAGGTCCATCAATCTTCCACACCGAGATATATATATATATATATATATATATATATAATGTTAGATTAAGGTGGGCAGATAAATATTCAGATAATTTGATGATAATATCTTCTCTCACTACGGAATAGACAAGAGGGTAAATTAAATCCTATTAATAGAAAAACTAATCACTAGGGACTAAACAAAAAAAAAATGGAGCGTCTCTTTCCTCCTCGACAGGATAACACAAAGATTATGTCTGAGAATCTCAAGATCCTATCAATATCTGCTCAATTTGTATAATGTTCAATTATTTGTCTCTATCAATCGGTCAACAATATGCATTGCCACA
Organism: Syzygium jambos; assembly: GCA_031216235.1. Lineage (NCBI taxonomy): Eukaryota > Viridiplantae > Streptophyta > Magnoliopsida > Myrtales > Myrtaceae > Syzygium > Syzygium jambos. The sequence goes on along the minus strand of CM062230.1, from coordinate 17,834,362 downwards.
ACCACGTTATTTTTCCGAACAAGAAACGCAATAAGAACAAAAACACAACAACCCATTACCAATACTTCGTGTCCTAACAATTGAGAGTGGATTCTCTCACATTCTTGTTTTATTTAATCAAGATTTTTTTTTGCATTATTTCGACTAGTTATTTCCCAAAAAAAATCTCTATCGAACAATTTCCAAAATAGATATCTCACAATGCTATTTCCTAAATTAGACTTCTCATTGCCGAATTATGCCTAAAAGATCCCTACTTATCCTCCTCCTCATCGTAGTCACTTTTTATGCCTAAAAGATGCCTACTTATCCTCCTCCTCATCGTAGTCACTTTTACCTATCTTATGAAATTATTAATAGATTTGCAAAATTTTGTAAATTTTATAAATAATAAAAAACGAGGACGAATTGGCACATATTCAAACAATTAGATTTAATTTAACAATGTAACGAAAATTAACAATCAAGTAAGTACAATATGATTCATTCAATGTAATAGTTAATTTATTAAAAATGAAGAATAGTAACTGAAAAAGATATATCATAAGTAACCAAACTTGATTTTAGAGAAAAACATCGAAAAGGGCGTAGCTATTTTGACAACCATTTTGGCTAAAAGCACTCTTTTAGGTTATTTTGTCATATTACCCTCTAAAGTCTAAACATCAATTAAGTAAGCATGATTTAGTATTCATATTAACTTTTTCATTGCAAGTTCACGCATGACTGATTTTCAACTTCTTATTCAATATATTTTATGAACTTGTACTCTTACTCATGCTTCCATGGGTTTTCCCCACCAATTTCAAGTATATTATCATTAATGATGATATAGATGTTTCACTTAAATTTAATGAAAAGAATTTTAAAAATTAGTAGATGGATGTCCAACTATCTTCATTATTATTTCATGTATGAAGATAAATGAACATACATAATAACTAAGAATCATTATCCTTAGTAAAAATATATTGTGCACGTGTTATTAATTTCCCTTCAATTTTTTTTATGGCAATAGAGAGAGAGAGAGAGAGAGAGAGAGAGAGAGAGAGAGAGAGAGAGAGAGAGAGAGAGAGAGAGAGAGAGAGAGAGAGAGAGAGAGAGAGAGAGAGAGAGAGAGAGAGAGAGAGTCGAATCAGATGGTAATCCATAAAATATTAAGAATAAGGTGCATCGGTCATAATTGTTATGAACTATTTAATAGATTGATAGTAGATGTGAAATTAAGGATATTTATTGGAAATAATTATTTTAATCCATTTCATTTCACACTTTTTTTTTACAACCGAACAACGAGATTATGCTCCTCACTCGATTCCGTGTCTTTTCAATTCTGATCCATCCCATCCCATCTCATTTCATTCCATTCCATTCAATTCCTTCCGATGCATTTCATAACCGACGTAACATAAGAGTTTTTCATGGATTTTTTATGATTGGTATCTTATATTCCAACACTTAGTATTCCCTATCGTTCCTTTAGAAAAAAATTTACATAATTTTTGTTTTCAATAATGGCTATATCCAACTTCCATATTGTTGATTGAGTCCAACTTTTGTGGGGCTCATCCAGCATAAAACAAAAAAAGAAAAGAAAGAAAAGTCAAAAAAGCAACAAAAAAACAAAAGAGAAAAAGATGAGCTGCTTCGTGCAAGTGTGCCCAAGAAAAGGAGAGAGAAAAACAGAGAGTGACTTTAACAAGAGCTCACCGAGAGACTAGCGGAGAGAAAGGAAGAAAAGGGGCTATGGCTTGTGGTCCCAATTTCGAAGGCCAAACATTGTCGGAATTGGCTCAAATTTGAGTATGTTGTTCGTGAGACCGAGGGCTACGAGTTGATCGATTTTGTTCGTTGAGAATCTCCTCTGAATTCTCCAATCCCGATTAGGATTTTCTCTTCTATTTATGTAAATCCACCTTTGTGGTGATGAAAATGATGTTGTATCATTAAAGTTATACCTCTAGTGTGTGACTAGAAAAGAACTTTGTGTATCTTACTATTCTTGATGATTAGTGGAAGTTTGTGGGGCGGTATGTGGTTTTTCCCTCATTGGGTTTCCACGTTAAATCTTGATGTCGTTGTTGCATTTGTCTCCTTATTATTGCAATGTTGAATTGCTTGAATATTGTTGGTTGTTGCTAGGATTAAGTTGATTTTGGTCGGTTTAATTATAAGGAGATATTGATCCTGGATTGGGCTTGGTTCTTGATGAATTGTTGCCCCGGTTCCCCCCAACAAAGTGGTATCAGAGCTAGCGTTAAGATTCTAGTATTGAATGGAGGAAACTAGCGGTGCCATGTTTATATTAAATGCCTCAAATTACAACATTTGGAAGCCTTGGATGGAAGACATGTTATATTGCAAAGATTTGTTGATCCAGTTGAAAGTGACGAGGTTAAAAGAGATAAGGAAGATAAAGAACGGGAGCGAATGAATCGGAAAACGATTGGGTTTATTCAACAATGGATTGATGATAATGTGTTTTATCATGTTGCTCAAGAAACAAAAGTGGACATTTTGTGGAAGAAATTGCAAGATCTCTATGAGAGGAGAACCCCGCAAAATAAAACTTTTCTAGTTAAAAGACTTGTGAATTTGAGATACAAGTAGGGAAGTAACATGTCGGAATACTTGAGTGAATTTCAAGATGTTGTAAATCAATTGACAAATCTTGAGATTGACTTAGGTGATGAATTGCAATTATGTCTATTGCTTGGTACTCTTCCCGATAGTTGGGACACCTTGGTTGTGGTATTAAACAATTCGGCTCCTTTCAATGTGCTTTCCATGAGCATGGTCAAAGAAAGCCTATTCAATGAAGAAACAAGGACAAAAGACTTGAATTATGGTTCTAAAATGACGGCTCTTGTCATAGAAAACAGGGTGGGAACTCAATCAAGAAAGTTTCAGAATAGTGATAACAGGGACAAGTCAAGAGGAAGATAGAAGTCAAGGCTAAAGAGGAGTGTGAAGTGCTACAATTGTGGCAAGATGGGACATTATGCCAAAGAGTGTTGGTTTCCAAAGAGAGATTAATCTCATGACAAAAATGGTGATCAAAAGAAAGAAGAGAAACAGGTTACAGCGGTAGTTGCATCTAATGGCGATATTATGTTTATATGTGACGATGGTTGTGTGAACCTTACATGCCAAGACTCTAGCTGAGTTGTTAATTTCGGAGCTTCATTTCATATCACCTCACGGCATGACTATTTTACTTCCTATCGCAGCGGTGATTTTGGTTGTGTTAGGAAGGGAAAACAATAGTGTTTCCAAGGTTATTGACATGGAAAACGTTGATTTGGAGATTGACGTTGGATGTAGTCTGCTTTTGAAAAATGCGCGACATGTTTCAGATGTTCAACTTCACTTGATCTCCATAGGTGCCTTAGATGATGATGGTTACGGCAATACCTTCAGTGACGGCAAATGAAAATTGGCTAAGGGTTCCATGATAGTAGCTAAGGGTAAGAAGACATGTACTCTCTACACCATGCAAGCTAAGTTGGTTAAGGAAGACGTGAATGTAGTGGAGGACCTTTCAATTGACTTATGGCATATGAGACTCGGTCATCTCAGCGAGAAAGGGCTTGAAACTCTTGCGAGAAAGAATCTCCCACCATTGAAGGAGAGAAATATGAAGGAATGTACTCATTGCCTTATAGGTAAGCAACATAAATTCTCATTTCATAGTCCCTGTCCACATACGAAATCAAAAGTACTTGATTTAATCTACACTGATGTTTGTTGCATGGATGCTAGAACACTTGGTGGTGCATTATACTTTGTGATATTTATTGATGATTGCCCTAGAAAAGTGTGGGCTATTACTTTGAAATCTAAGGACCAAGTGTTTGCCGCTTTCAAACAATTTCATGTCAACGTGGAAAGAGAAACCGGGAAGAAATTGAAATATGTTTGAGCTGACAATGGTGGTGAATATAAAGGCCCGTTTGAACATTATTGCAGGGATTGTGGTATCAAGCTTGAGAAGACTGCTCCAAAAACACCACAACAAAATGGAGTGACGAAGAGAATGAATCGAACAATTAATGATCGGATTCAGTGTATACTCTTTCATGCAAAGTTGCCCAAGTCATTTTCGGGTGAAGCGATGAGAATAACAGTAGACTTGATAAATCTTTCTTCATCAGTTCTTCTTAAGGGGGATGATCTGCAAAGGGTTTGGAGTGGGATAGATGTTTCTTATAATTACTTGAAAGTGCTCGGTTGCTAGGCATTCGTGCATGTTCCAAGAGATGAAAGGTTGAAGTTTGATGACAAGTCTAAATAGTGTATCTTTTTCGGTTATGGACATGAAGAGTTTGGCTACATGTTATGGGATCCAATTGCAAAGAAAGTCATTAGAAGTCGAGATTTGGTGTTCTTTGGTCATCAAACCATTGAATACATTGACAAACTAAGGAGACCAAATAATGTAGCTCAACATTATGTTAGTTTCAGTCTAAGTCCTCCTACCGTATTGGGTGGAAATCACGGGAGAGAAGTACATGAAAATTATGAAGATGGTGAATCCTCATAAAATATTGATTCTTCAGTTGAGACAGGTGAAATAGTTGAGCAAAAACAACCAGTTGAGCTAGTGGAGCGAGTTGAGCAAGAACAGCCGGTCCTACCTCAGGTTAGAAGATCTGAAAGAGAACGTAGACTTTCACAGAAATATCAGCCGCATGAGTATGTGCTACTCACTGATGCAGTAGAGGCAAGAACTTATGAAGAGGCTATATCATGTGATCAAAAGAATTGAGTGGTACGAAGCCATGCAAGAGGAGCTTAAATCATTGCATGAGAATCACATATTTGGATTGATGAAGTTGCCTAAGGGCAAGAGAACACTCATAGATAAGTGGGTGTACAAGTTGAAGATGGAAGAAAGTAGTTTGCTACCACAATATAAAGCTAAGCTTGTTGTGAAGGGCTTTTGTCAAAAGAAAAGAATTGACTTTGAAGAGATATTTTCACTGATTGTAAAAACGCCTTCTATTCGAATTGTTCTTGGGTTTGCCGCCACCTTGAATTTAGAAATTGAACAACTTGATGTAAAGAGAGCTTTTCTTCATTGAGATTTAGAGAAAGAAATATATATGGAGCAACCGGAGGGTCCTATAGCCAAAGGCAAGGAGTATCTTGTATGTAGGTTGAGAAAAAGTTTACACAATCTCAAGTAAGTGCCAAGGCAATGGTATATAAAGTTTGAATCATTCGTAGAAGATCATGAGTATGGTAAGACAAACTTTGATTCTTGTGTCTTTATGAAAGGATTCTCAGATAATGATTTTCTTATCCTTCTACTCTATATGGATGATATGTTGATCATTGGGCATGATGCTAAGAAAATCAAGAGCTTAAAAAATGAGTAGAGTAAAGCTTTTGCAATGAAGGATCTAGGTCCGGCTAAGCAAATCCTTGGCGTGAAAATTACTTGTGACAGGTTGAACAAGAAACTTTGGCTATCTCAAGAGAAGTACATTGAGAAAGTGCTGGAAAGATTCTACATCAGTACATGTAAACCAGTAAGTACTACACTTGTAGACCATTTCAAGTCGAGTAGTGATGAGTGTCCTACAAGTGAGAATGAGAAGGAAGAGATGACAAAAATTTCCTATGCATTGGCCGTGGGTAGTTTGATGTATACCATGGTTTGTACAAGACCAGATATTGCTCATGTAGTTAGTGTTGTGAGTAGGTTTTTCTCAAATCCAAGTAAATAATATTGGGCTGCTATGAAATGGATTTTGAGATATCTTTGAGGCACTTATAGATTCTGCTTATGTTATGGAAATGGAAAGCTCGAGTTGAGTGGCTATTCAGATGCGGACTATGCCGGTGATGTTGACTCTCGAAAGTCCACATTGGGTTCCATGATGATTTTTGCATGGGGAGCGGTTTCATGGCAGTTAAGATTAAAAAAATATGTTACTTTATCTACGACTGAAGTAGAGTATATCGCTATTATCGAAGGAGGTGAGGAACTCTTGTCGATGCAGAAATTCCTACAAGAGTTGGGCTTGAAGCAAGAGAAGTCCATTCTATATTGTGATAGCATGAGTGCTATATATTTTAGCAAAAATTTGGTGTTGCATTGAAAATCGAAGCAAATTGATGTGAAGTATCATTGGGTCCAAGAAAAATTATAATTTAAGCTCTTTCTACTTGAGAAAGTCCATACTGAGGACAATGGATTCGACATGATGACCAAAGTCTTACTCATGGTGAAACTTGACTCGTGTAGAAACAAAGCGGGCATGATGAAACTTCCCATATGAGGTGGAAGGGGAGATTTGTTGACTGGATCCACCTTATGTGGGGCCTAGCCAGTATAAAACAAGAAAAAAAGAAAAGAAAGAAAAGTCAGAAAGTCAAAAAAGCAACAAATACAAAAGAGAAAAAGATGAGCTGCTTCGTGTAAGTATGCCCAAGAAAAGGAGAGAAAAAAACAGAGTGACTTTACCAAGAGCTCACCGAGAGAACATGAGAGAGAAAGGAAGAAAAGGGGCTATGGCTTGTGGTCCCGATTTCGAAGACCAAACATTGTCGGAATTGACTCAAATTTGAGTAGGTTGTTTGTGAGACCGATGGCTATGAGTTGATCGGTTTCATTCATTGAGAATCTCCTTCGAATTCTCCAATCGCGGTTAGGGTTTTCTTATTCATTTATGTAAATCCACCTTTGTGATAATGAAAATGATGTTGTATTGTTGATGTTGCGCCTCTAGTGTGTGACTAGAGAAGAACTTTGTGTATCACCAAGGATAGTGACTAGAGAAGAACTTTGTGTATCTTACTATCCTTGGTGATGAGTGGAAGTTTTTGGGGCGGTCCGTGATTTTTCCCTCATTGGGTTTCTACGTTAAATCTTGGTGTCATTGTTGCATTTGTCTCCTTATTATTGCAAGGTTGGATTGCTCGAATATTGTTGGTTGTTGCTAGAATTAAGTCGATTTGGATCGGTTTAATTGCGGGGGAGATATTGATCCTGGATTGGGCTTGGTTCTTGGTGAATTATTGCCCCGATTCTCCCCATCACATATATCATTTAAAATGAGAGCAAATACCTTTTCCCTAGGTAGCTATTTGTAAAAGCAAAGTTTTTAGGGCCCCAGAATGAGTTGGACCAGAGGAGTGATTGAGGCCCAAAAGTTGGATCAACAACGTTCTAATGGTTCCCTAAATAAAATTAGTACGCTTGGACTCCACCTATTTTTGGAGCAATGACTGCAAAATAACTGTCGAAGATAAAAGGGCACGAACAAGCAATAGCTAGAACTGCTGTGAAAGGATCTTGTTATCCTTCTTTGCTTTTAGATGGGCCGGTAATTTACCCAATGTAATCGAACATTAATATGTTTAACTTGCTTTCATCTGGCTCTTTATACGATTGAACAATTAATATACAACTTGATCCTAAAAATATGAGTTGGATCGATTCACTGGGCAAGGATCCTCGCCCCGGATCATCTCGGATCGATTCATTCTTGCTTCATATCGCCCCGGATGGATTCACTCTGGCCTCAGATTGATTCACTCAGGCCCCGAATCGATTCGCTCAATCGTGACTCGATCGTTCGCCTGATTGTGGAACAATCATTGCCCCTAATCGTGGCTTCAATCTCGCCCCTATCTCGCCTCCCCTTGGCCCGTTAAGGCCTTGATCATGGCTTCTATGATTCGTGCCAGATTTCGTCAAACCCATCGTCCAGGGTTGCATTTTCAGATCACTAACATGGATGCTATACCAACTCAAGAAGCTCAGGTTCCTCATCGTCAGCCGGAACTTCCTCTCCAGCGAGATCCCACGCTTCCTTTGGAGACTCCGAACGCTCAACCTCAGCTGTGTTCGTCGCCTTGCTCCAGGTAATTCCCGCCAATCTTTGATTCTTGTGTTGACCGATCTGTGCATTTCGATTCGCTCGACCTAAATTGGTTTTAGCGATTATGATTGTCTCTACAATCAATTGTGATTACATTGTTCAAGTATATTGGGTTATGTACTTCACTCCTCTGCCTGTCTTCATATGAATATGTAGCATCTGACAAATGGAACCTTTGTCTCTTATTGCCGGCAAATATTGTTAAATCCTGGATGTATTAAGATAGTGGACATCACTGCACGAAGGAATTTTTTTTTTTCAAAAGAAAATTGTATTGATTGTTCAAAAGAATACATAAGAAGTACATAAACATTCATGGTAAAGAAAATCGAAGCAAAGCAAAGCCCAGAATACAAAAAAACAACGCCAAATCCAGAAAACAAGAAAAATTAGCGAAGTACCAGCAGGATTAAGAACACACTCGTTCAATAAGAACGGATATATTAAGTAAAATAATTGGCAGCCGATCACTAAGTTACGTATCATCATCAGTGATGAGCATATGCCAGAAATTCTTTCTCCAATAACTATGGCGTTGCCACTTAGCGGTGTGTGTCCAGGCTCAACTTCCTCTACACTATTGCCATATAGAAACAACCAAAACAAGTTAAATAAACATATATCTAACTTTTGGAAGAGCAAATATTCGGAGTTTAGCGAGATACCATAGCTCCTACAATCACCATTGAACTAGAGGCACACTGATAGAGCACGGGATATCAAATTCCTTAAAACATTATTAAACTCCCAAATCTAAATTGGGAGGGAATAACTCATAATTATACAACTATATTAGGAGAGTTCAAATTCTCATATCTAGAGCTAGATTAGGAGAAAAGAGTTCCCAGATCTAGATCGGGAGAGAAGAAAACAAAAACTCAAACAAAATCAACAAGAGAGGGAAGGGAGAGTGAGACCATGGCTGAAGGTTGAAGAAGACAATGGAGAGAGAAGAGAGAGGGAGAGAAATAAATACAGTGTTATATTTTCTTCCAATATTTACTACTTATTCTAATTCATGTTTTCTTTAGTATGCTTGATGTGTTCAAGAAGAAAATTCAACTACCCAATAATCCAAGACATAGAGCTAAATCCATAGTGGAGTAATTACCAATCAATCATTAATCTATTGTATGGATGCCTATTAACTACTAAACTTTCCAATTTATCAATGTAGTCCTAAATCTTTATACGAAATTTCAATATAGTTCTTCTAGCCAATTGCCCCTAGAAAATTCCGACATGGCGTCTCTTCATTATTGGCTATCTTACAAGGCATGGTAACATGGACAACTTTACTCGAAATGACGTCCTACATGGAACACCGCATCAGCTATTTCTGGTGGCAATTGGTTGGAATTGATACATTGGAATTTCAAGCCAAGATATAGGATTCTATTGGCCAAATGGAAAGTTAAGGATAAAACTAAAACTTTTTGTTACATCTTTCATAGAGAAATTACAAGAAGACACCGCGTAATTAATAACCACCTATGCCACATTGATAGAAACAAAATATGTAAATAAGGCCATTGCTCTCAATTTGTGGATAATGTCCAAAAGTCCTAAACATATTGTACGGATGTCAATTCAGTCCAAAACCTTTCGATTGTGTCAATTTAGTCATACGCCATTTAATCATGTCAATTTAGTCCTAAATTTTTTTTATAGATTTGCCAATTTAGTCCTAAACCTATTATTTGGATATTTGATTGCAAGGACTATATTGACAAATCGAAAAAGGTTTAGGACTAAATTGGTAAATTATCAAAATGTTTATACTAAACTGGTAAATCGTTATAATGTTTAGAACTAAATTGACACAATTAAAAAGGTTTATGATTGAATTAGCCTCCATATAATAGGTCTATGACTTTTTTAATAAATTTTCCTATTGACTTGAACTCGATGATGAGAGCTATACAATTCACGTTGTCGAGAAACTATTTAATAGCTGGCACAAAATCTCACAAGATAAGCTATTGAAGAGTAGAAAAAAAAGTATATGAGCTATTAAGGTGTATATACTATGTGATTAAAGTACATATCTTACCTTCAATTGGGTCCGTCTTACCTTCAATTAGGTCAAATTGTAAATGGTACTACCCAAATTGACCAATTTTCGTACAATACAAATTTAGTGATTTATACCCGACTTGATTCATATTGCTAAAACACTTATATACATCCCTAAATCTAAAAAAACACATACCCAAACTAAGTTAAGAATATAGAGTGAGCGAGCTTGAAATCGAGTGAGGATCAGAAAGAGTCATAGAGGTAGGTTGGGTCAAAATAATTTGTGAACTCATTTAACACCTATATTATTTTGAGTCTTAACATTCTACACCTATGTATGACTAATTTACTGAGTATAACTAACCCATATAACAACCCAACCCATTAAATATGATTAAGAAATAGGTTTATGACCCATTTTGACAAGTTTATTAAACTCTAAGCCTAAGTTACATAGAGAGTTGATTGCTTAGTCACATTGAAGAAGATGTAGACAAGCATAATATGATCAAGACTATGCAAATTAGGTTAGAGTTCATATCACAAGGGTATAGCGATTGAATCATTACTAGATCACGTACAACTGATAAATGTGAGACTAGGTTCCATTTCTGTTTATTGTAATTTGTGCTTTAAAAGCATATATAAAAAAAATATCTCTGATATGGAACAAGAAACTGAACCGGGCATAGTATAGAGCATTAAAATATTATAACATTACATTTTTTACGAGCTCCTTATTCTGTCATTCGAAATCTACTAATGAAAGAGAGGGCACTCAGGCCAGATAAGAGCACTGATCAAGGGTTAACACACAATTCAAATTGCACACAGAGCATATTCGAAAATGTCCAAGGCAATCTATGACGGCTTGGTAATTAAACTTGTCCATCCAAAGCGTCACATTGGCAATGGATTGACGAGCACAGAAGTCACGAAATTTTTTTAACTTGGTTCCAGCATGAGAGTAGTGATCCTTTTCGTTGTTATACAGAACATGGTTAAATCGTGTAAAATTGAGAATTCACTCGAGGAGTGGCATGGGGAAGATGTTCGGACGACGCAGCTCTTCGTTAATGTCCTTCCATGCATTGACCACTTGCTTACGGAGTTCCTCCTTAGCCTCTTCCTCCGTAACTCTATATTGTTCCATGAAACACTCCACTGAAGATGCCGTATGACCTCTCTTTTGCTCAAACTGTAAACAAGATTTCTCGCGGAAATTATCGTTTTCTCCGATTGATAAAATCTATTTAGATAGATTAATGTCGTTCACTAAAATTGCTTTTATTTACCTTGTGTCCGGCAATGTCATCCATGAGCCGAACGACTACTGCCGAAGCCTTCACCATCTTGGGATCGCTGAATAATAGCCAATCAAAGGCATCATTTGTTACGATATGTCCCATTCCCAGAAATGATGTCGCCATTAGCATTTCAGTACCGGAGGTTACTAAGGCAATGGGCATGTATTCCTCCATTGCCGGCACTTGGTTTTGGAGGAACCATTTGGCTTCGGCAAAGTATGCTCTCACTTGCTTTTTCATCTGAAAATTCATTCTCAAACATAAAGCTTATGTCAATATTTGAACTCTAATGTATTTGGTGGACTTAGATATATGACAGCCTCTCATCCTTATCCGACAACCTGATATTCTGTTGCAAGTGGAGGGGGTAACAATTGCATTTGATTGGTAACTTGGAAAGGCTTACCGCTTCTTTTGCATAGAAGAGATGGTAAGATCGTCCCTGTCTCGTCACTTCGTAGCCAATTTCATCATACAAATCGAGAACTATCTAGTAACACGCTTGCATGTACTCTGGCAATCGATCTTTCGCATCGACGTCCCACCTAATGTCAAGTTCAGAAAATATCGCACTCATTAACTGCTAATCAAATCATAATAAGTGAGTTTAGAATTAATACACTGAGAAAAGCATCCGAGTGCGAACTATACCTTTCAATTGCTTCCGTGAAGAGTTCTAATTCTTCCAATGTGCCATAGACATCATAGATGTCGTCGATAATGGAAAGAACGCTGACCACTTTGGTTAGTATTTTTCCAGCGACTTCGTACTCTGGCTCAAAGCAAACAGCTGACATCCAGAAATACAGCTCCACAAGCCTATTTCTAGCAAATGAGAACTTCCTCTCCACATCTAAATCCTTCCACCACCTACAGTGCACCAACAAATCCTATTTAAGCAAACACATAATTGATTGAATTTTGAGTTTATATATAGAAAATACTTTAGACTGATGATCCAAAGAGTTTAACACTCCTTGTCATGTACAAATGAGTTTTAGTTCGGGATAATTTGAATTACTCGAATCAATCTATGGCAGTTTGGTGTTCTTAGAGCATGTAGTTGCTTCAGACATGCTATCATGAAGCTACCCTGGTAATGTTGCCGAGTTCCTTTTGGTGTTGCTCTTGCACTAAGTTGAAATCGAGTTTAGCCAAGGAGAGCAGGACTCCATTATGCGAAGGCTCCTCTTGGTAGAGGGGAATGTAGTGACTAGCCACTAGCCTTGGCAGTTCCTTGTGGATTGGCTGCTTCATGGCATGACTCACTTGTTTTGCAAGATTAGATTTTACTTTCCTTGTATCGATTAATTTAAGGTGAGTTACAGTAAAAGCAAGTGCATCGTCCAAAATATCAGCACCATAATATTAAGATGGCAAGCTTCAAAAAGACTTAGCAGTCCCTGCACATCGGCGATAAGCGATTTCGTGAAATTCTCTTCGCTATCCTTGAACTTGTTAAATATTTCTGTATGGCCAAATGGAATAGTGAAAAGATGCTACCATGAGATGCTATGAAAAACATGATGTTCAATATCTAGATCAATTAGAAACGGAGGACATACTAAAGTGAGGAATTAGAAGAAAGGAATTCACCTTTCAAAGCAAGAAAATTGAAGAACTCGGATATCGTGAAAATTGTATAAAGAAAAAAAGGTTCATGAATAAACAAATCAAGACTAGAGTAAATAATACATGTTAGTGGGGAGAAGAATAGCAGAAGTGTCAAAATTTGTGTATGACGCTCACTTTAGTGTCAAAAGTTTCATTCGGATCACTTTAGTGCCAAATTGGAGGAAAAACGATCACTTAAGTGCCAACGGCGAGATATTCTGGCCAAAATGTATACGTGGCATTTTTAATTAAATCTTGTAAATGACTTGGCAAATTTTTTAAAAAATAAAGTCCATGTGGACTTCAAAAATGACGGCGCATCGCCTACATGGGTTGGGAGAAGAATGCGACGTCGTTTCCCCCTTGATAATTGAACGACGTGGACAATAAAGACCAAATTAGGGCTCGTCTGGTCATCGTTCAAGAGAAGGAAGTTCCCGTTGCTATCGCTGTGCTCTGTCGCTGTTGCTGTACTCCGTCGCCATCGTTGCTGTGCTCCCTCGCCGTTGTCGTCATTGTTGGCTGCCACTCGCGTGTCATCTCTCACCCTCAGTCATACAGGTTTATCATATTCTCTCCATATATCGCGTGTCTGCTCCATTGGATGTCAAAATTAGGGCTCCAAGGGGACAATTAGGGCTTCGAGGGCTAAATTGTGGCTCCGAGAGCAAAATCAAGGCTTGGGGGGAGAGATAAACTAGTCATGACTGTTTTGTCTGTAGGAATTGCGAAATAGTGATTGTGGGGACCTCAAGTTCTGATTGTGAAGGCAAAAGTAAGGCTCGGTGCCAGCTGTGTTGCTTCGTTTGTACTATATGACAGCGACTGAGGTTATTTTACTTCGTTTGACTGAGTCTAACGAGACAATTAGAGCAACTTGTTGGCTTTTGTGCGTTATGGTCCCAAAAGCTTATTATTTTGTTTACTTTTGGTGTAGCATGGGCATAAGGGACAATGTTGTCGGTATCATTGTTTGCTATGGTGGGGAATTTATCATTGGCATCGAGGAATGGGAATATGTTGGTGGAAATGAAGGTACTATTTTTTTGGATGTAAGGAGGCCATCATATATTGAATTCATGAGGGACATAGTGCATTATTTACGTTCCAAAGTAGATAAATTGCATTATTGTGTTCCTGGGAAGGGCTTGAAGGATGGATTGAGATTCTTGCATGATGATAATGGTGTCAAGGATATTATTTACCATTATCTTCATGGCGAGGAAGCTAAAGTCTATGTTGAGTATTATAGTGACTCTAAAGATGATGAAGGTGATGAGAGCACTGAAATAGGAGAAGTAGGATAATGTACTCAGGCTAGGCACGAAAGGCAATAGTTGAGGCCAGAGATGCTGGCAAGTCATATAGAGAGAGTTGAGCAAACGGGAAGATGTCCCCAAGTTTCTAGTGAAGACATACCTGATGAAGAATTGACCGAATTAAATTGGAAATTTGCTCAATCCAGTGAATCGGATGATGAAGTTTTGGGAAATGTAAATTTCCTAAGTGATGACGATGATGATGAAGAACTTGTAGAATCAAGGCAAAATGAGAAAGACTTTCTGAGAAATAAATTTGCTTCATTGAGAGAATCGCATGAACCACAATCAGTGAATAGCCACCAAGAAGCTCCAGCTGATGGTAATCAGACTGAATATGAACAGAGTGGCGGTGAAGATGAGAGTGCTAGATCCGAGAACGAGCTTGAAGATGACGAAGTACCTATCCGTAGAAGGAAAAGTAAGTATCCTTCCTATGATTCGACTGCTACATGTTCTGTTTTGTCTGTAGGAATGAAATTTGACAATGCGAAACTGTTTAAAGAAGCTATTGTCAAGAACTCCATTGCTGAACAAAGGAGTGTCGAATTTATTAGAAATATGAAAGAATTTGTGAGAGCTAAGTGTTCGCAACCAAATTGTTCATAGAAGATCTATGGTGCACTGAATAGGAAAAGCGGGTCATTCTAGATTAGATCATTGCAGGAGGAACATACTTGTTCCATTATTTTTGAGAATAAAGGGGTAACAAGTGTATGGTTGTCAAATCACTTCTTCGATACTATCAAAGTGATGCCCGAGATTAAGAGTTCTCAGTTAAAGTAGTTAGTGAAGAAGCAGGTGGGGGTTAATGTATCGAGGAATTAGTGCAAAAGAGTCGAGCAGAAGGTGATGAGTACACTAATGGATCGGTATAAGGAAGAATATGGCCAGGTTTGGGATTATGCTTGTGAATGTATGCTTCAAAACCCATCCAGTAGAGTATATGTAGAGGTTATTGAGAGGTCATTGCCTGATTGTGGGACTAAGTTTGATAGGTTTTATATTTGCTTTGATGCATGCAAATGGGGATTTTTGGTTGGTTGTAGAAAAATTGTCAGATTGGATGGATGTTTCTTGAAGGGTTTATGCAAGGGAGAGTTGTTAGCTACTATTGGGAGGGATGCCAATAACCAAATGTTTCTAATAGCTTGGGCTGTTGTCAAAGTAGAGACCAAGGATACTTGGTCCTGGTTTCTAAAAAATATAATGGCTGACTTTGAGATAACTAATGGGGAAGGTTGGGCATTCATGAGCGACCAACAAAAGGTAACGCCATTTAAAACTATTGACATTTTAATATTAACCTCATATTTATTCTTACAAGTATATTTTGGTTTGAATTATTGTAGGGACTTGTTCCTGCATTAGCTGAGTTGATGCCATATGCTGAACATAGAATGTGTGCAAAGCAAATATATGCAAACTGAGCAAAGAATTATAAAGGGGATAAGCTGCAAAAGCAATTTTGGCATATAGCAAAGAGCATAAATATGGCTGATTTTAGAATAGCCAAGCAGGAGTTGTTTCGGTTGTCAAATGAAGGTTTTCAAGCATTGTTTGAAACGGAACCTAAGCATTGGTGCATGGCCTTCTTCAGCGAAGAGTTCAAGTGCGATATCATTGACAACAACCTCAGCGAAGCTTTCAATGGCAGAGTACTAGAGGCTAGGTGCAAATCCATCATCAGCATGCTTGAAGACATACAAGTTATGGTCATGACTCGGCTCTAGAGACGAAGAGATGAGGCTACAAAGTGGACTAGACAGTGTGGTCCCAGGATTGCAAAGAGATTGGATGAGAACACAGTTGCTAGTAGGTTCTGTTATCCAATTTGGAATAGAGATGATGGATTTGAGATCATCAACAATGCTTATAAGTATGTCATCCATCTAGAGAGGCGAAAGTGTTCATGTCGAGCTTGGCAACTAACTGGAATTCCTTGTGCACATGTCATTTGTGCCATCCAGTTGAAGCAACTAAACCCAGAGGATTACTTAGATGATTGGTACAAGAAAAGCATATATGTTGCTTCATACCAATTCATGATGCAGCCTATCAGAAGTAGCAAATTCTGGAAGCCAACAAACCATGAAACCCCTACACCTTTGCCACTAAAGAAGAAAATTGGAAGGCCAAAAAAGAAACGAAAAATGTAGGAGGGAGAGAATTCAACTTAGAGGATGAGCAGGACTGATGTAAAAATGACGTGCCCCTATTGTCAATAGGAAGGGCACAATATAAAGGGTTGTGCATTGAAGAAACAACATCAACAACAACAACAACCATATGTAAGGGCTGATACAGGGTCAGCCCAAGGGCTAAATGAAGGGACTGCTGTAGAGTTAGGTGTAGGGGTTAATGCAGGGCCAGCTAAAGGGGCTAATGCAAGGTTAGCTGAAGTGCGAGCTGGAGGGCTAGCTCAAGGGTAAATTGAAGGGTCAGCACAAGCGCCAACTGAAGGGCCAGCCCAAGGGCTAACCACTTAGTCGACTATTGAACAGACGAGGAGAAAATATCCTGTAAGTTGTACAATTGGTGTTTGTGTTATTTTTTTGGGCTGAAGCTTAACATTAATATGTCTTTATTAGGTGAGAAAAAGACTAACTACAAAAGTTGTTGAGAGTGAGGCACCACTGCGAACAAGAAGGGCTCTTGGGAAAAGGCCAAGACAATATGGTTATGGCCTTTTTACAGACGAGCGCATCGGAATGACTATTTTGATTGTAAGTTTTGTAGGACTCCTGCATTTAATTTATTTATGGTATTTCCTTTTTATTGATAGTATCGTTATGTTGTTGTAGCCTAGGAGAAGTTCAGAAGTACTTATCTTTCAAGATGGCCCAACTCAAGAGTCAATGGCTGCACCGAAAATAGGAACCCAAGTGGTAGGAAGAAAGACAAGGGGGACGGCGCTAAAGGCCATTGTCCAAAAAAGAAGACAGCAGGTGCAACTCCAAAATAACCACTAACAAAGAACCCAACACCAGTTGCATCTCAACTAAGTGATCCTAGCACCAACATTGACCAACCCAGAGCTCTCATCAAATGACACTGCCTATAAAGAAAATGGCAGCTACTAAGAAGAAGAAGAAGGTACATGGGACAGGAAGGCCAGTTGAAAAATCGGGCCAGCTAGTTAGAAAGAGTGCAAAGATCATGAATCAAGTTAAACGTCTATTTATAGGAAAAGGAAATGGGGGGGTTGTTCATATTGACTAATGGGAGGGTGCTAAATATGGTAGTTTTTGTTTTCTGCTGGGAGGTTGTGCATATTGGCTCGTGGAATTGACATTGTACGGCGTTTAGTCAGTTTAATGTTTTTGTTTGGTGGGAAGCCATTTCTTGGATGTTGATGTTGTAGTTGGTTATTCATATTGACTATATGTAAAAACTAAGTTTAATGTCAATAGACCAATATTTATTTTGTCTATGCTTTTGAAATTTTTATATTTTGTTTTTGGTTGTGCTAGTTGTGCTACTAGTATGCTAGTTCTGCTGGATGTTCTAGTTATGCTAGTTGTGCTTGGCTGGTATAGTGGTGGTTATGGTGGTGCAGTGGTGGTGGTAGTGGTGCAATGGTGGTGTTGCTAGTGTAGTGGTGCAAGTGCAGCGGTGGTGGTAGTGGTGCAGTGGTGGTGTTACTGGTGCAGTGGTGGCGTTGGTGGTGCAGTGATGGTCGTGGTGCAGTAGAGGTGGTAGTGGTGCAGTGGTGGTGGTAGTGGTGGTGCTGTTGCTGTGGTTGTGGTGGTGCTGCAGTGGTGGTGGTGTTGCTTTGCTCGTATAGGTGGTCGTAGTGCTGTGGTTGTGGTGGTGCTGCAGTGATGGTCGTGGTGCAGTGGTGGTAGTGGTGCAGTAGAGGTGGTAGTGGTGCTGCAGTAGTGGTGGTGTTGCTTGGCTCGTATAGGTGGTGGTGGTGCTGTGGTTGTGGTGGTGTTGTGGCGGTGTTGTGGCTATGTTGGTGTACTGGTGATGCTAGTGGTGCACTAGTGATGGTGGTGGCGCATTGGTGGTGCAGTGGTGATGGTGGTACTTGGTGGCTGGTGCAGGGCTTGCACCAGAAGTTATATATGCTGGTGCGAGGTATATGCTGGTGTGAGGTGCAAGTTGCTGGTATGCTAGTCCACCAGCTATGTGTTGGTGCAGCTCAAAGGCATCTTATGCTTGCACCAGCTATATATGGGTGCAAGCACAAGATGCACTCTGTACCAATACATAGCTAGTGCAAGCAAACACATCAGCTATGTGATTGTTGCCAGTGCAGTATCAGTGAAACGAACATATCAACAATTAGCACTTAAGTGCTCACTTTTGAACAATAATTAGCACTTAAGTGATCAGTTTTCACCACGATTGACACTTAAGTGATCACTTTTGATCACGATTAGCACTTAAGTGATCAGTTTAAGAAAAACTTGGCACTTAAACGATCGCTATTTACAACTTATGACACTAAAATAAGGACTTCTGAACTTGGTACCACTCCTTCATTTGATAAGCATTTGCAGGGACAATTGCAACAAACCAGCATCCCATTACCAGCAAATAATGCAGCAAATAATTACCAGCAATACCAGCAAACCATTACACCAATCCAAACATCTCAAGCAAAACTAAGCAAATTAGAATTGAGAATACACAAATAAGCAAGAGAACTTGTCAATGGTCACAACCAATGAATTTCAACCTTCCATTTCCACTATAGATTGCAGCAAACTTTTGTTCCATACAAAAATAGGCTAATACAACTATACTTACAAATTACCCAATATAAGTACATATTCCACTCATCTTCAACTATGATAGATTGAGAAACTTCTTCTCATCACTCACTTTACATTTGAGCATAAAATAGGATACATAACAGAATAACAGCACGATCAATGCTCGATAACACTTCCTTTCAATTTTTATTCTTGAAACTTTCTTCTTCAAATGATTGGCCAGAGATGCTAAAGCCTTCATTTCAGCTTGCATGGAGTCCACATCCTCCAATACATCCATTAATATAGGTGGGCATTGATGGCGTCCTTCAAGTAGATCCAAGATCACCTTTGTCGCTCGATCAGAGAATTTCGCATCAACCCATTTGAAATATTTACACGTCAAGCCTTCTCTATACCTGGCGCAACCATTAAATCTTCTTTCGAGATCAACCTTTTCCAAGATGTTCTTATTGAACTTGGCAACCCGCAAAAACAGCAACATTCGGCCTCTTGTTCGCTTCGTTAAAACGAATTTGAGTCGCTGCCGAAGCTGCTGCTTTCCATTTACAAGATTGAACTTGTAACTATGGGGACGAATCAAACTAGGGTTTCAATTGGGGAGAAGATAGCCGGTTAGGGTTGCAAATTGAGGGATTCTCTTAATTTTGGGATTTAGGGTTCTTATTTGGGGGAAAGAGCACTAAATTGCGTCGTTTTAGGGATGGGATGTTGACTGGACTCTCCAGCGAGCCATGTCGGCTTAAGAAACTAATTAAAAAAGCTAACGTCAGATTTTCGGCCAAACTGATCGGAGTTGGCACTGAAATGAGCGTTTTTCAAAAAATTTGGCACTAAAGTGATCCAAATGAAACTTTTGGCACTAAAGTGAACGCCGTACATAAGTTTTGGCACTTCTGCTGTTCTTCTCCCCATGTTAGTGATATTATTTGTCCGCTCTAATCAATGAAATGGACTATCAAATGAGTATATGCAATAGAATTTTGCCAATCAATCAATCATCAAGAATTTGAACATACATACTGCATGAAATATTATAACCTTATTGTCGCAACAATCGAAAGAGAAGAGCGACCATGTATAGTTTGTTGTTGTCACTGCAGTGAAATTCAAATTCACTTTTGTGGATTTGCTCCAGCCGCTCATCTATCTCAAGTTCAAAATGGTAGGCAATTCCTAAGCATTGGATTTGATCAATCAAGTTCAATTTCTGTGCAGGCAGCTGATCCATAGCACTTGTCAACAACATCTGTCTCACTTCTTCTTTCAATCTCTCGATTTGTTCGTCTATGATGCCAGAAGAACTCTCCGGTACATATAAAATTAAAAGTCCAAAATAAAAAATTAGAGGAAAATGACATAAACTTGGTAAGAAAGCAAGAAATATCTATGACCCGATCGACCACAATAAAAATGAATTGAAATTACCTAAAGATTATTCCATTAATACTAGTTTATTAATAGCAGAGAAAGTCTTTCTACATTTGTTAAGTCGTACGTCCATGCCACAAGGTTCACATAGAAATTTCAATCTTGTAAGGACAAACACATTCATGCAGTATCCAATCAACTGAAAATTCTTCTCTTCTTCTTGATCAAATGCTGTGGTATGGTGCTCGATAATCCAAGATAACTATATTCTATGCTCTTAGTTTTCAGAAAACATAACAACCGGAAAAATTTCAGAAAGCAATACAAGAAAAATAGCTTAAATGCTACCATTGAGTTGGAGTCAGAAGCATTTTTAAGAAAGTAATCCCCCCATATGCTTGGATGAAAATTTGCCGACCGTCGTTCAACTTTAGCTGTGTTTTTAGGAGGAGGAGGAGGAGGAGGAGGGATTGATGTAACCGGAAGAGACATTTTTTCTTTATTAGGCTAAGTTGTGGCTTCGGTTGAAATGTAAAGGAAACGCACAAAAGCTTTTATGAATGGGAATGCCTCCTTTCATTGGTATATATAGAAAAAGGTTTCCTATTGCAAGGTCACTCTTCATAGCTCTTGACTTATAAATATTCTCACAACCATAACTCCTAAGCTCAAGGACCACACTAAAAAGTTTGGCATATCTAGTTTCCAAAGAAAATTATTGATACGTAATTCTAAGAGTTTAGATTAGTTTATTCAAAAAACCGAAAAATTATATAATTACGGACATGTGATCACTCACACAATTAGTAGTTGTAATTAATCAGTGATGTTACTTCTATTATGTTCGTAAAATAAACGAGATAGTCCACATATTTTTCGTAAGGGTTAGCTCTAAAGTACATGTACGCAAACATGGAATAAAAAAATATTTATTAATGAGAAGAAAAAAATCATGAGATAATTTTCAAAATTTTTCTTTATCAATAATATTGGGGAAAGGCTAGTTGAGTTTCGCGACAATCTAATTTAATCGTGCTCTATTTACATTCGAAGAATTTCCAATTGAAGAGGTAGGTGCAGTGGTAGTGTTTTTTCTTTGTTTCTTACTCTTTTCTTTTTCCTCTCTTTTTTTCTGATAAAGCAACATCTAAAGTTCAACTTTTATTTAGTATGGGACACCTAAAACCTTTAAAAATTAAAAATAATAGGATTAATATCACGAAAAACCCTAAAGTAATACATTTGTGACAAATTTATCCAAAAATAATTTTTTGATCACTAAAAACCCCAAACCGATGCACCTGTGACAAATTTACCTAAAATTAATTTTTTGACCATCAAAAATTCCAAACTGGTACATTTGTGACAAATTTACCTTCCATTAGTTTCCGTTAAATTGAATTAATACCACAAAAAAATACAAACTAATACACCTGTGACAAATAGTGGGTAAAACCTAAAACTGGTATATCCATCAACTGTTGCGTGTCATTTAACAAAGCAATTTAACAGTAAAATTTAACGAAAACTAATAGAGGGTAACTTTGTTATAAGTGTATCAGTTTGGGATTTTTGAAGGTTAAAAAATTAGTTTAGGGTAAATTTATCACAGGTGTACCGGTTTGAGATTTTTTATGATATTAACCCAAAAGAATAATAACAAGTATAGTTATTAGAAATTTTTGTTCACGTCTTTTTGAAATCTTGTAGAATGACTTTTTTTTTTTCATTTTTTAAACTATAGAAGCAGGGTAAAAGACGTTTTCTCATTTACTTAAGAAACAATACTTTAATTTAACTAAGAGAGACAAGCTAGGTATAAGGTGTTTAAACCATGTACACAATAAGATCAATTTCACTCATGTCAGGGTAAGTTTAACGGGAAAATTATTCAAAAAGTTCTAAACCTATTATACGGTAGCCAATCTAGTCCTAAATTTCTCAATTTTACCAATTCAATATTAAACCTTTTGATAACTTGCCAATGTAATCCTTCCAACTAATTATGACCGAAAATCACTAACATGGACATGATTGAATTGGTAAAATTAAAAAGTTTAGGATTGAATTGACCGCTGTGTAATATGTTTAGTACTTTTTGGACAATTATCCCCAAGCTAAAGTTTATTGGTATATATTGAAAAAAATTTCGATCGCAAAGTCAATTTTCATAGCGAAGTAGTTTTGTGCATTGAATGAGTTCATCTCTATTTCAAGGACCATACAAAAGCTCTTGATTTATAGATATTCTCACAATCATAACTCCAAAGCTCATATGACTAAAAAGTTTGGTGTATCTAGTTCAAGGTTGATCCGTTGTCAATGAGTATCCGGGCTGCATGCGAGGCCTTGTATTTGACAAAAATGTAAAGTGCCTTGGTATGTCCCCTCCGTTCTAGAGGGAACTCTTCATCTGAAAAGGCTATGAGGTCCTTGAGGAGTATAGAACCCACAAATTCCTCCAATTTGTCATGATCGATAGTCTTGGGCACGTGGACTTCACTTAACACCTTCATTAGGACCTTATGATGCTTGACAGATGTCTGGAGTAGTTCAAGCAGAGAGATTTGCGTGGGCATCTTGTGCAATTGTTCAAATACATTGTATTCGCTAGCCTTAATCACAACCAGAAACTCCTTGACTTCTTCATCGATGACAAGTTTTGCAAGTTGGGCATTAGCTTGGCTATAGGTACGCCCAAATCTAGTAACCAAGTCGACATCGAGATTGTAGGACCAAGGGACTGCCTTATTATTACTATATTCATACGGTTGAGGTATCTCAATCACTATCCCTTCATCAGCTGTAGGTGTGCTTACTACGATCTCGTCATCATTGGACACGTCTTCGAGCGAAAGCATGTCTTCAAGCAAAGGGTCGAGCTTGTCCTTCCCGGTGTTCAATATAGCAAACCCCTCCTCCCAATTAATAACCACTTCAGAGATAGCAAAAACAATGCCTATGTGGTCAGCATAAATGATCATCCCAGCTTTTACCATTCTTGAGAATCTTTCTCTCATGATAGCCAGGGGAAAGACCTCATTACTCGGGTAATAACCAGTTTTCACTAACTCATTATAAATATCGGTAGTACACACATTTATATTCTTGATTCGACCAGCATCGAAACTAAATATGGCATTCATATTGCCCGCATGATCAGGGAGCGGGTTACTCTGAACATTCGGCTTAGCGGGCTAGAAGGAAAATGCCTTTGTGTCAAGCGAGTTCTAGACCCCGAAGCTTGAGAGTGATACAGTCGTCAGTTGAATGCCCTACTTCACTCATATGATAATCACATTTCTTGGACGGATCATAGTTATAGAACTGCTCGGGGTTGGGCTGCTTTGGCTCAGTTGTAAGCAAACTTTTCTTTCGGAAGACTGCCAGCACTTGAGACAACGACCCGGGGAGGGGGGTGAATTGCCTCTTGTTGTTCCTCCTCCGAGAGAGTTGACGATCCATGCTATGTTGTTGAGTTTCTGCTACTTGGATCGCTGGAGCGACATTAACATTCTTCCGGCTTGGCTGGGTATACGTGACATTGTCTTCAGCTATCGGCTCTTTCTCCTTTCTTGTGCTAAATCTTTTGGTCAAAGAAGACGGCTCCACAAACCACCCATCTTTTAGCCCTATCTCAATCTGTTCGCCTAAAGGGATGAGTTGATTGAAGTTGTCAGCCGGAATGGCTACCATCCGATTATGGTACTCGAATAAGAGAGTTTTAATAATCATCATCTTCAATTCACTATCTATGGGTTCTGGGATAACCTGAGTGGCTATATTTCTCCATCTGATAGCATAATCCTTGAACGACTCAGTCTTTTTCATCTGAGCACGCTCATGGTCTTCATGGGTGGGAATGATGTTCGTTATGAACCTGTACTATTTTAGAAATGCATCACTAACTTCCTTCTAGGTTTTGAGGCCATTTATCTTCTTCATGAAATACCAATTCAAGGCAGGACCCATCAGACTTGCTTGAAATGCATCGATCATTAGGAGTTCATTATCAACGTATCGGGTCATTTGTATGTGGTATAGCTGTAAGTGGGCTTTTGGGCAGGAGGTGTCATTGTACTTGTCAAAATCCGGCATCTTGAACTTCTTCGGGATTTTGATCTGTGAGTAAAGAGACAAGTTGATTGAGGGTGAATCATGTGAGCCTTCCAGTTGCTTCACTCTCTCTTCAAGTTTGTTGACCCGTTCATCAGGTTTGTCCTTGTTGACGATAATCTAGATAGGGTCATCTACTAAATCGGGAAGATCGCCATCTTCCTCACTATCGGCGTTCTTTCCACCTTCATGCTTTGGGGCTGATGCCTCGGAGGATGCAGGAATAGGAGTCAGTCGAAGGGCTTTGATCTCGGCGGACATCTGTTGCATTGCGGCGAGGAATTGCTTCATTTGGTCCTTAATGCCAACGACACGATTTTGTAAGTCAGTTTGCTTGGCCATTCTAACTCTTCACCGCGTACGAATAGGCAATCGTGATCGATCCGTAATTACCTGATCTGAAAATAAGTGAGGCATAAGTACATGATAAAGACAAAGTTGGCCCATGACATGCTTCTAGTCTTTTTCCACTTTTTTTTCGTTTATTCATGAAAATATTCGTATATAAACAAGACTTTATGAAAAAGTGATCTAGGCAAAAAAATAAAAAATAAAAACAACACCGTAGATGCAACCTAGGAAATAGAAGCACAAAAATCCCTAATCATAAAACTAGGAAAAACTAAAATTGAGACTCCCTAGAAACTGAAAACAAATTCTCTAAAGCTTTTTTTTCACACCATTTTTCTTCTTCTTTTTTTTGTAAGAAAAAAAAAGACAACGGCAAACTTCTCAAGGAAATAATTACCTATGACACATCCAAGAAAATGAAGATATAGATTGAAAATAAATTCTCTAAAAAAGCTTTCTTTAAAAAAAAAGGACTCAATGATTATTACTTCTAAATTAAAAACCAACCTAGACCTATCATGGATCAACCCGAAATATGCAATAAGTAAATAAATTGCAAAACGGAGAGTTCAGAAGACTTACTTTATCCGGTAGGACCATGACAATCACATAGACATGCGCATGAAATGTGAGGTTCGATTTCTATCAAGACTCTGGCTTGCAAAGTGGAGGTGCGAGGATTACCAGGCTAAATCAGTCATGGTGGTGGTTAGGCCGGGGTTCCCCTAACTCCGGCTTAGTCAAGGAACTGACCCGGGTTGCAAAGGGTGGTTGGAACTCAATGACACCGTTAAAGAACTTTCGAGACTAAGGAGGGCGACCCGTACCACGTGGGTGTGGTCAGGGTATCCGCTGTCTCAGTACCATTCTAAACTTGTACTGCCCAGGTCCGACAGCAGGTAGTGTGTGCGGTGTAATGTAAATGCAAGGAATGCACAATAGATTATATCATATAGCGCTTTGTGCATAAAATAAACCATACATTCAAACACCTCCCTGCAAAATAAGGGTTAACAATCACGCCTCCCTTTTTACCTCACATTCTGCAAAAACATTTAACACCTAAAATGTTAGGGACATACCTGAGATCCTCATTGCCAAACAAAAATATTTTTTGAAAAGAAAAACAAGCCTAAGTCCACTAAGAGTTTTAACTCAAATCCCCAGCGGAGTCACCAAGCTGTCGTGACCTCAATTTCTCAAGTTAATGAATTATTAAGTCTAAGCTTAACTCGGGCTCTCTAAGCCCTACCAATTCGCAACTTAGGGTTTAAGTTTTTAACATACAAAAGTTTTCATACTTGGAGCCGCCACTAATCTATTTGTGGTAGGTCGATTAGAAACGTAAATAAAATATAAGGAGATATGTTTTATTCCTACGACCCAAAGATTCTAAGCTCAGGGACTTGGTTACGCTAAATCTAGTCTAACTCTCTTTTGGTACCTTTTCTTTTAAAAAATATTTATACAAGCAGTCTCGATCCATTTTATTTCCTAATCACTAGTATGTGAGGAATTCATGTGGGTGCGCAAATCACCAATTTAACACCCAAGAAAGCAATAAATAGATTGCAAGATTAGAAAAATGACGTACCTTAATGCAACGCAAGCATCTGCATTGTTAGTAGAAAATTATACAGACAATCCTAATATGATTTCTAACAAAACAAGGCACCCGAGGTATTTTTTTTTAGGGTTTGCACTTTATTAAAATGCAAACTAACCTATATGCAATAATGTGCAAAAATGATATGCGATTAATGCAATCTAGCATGCGAACTATATGTCATGCGACGACGTGACCTAATTCTAATGACGGAAAAATGATTTATTTTTGGTATTTTTCCAATGAAATTCGGAATAACAAAATGCCTAAAATAACATGCAATCTAACAGCTTCTTTTTTTGATATTTTTTATTAAAATTCGAAATTAAAAGTTACTCAAATTGAGAATGCTTTCTATGCTAATCTATCCTAAAGTAACTCATTCTTTTTGGGATTTTCATGGAAATTCGGAATCTAAAAATAACCTAAATAATCTATTAGGATTAGAATAACACCTAATTTAAACTAGGAAATAAATTATCTCAAGTCCTAATTTAAATTAAATAATTATCCTATCTTCTAGATACATTTAAGGTTCCATAAACATGCAAAACTTCTAATTTAAATCCTAACTAACATATTTTTGGATTTTCGTTATTTAAAAAAAAATCAAACAAAGATAACAACCGTGTTCAAACAACCCACGCAATCTGTAAGATTCTTCAAATTTAGATAAGGCAAAGAAATCAAACTAATTGTCATATCTATAGGGTTATAGATATCGATAGAAAGTTAATTGTTCAAATTTGAAAAACAAATAAAATCTATTATCATATCTAAGTGATTATGGATAAGATAACAATTTTTCGTATTGCCGCGTATCGTATCTTAGGGATAAGGTCGGATAGTTGTCCAGATATATTGCCAAATTACGAAAAATTCCTAATTTTGGACATTCTTAAGCATTGCGGATAAAGAAAACATTATCCTAAAAATTTCTAGCAATGCACAGAATATTCACCAAAATATTTGAAATATAAAAAAAAACTAGGAAACTAAATATTCTGAAAGTATTGGATAACATTCTTACCTAATTTCGAGATATTTTCAAATTTGACTTCACTGGTCAACCTACAAATAAGTTACCAAGGAATTCAAAGAATTTGTCCCGGCTTTAGTGAAGTATTACCCGGAGCCGTACACGATGAAATACAGCACTGCAAACGCTATATGAGGTGTAGAACGGCAGCTCGGGTGCAGCGGGTGACGCTCAATGGCTTCACGACATAGTAAATTTGTCGCCGTTGGCTCAAACTGTTGCGGAACGGAGCAGCAGGTTCACAACTGATTACTGGAGCACAGATGTCGTCAAGCGGCTAGGACTGATCGCAGTGGTGCAGCATGGAAGAATAGTGGCAAGCGGCGATCGTAGAGGGAGCTCTTTGGCTGGGTGCGTCAAGGATCGACAGCAGAGGACAGCAATGTCGTTGCCGGAACAGGGAGCTTGGCTACGTTGGATTGTCACCAAGGAAGCAGCACCGAGTCGTGGAGTTGGAGGAATTTAGTCGTGGCGGTGAAGACACACACCCAAGGAAGAGGACGACTCTTCTCTCCCTTTTAACTCTCGCGTTTTCTCTCTGTATTTCTTGTGTGTGATCAGATCCAAAAGAAAAAGTGCCCGCCCCCTAGCTCTGAATGTGTGGGCTTTTTATAGTGACATGATATCAAATTTTGAGACAATAAAAAGAAATATACTCTTTCATTTTCTCTCAATCAAGTGAGATTGATTTTTATTTCTTCTCCTTTTTGCTATACTGCCAATATTACATGAATATGGCCAGAGGATCATGCACGATGTAACATTCTGACTTTTTGATCCTTTTCCCGAGATTTAAGAAATGAAATTGATTAATGCACTATAGTGAGATCTCACCTGGAACAGCGCATTCACGGGATGCTAACCTTAGGGGTAGGGCTATTACGAGATTGAGTTCGCACGATCAAAGAACTCGACTTGGGTTCGATCTTCGACCTTATGGATTGACGAGGGAATGTTTTGAGCCAATCGAGACCGGTTTATTTGATTGATCGTGTCCGAAGGGAACTAGTAACAAACCCTCGCAGTTATATGACAACCGAGGTCGTCCCGGGTAGAGTAAACTTAAACGTGATTTGACTTAGTATCGGTCACGGGTCGAGAGCGCGTAATCCCAATGAGCCACCCGTTAGCCAGAGATAAGCTAAAGTCGCGATTGTTCGATTTTAGTCATTTTTTGGAATTCGGGCCCTAGAATCGAGAATTTTGAAAGTTACAATTTTGAGCGGCCGATGACGTTTTTGGCTTGGCCAACCTTGGGGCCACCCATTTCTGCAAAAAAATGGATTTCGATTCGGGACCGGAAAAATTATGATTTTGCTCCTTGGGACACCGACGTTGATTTTGAGCCCGTATGAGATTATTTTGAGACCGATGAAATTTTGGGGTGGCTACGTACATTTAGAGTTGCTACGGTCAAAAATTAGAATTTTGGCTCGGAAGTGAAAATAATATTATTTTATTCCCCAGGACTTTGCAGTCGATGTTTGAGGGCTTAAGAAGCTATTTTCGCGATTCCGACGTCATATTATGTTGGCCACACACATTTGGGGTTGGTATAGCCAAAAATTGGAATTTCGCCCCGGGACCGGAAAAATGACCATTTTGCCCCTGGGCTATTTTTGGGTTCCAAATTTTAGAAAATTTTTGGGATTATTAATAATGGATTTTCAGCTCAATTATTGGACCTTGGATACTTTTGCCCCTTAATAATTGGATAAAGATGAACGAGGACCGTCGAATTAGAGGTATTTTGGTCAAGTGGCCCAGATTTGTGACACGTAGCACCCTTTAGCCCCCTATATTTGACCAGCTTGACCCTCTCTCTCTCCTTCTCTCCATTTTCGGCTAGACCTCCCACCAATCAACCTTCCTCCGCGTTTCCTCCTTCTTCGCCGGCTTCTCCCCCTTGGCTGCTTGGAGTTCGCCGTCGCCGGAGCACCGCCAGCCACTGTCGCAGCTGCTGCCTCGTCTAGCCACCAGCATCACCGCCCCACCTCGTCTCTCTTTCTCTCTCTTTCTTTCCTATTCGGCGCAAGGAACCGCCGTGTACCGTCGCTTGGAGGCCGACCGCCGTTGCGCCGGAGCCCGATCGACCGAGCTACTGCCGTCGTGACCCTCCAGCTGCCCGTACGTCGCCGTATGTCGCCGTCCGTATGCCGTTCGTATGTCGCCACGCGATGCCGCCGCTGCCGCTGCTGGTCCGCTATCCCCGCCCCTGTTCAGATGAGTTGTCCTATTTTTCTAGGGTAAGTGACTTCCCCAATCGTCACTTAGGACCTCGAGTATTTCTAGACTTGTTTAGGACTTGATTTAGGTAAAATTGTGGCTGTTTTGTGGCTGTTTGGGGACTGAATTAGAGGCTGGATATTTGCTGGTTACGGACTGATTTGGCGATGAAAATTTGAGGTTTAGTAGATTGGATAGGGCTGCGATATTGTGGATCGATCGGGATTTATTTGTGTGATTGATAGGGATTGTTATGGCTTCATTGTGCTTAATTTATCAATTGTGTTTGTGATTTGTTGGCTGGATCGAGATTGTGTGTTGAGCTGAATATGGCGTGGCTGTGTGCCGTGTGAATGTGGTTGGCCGTGAGGTGTGGCGGTGTGATAGTGTGAATGCGCATTGAATTTGTGTGTTAAATGTGTATGGTCGTGTGGTGTTTGTGTGACGAGAATGTGCATTTGTGGAGTGTGGGTGAGGCGTGAGGTTGTGTATGACCGTGGTTGTGGTTGGTCATGTGTATGTGTGGTTTGAGTGGAACGAGGATACGGAAACGTGGGATTGGTTGGAAAGGATCCGTCCTGAGGCGTGTACGTTTACGCGAGATGATGCCGTCCCTGACGAGGTGACGATGCCCGGCCCGATGGGGTGTCGATGCCTAACGAGGTCAGAAGATCGTTGGCCTGATGCGTTTTACGCGGACACGGTAATTAAGGAAAGGGAGAGGTAGGATTCCGTCCTGAGGCGTGTTTGTTTACGCGGGACAATGCCGTCCCTAACGAGGTGATGATGCCCGGCCCGACGGGATGTCGATGCCTGACGAGGTCAGAAGACCGTTGGCCTGATGCATTTTACGCGGGCGCGGTAGTGGTGGAAGAGTTGAGAATGAGCGGGAATTGGCTTGAGGTGCGAGGTTTGAGAAAGTGACGCATGGTGTGAGTTAGCGTACGAGTGTGTTTGTATCGCGTGATGTGATACTTAATTATGGGGTAGAAACTGCTAGACACGATATGGGATGTGCCCAAGTGGTTTCTGTCTTATAATTGAGGCACGCGCGTGTCTACGATTCCTTGCTATGATGTGCTGGCTGTATTATGGTCTAACGTGCAGGAACGTGCATGATGGTTCCAGGTAGGTTTGTGTGTAATTGTTAGATTGATTGATCGTTGTGTGAGATGCGTGTTCTGTCTGGCGGTACATGAGTGCCTATGTGGGGTTTGGGGTTGTACACTTATTGAGATTTGTCTCATAGTTGTATAATCCGTAATTTCAGACTCCCAACCTTAGACCCGGGAAGTTCACCTCTTCTTTTTGGAAGTTCGAGGAACCACCTTTGGTGCCCGATGGAATTGCAGGTGAGTGTTCGGAGGCTCAAGCCCAAAGAATCAGGAGCAAAATGGAAGGCGACCAGTAGGCATTCCCTAGGCTATTTTAGGGGTTGTTTAACTTGGGTTATTCGATAGTGAAGTTAAGATAACCAGACCCTAATCTTTTGTTATGACGGTGATTTCGGATGCTAGTTTGATAATTATGTCTGTAATATAATGTTAGTTTTTGTGGTGCAATAATATTGTATGAAATGTTGTTATTGTTGTTTGTTTGTTCTGTTGTTCTACCCCGTTGTTGTCATCTTTCTGTCCGGGGTTTTTATATTCGTTTCCGCATGTGGCTCTGATGTTTGGGTTGGGTCGGCAACGTTCCTGGGACGTCGCATTATTTCGACCGGAGCGGGATGTCGCGAGCTCGATGGGGTTCGGAGCGTGACACACGAGTTCTTTCTTCTTTATTCAATGTTGATCAATTTTCTTGCTCTCCCCATGTTGACCGAATTTTGCTCAATTTTACGGCTCAATGCATAATTTTCCTTCCAAGCGTGGATGAGATTCTCCATATGCAAATCGGTGGCCGCGTACGTAGTGCTCTTCTTTATATTTGTTCCTTCAAATAGTTAAGCATGTACGAATATACTGGGAATCCACGCCGATTGCATTGTTTGTGACAAAAATCTTGATAATATCAAGCTTTATTGTTTCAAATTTTCATCAAATTTTCCTCACTTGATACACATGACTTTAGCCACTGCGGGCTTAGTCCAGTTAAGCTCAAAACCATTCATTTGAGTACATCCACCGCCAGTCTAATGGAAATGCAATTATATGGGCCTAATTACTAATGTAAATGCTTCTAATCTATATGCAATTTAACTATTATTTTTGTTTAGGGGCCAAGATCGATCCCTAATTTTCTATGCAATAAACAACTAATTATGTCGCCAAAATTTAAGTGTCAACACTTGACCTTCGGTAGCTTTGAGAACCATCCAAGTAAGCGGCAATAGATACATATTCCATCTTTGCATTGGCATCATTCTCATCACATTTTTGAAAGACTTTTCAAATGTCTAAAAAGAATTCAAGATATTCGTCAAGACTCCCAAGAATTGTTTTGTACCCAAGTGTGCTTTTCTGGATCTCTAGATAAGTGACAATACGTATGTATTCTATCTATCTTAATTAGCATCAACATTTACATTGCATGAGAAAATGGGATTAGATTCCTTGGAATCCGTTCTCGACGAAAAGATCATTGAATTGCACAGTTTACATTATTAGCATTTACATCGCATTCTTTATTGCATATCATTGCATTTTGAACATGGGATTAGATTCTTTGGGGTCCCAAAAAAAAAAGATTGTTGCATTGCATTTGCATGATTTAAATTTAGGTGTCATCTATTCTTTGAAGGAAACCTCTGCGAGCTCTCCAGCAGCTGTTGACACCTAAATTTTAGCAATCCCTTAACATTAGTTCACATTTTCATTATAGGCATTAGTAACACCTTCATAGCACTCAAGTGGGTCCGGTTGTGAATGACATTGGCTCGATCAATGATTGCATTGTAATCGGCCTAATATTTCCCTTTTGCCTAAATAAGATTACATGCGGTGATTATGGCTGGCTGCGAATGGTGAATGAGAGAAAAAAGGAAACAATTCTGATCGGGAGCTAAGAAAAAAGAAGAAAAGCTTGTGCAGATTTAATCAACATGATGGATCAAGAAGCTTGACCATTGCAAGATTTTTGCGCGAAACAAAGAGGAAACTAGGTGCTGATTGGGTCGAATTTCAATTGGGACAAGGAGATCAATCAATCCAACAAATTTCGATCAGCTAAATGGAGGAATTGGTGGGATATTTTCTGAGAATTAGACAGCTCAGTCAAAGAATTGGTCATGGAAAGATTAGGAGCTTGTAGTGATAAGAATGAACTAAATCCCCATTCTTTCGTGAGCACCTCCAGATTTCATGAAATTCTTTTTGGCAAGACACATTCTGAATAATTGAAATCGTGATAGGAATCTATGGGATTTGTCCAGCAATATGGAAAGAAGTAAAACTCAAGAAAAGCCGAATGAAAAGATTGATCGGAGAGGAAATTAAGGAGATAATGCTAGTCGTGAAATCGTAAATAATGGCAAGTGAATGTGGACACGTTCAAGGCAATATGAGTGGGAGCGGAAAAGGCAACCTGAAAATTTCAAGGAGAGGCGAGATTTGAAGCACTAATTCACGGCGAAAAATCAAGTCTAAAATTCCGCAATTCCCATGATCATAGGAGCACAGGTTCAAACTTTCTAATGATAAATGGAAGTCTTTTGATATAAAAAGGAGGATGGTTGAGCCATTGCAAAATAGGGAGTGAAGCTCGAAATAAAGAGAGATCAAAATACGTGAAAAACAAAAGAGTTCTTTTCTATGGCTATAGTTCCACCACATCCCTCTCATCCGTAATTTGCAGCAAATTTCTTTGCTCCAGTGAGCCTAGTTGCGTCGCTTTTGCTACACCTCGATACTGTGTTGTCGCTTTATGCTGCTGCATTGTTGCTGTTTACTGCTGCATCGCTGCTGCTCGCTGTTGTTTACTGTTGTTCGTCGTTTGTTGCTGTGTCGCCGCTGTTCGTTGTTGTTTGCTACTGTTCGTTGCTGTTGCATCCTCGCTGCCGCTGTTTGCCGTTATTGTTGCTGCTGCTCATCGTCGTTGTTCGCTGCTGATTGCTACATTGCCACTGCTTGTTGTCGTTTGCTGTTCATCATTGTTGTTCGTCGTTCGCAGTTGCTGTTGCGCCACTGTTCCCGTTGTTTACTGCTGTTCTCTTCTGCTATCTGCTATTATTTGTTGCTATTCGTTGCTGTTCATTATTGCTGTATACCTTCGGTTGCTTTCCATGGTTCACTATCAATTTCTCGTAGTTAGCTCAAACCATGGTGATGGTGAGGTCGGTTTAAATTTGTGGATTGTTAATACATGATTTTAATTGCATGTCATTTAGTTAATAAAACCTTAGGTTATCCAGTTATATTTTCTTTGCATTAACCAAGATATATTAGGGTGTTTGGACCTCAGACTTTAAGGTCAAATGTTTAATTTTATCTCGACATGATTGTTGATCCGCAAAAATATTTGTTTGAAATAAAGAGAAACTGTACTGAAAGGGCGTTAGATTACTCTAGCGTAACCAAGTCCCCAAATCCCTTGAGTTTCTAGTTCGCAGAAGTAAAATGTACTTTCACATTTTACCTAGCTGTCTAATCGGCCCATAACCGATTAGTGGCGACTCCAAAAGGTAAGATTAATTACATGATGGATTGGGTATCAAATTGTGGTCAGATGGGCTTGGGAGAGTCCACACTAAACTCGAACTGTGACATTCCGAAATTTCCGCCAATTGGAGTTTATAAAATAACTGGATTTTATGAAATGTGCTCGTAGTAAATTCTCGCCCGGAACTGATCATTCCTGGGAATGCTAACCATTAGGAAAAGGCTAATAGGGGAATTAAATTCGCGCGACTAAAGAAAATTCGATCGTGAATGGATTTCGACCATTAAATCGCGTAAGTGATATTTTGAGCCACTGTTGGCCGATCCAAGGATAGTTAGGGGTCAATTCGCCACAGTCCTAATAGTGGATCGCGGGTGATTCCGTTGGACCACGAAACGACTTGACGAATGATTTCGAAATTATACCGAACGATCGTACCCCTCGGATCAAGTGATTGATCTTCGCGATTTTAACGACAATCGAGGTCATCACGCACCGGATGGACTTGCACGTGACTCGATTTAGTATCAGTCATGAGTTGATTCTGCGAATTTCCCCAGCAAGCCGCCCGTTCGCTCGAGAAACGCTCGAGTTGCGTTTAATAGAATTTAATTATGGAAATTTTGCCTAAATTGGACACCGAAAAATTTGGAAATCACACCGGAACATTAGGACGACGTTGCACGTGACACGTGTCAATTTTTGGTGCGCTCAATTCCTTTGGAAAAACTCGATTTGGACAAGAAACGGAGAAAGTGACCAAAATACCCCTATAAGTTAATAAAGGGTTAGTTTTGTTGGACAAGGGCATTTTGGTAAAATGCCAAAAAGGGGTCAAAAATTACTATTTAGGTCAAGAAGCTCTCTCTCTCCTCTCTCTCCCCCTCCCATTCGGCTCCCCTCTTCCCGTGAACACCCCTCCCCCTTTCATTTTCTTCTTCTTTCTTTTTGGCCGTGAGTTGCTTTGGCCGTGAGCTCCATCGCCGGCACCGCCGCTCGCCGCCACCACACCGGACCACCCTCAAGCCACCACCACCAGCCGCCGTCCCTCTCTTCCTCTCCCTTTTTCCCTCTTTCTCACGCGAGGCAAGACCCACGCGCAAGCCACGTCGTCGCCGTCTAAGCTGATCGCCGCCACTCGGGAGTTGTACGTTGTCGCCGTCATCCCCGATTAAGGGCCACCGCTCCCCGTTCTAGCCGATTAAGTCTAGAACTTGGTGAGTCATACTCTAATCCCGATTTAGGATTTTGGGTATCGCCGAACAATTTGATTTTGGGTGAAATTGGACTTGCGCGGGTGCGAAATGTTGGGGCTTTAGATCGGGATTGTATGGCGGGCCTTAAGGAATTAATTTGGAATTTTTGGAGGACGATTTGAGGGAATTTCAAGCTGTGAATCACTGTTCACGAGCTGTAAATCACTGTTCACGAGGCTGTGATGCTCGGTTCGGGACGCAAGATGGATTTTTAGAACCAGTATTTAATGGCGAGAAAGTCTCGTGAAGGACCGGAATCGATTTGATGTCGTTTGGTTAGAGAAAAATAACAATTTCTATGTTTCTAGAACGCGGGTAAGTCGTGTCTAAACCTAATTTAGGACTTCGGGTATCGACGGATGATTTCGGACGAAATCAATATGGAATTAGGTGTGGAATGGTATGAATAGGGAGTGAAAATTTTATGGCGGGCTGTAGAAATTAATTCGCGCATTATTTATTAGAAATTCAGAAAATTGGGCTGCGAATTTACTGTTCACAAGCTTCGAAACACTGTTCACAAGCTGTGAATTACTATTCACGGGGCTGTGAGGGTCCGATCGAGGTGCGGGTTGAATTTTTGGAACCTAGAAATTATGGCGAGAAAGTTCCGTGAAGGACCGGATTTGATTTGACGTTGTTTGGTGGGAGAAAAATAGCAATTTTCGTATTTTATGTGCATGTGAGATATAATTGAGTTGCGATGGTGAAATTAATTGTATAATTATGCAATTGGTGGATTGAATTATGTTTGCAGTGTGCACGCATGGGCCAAAATGAATTAATTGTGATATTGGCCATATGGAATGCTTTGTGAGCATAATAATCACGTGTGAAATGCTGCGTGCACGGGCCACGTGTGACGGGCCAGTTGAGTGGCAAGTGTGTGTTGCGCGTGTGAATTAAATGAGAAATTTTGTGTGGATTGGGAAAGTGAGATTGTGGAAAGTGTGCCGTCCTGAGGCGTGTACGTTTACGCGGGACGATGCCCGGTATTACCGGAAGACTGCCAGCCTGAGGCGTGAATTTCTACGCGGGTTGTGCAGTAGGTGGTAGATGTTGAGCCTGAGGCGTGTACGTTTACGCGGGCAAGAAATATGGCCTGAGGCGTGTATTTCAACGCGGGCCGGAAATGATGTGATGAGTGGTCGCAGTGTACCTGAGGCGTGTACGTTTACGCGGGTCACTGGCGAGTGATGTGGGAAGTGTTGTGGAAAGTGGTCTGTCGCGACCTAAAATTTTCCCTCAGGCTAATGGATTGTTAAGACTAAGCCTAACTCGGGCCCTCCCAAGCCCTACCAATTCGCAACTTAAGATTTAAGTTTTTAACGTGCAAAAGTTTTCATGCTTGGAGTCGCCACTAATCTATTTGTGGTAGGTCGATTAGAAACCTAAATAAAACATAGGGAGATATGTTTTATTCCTACGAACCAGAAATTCTAAGTTCGGGGACTTGATTACGTTAGATCTAGTCTAGCGCCCTTTCGGTACCTTTTCTTTTCAAAAAAAATGCTTCGCATGCAGTCTGGATCCATTTTATAGCCTAATTACTAACATGTGAGGTGTTCATGCGAGTGCGCGAACCACCAAAGTAACACCCAATAATCGAAACATTAAATAAATTGCAAGATTGGGAGAATTACTTACCTCGAAGCAACGTAAGCATCTGCATTGTTAGCTAGAAAATCACATCAACAATCCTAATATGATTTCTAATTAACAAGCAGTTCACTCAATATTTTTTAGGATTTTCACTTATTTAAATGAGAACTAACCTATATGCAGTGCATGTAATACGATTACTATAATGCAATGACGTACAAAGCATGCCTATTTTAACGTGACTCGCAATTTCATGACCCTAACATATAATCACTAAATGATATGCAAGCAATGACATGTCATATATGATGACACGGCAAGTTAGGAATGACGCGGCAAGTTATGAATGACGTGATAAGATGACATGCGACGTGGCAAGTAGCAATGACATAGCAATGATAATGCAAGCATGATGCAATTAATCTATATGACATGCACATGATACCCTTTTTGTATTTTTTGTTGAAATTCGAAATAAAAAAAATGCCTAAAATAACATGCAATCTAACAACTTCTTTTTTTGTTTTTTTTTATTAAAATTCGAAATCTTAAAATAACCTAAATAATCTATTAGGAATAAAATAACACCTAATTTAAACTAGGAAATAAGTCATCTCAAGTCCCAATTTAAATTAAATGATTATCCTATCTTCTAGATATATTTAGGGTTCCCTAAACATGCAAAATTTCTAATTTAAATCTAACTAACAAATTTTTGGATTTTTTTTATTTAAAAGGAAAACAATTAAACAAAGATAGCAACCACATTCAAACAAAACACGCAATCCGCAAGATTTATTCAAATTCGGATAAGGCAAAGAAATCAAACTGACAATCATATCTATAGGGTTATAGATATTGATGGAAAGTTGATTGATCAAATTTGGCAAGCAAATAAAATCTATTATCGTATCCAAGTGATTATGGACAAGATAACGATTTTCCGTATCGCCGCGTATCGTACCTTAGGGAT
Source organism: Syzygium jambos (assembly GCA_031216235.1). Classification (NCBI taxonomy): domain Eukaryota; kingdom Viridiplantae; phylum Streptophyta; class Magnoliopsida; order Myrtales; family Myrtaceae; genus Syzygium; species Syzygium jambos. The sequence goes on along the minus strand of CM062230.1, from coordinate 17,796,348 downwards.
AAGGTCGGATAGTCGTCCAGATACGTTGTCAAATCAGGAAAATTTCCCAATTTTAGATATTTTCAAATATTGCGGATATAGCGCACATTATCCTAAGATATCTAGCTATCCACCAAAATATTCACGAAATATTCAAATACCCGAAAACTAGGAAATTAAATATTTCAAACAATATTCGGATAATGATCTTACCTAAATTGCGGATAATTCCAAATTCGAACTCGGTGGCGGATCGGGCTTGCGGATCACGGGATGGCCGATGGCGGATGGACCGGCTCAGCTCGTGGTGGTGGTGGAGCTCGACTGGCTTGAGGGACTCACGGCCAAAGCAGCAACGGTGGGGTTGCTTACGGTCGTGGTTGGCACGGTGGAAGGCTTGTTTCGCCAAAAGAAGCCTGTAAAGAGACTAAAGTGGACACAATGACTCGTTGACTTCGTTAGTTCCACTGAGCAAAGAAACAGGAGGGACTCATGTTGCCATAGTGGAGACGTTGAAGGCCTAAAGCTTGACTTTGACACGTCAAGGCCACGGATCAATTGAAGATGCTGCCTTGCTGGTTTCTCTGGGCGTTCGCTGACTGTTGGAGCAGCGTCTGAAGCGTGGAGGATGGGCTCACCGAAAATTGCTGGAGCAGCGTCGACGTCTCAGACTGGTGGAGTTGACAAGTGGCTGTTTTGACGAGGCTGGGACTGAGCTGCTCCTCTGGGACCAGCGAAATCAGTGACGCTGTTATGCACTCAGAACAGAAGCAACGGAGGGGATCAGCAGCGACAGCAAGATTGAGCAGGGGAGTTGGGGATCAGCAGGTCCTCGTCGTCGCTCAGTGTGGGACAGCAGGTCGCGGTGGAGCTTCGGTGCAGGTGGCTTCGTCAGTTGCAGGATCTCACCGGGTCAGCAGCAACATCCACGTTGGACAACAATGAGGCGCCCTGTTCAGCAAAGGGCACGGTCGAAGACTTGGCCACGGAAGGGGGTTCGGTCGCTTGGTGCTCGGCCGAACTCTCCTCAAGCTCTCCGTTTTCCTCTCGTATCTCTCTCACTATGTGTTCTCGCTCACGTGTGTCTCTCAAAAATCGTCTTCTGAAAATTGTCCGAGCCCCCCTTTGCATAACGACGTATTTATATCGCAACCTTAGGTTAATTGACCGGATTTTCTAGTCCTAATGGGCTTTGGCTTAGGCTTTATCCTTTAATTTTTATTTAATTCCAAATTGGCTGAATTAATTTGGGCTTTTCTTTAATTAAGCTTAATGGGCTGATTTAAGCTCAAATTGAGACAACCAAGGCCTTTTAGACTTGTGATTTTTGGCCCTTGTCTTCCGAGTGAGCCGAGTTTCGTTCAGTGCTCGAGCTCGGTTTGCGCGATGGATTTTCAGTTCACTCGCCACTGCCGGTTCGATGTGGAATGTAACTAACCTACATGAACTTAAACTATATGCTATGCAATTTTAATATTTTTGTTTAGGGGTTAAAATTTAATCCCTAATTTTCTATGCAATATTTACCTAACGGGATCGCCAAAATTTAGGTGTCAACAGCTGCCCCTCTTTGAAAGTGAGCTTGAAGAGGTTGCATTCAAAGACTAAACTGATGCCTAAATTTTGCCATGCAAATGCAATGAATGTTATTTTTGTCGGGATTATAAGTCCCATTTTGAAATGCAATAAGAAATGATGCATGCTGACGTGAATAAAACATACCTGGAATTACTTACCTAACTTGAGTGGTGAAGTAATTTGAGGCATTGCCATGATTCTTGAGATTGTTGGCAAATGTTTGGACCCTATCCCAAAGGTATTGCTTGATGAACGTTGATGAACTTCGGTGACCTGCAATTCAGTCAAGACATGCGAAGAAAGCTCGATGTATCCAGTTATCATCTGGGGTTCTCGAGAGAAAAATTTATCAAAATGGAAAATGTTCCGACCTTTACAAACTACCTATACATCGCCATAGGCACTTGTAAAGATTTGGCCGCTACACCTATATCTTTCCTCATAGGCGTGTCACGGGGGAATCCTCTGAGATTGGGAGAATAATGTGCCTAACAAAATATCTAGTTATCATCTAAGATATTTGAAAGGACTTTATTGATAAATACCCGGATATCGTCGCAGGTACTTGGGTGAGATATCCGGATTTCTCCTCGGATACTCGGATGAGACACCTGGATTTCTCCTCAGGCACTCGGATGAGAAATATGGTGAGATATCCGGATTTCTCCTCGGATACTCAAATGAGATACCTGGATTTCTCCTCAGGCACTCGGGTGAGACACCTGGATTTCTCCTCAGGCACTCGGTTGAGGGATATTATGAGATATCCGGATTTCTCCTCGGATACTCAAATGAGATACCTGGATTTCTCCTCAGGCACTCGGGCGAGACACCTGGATTTCTCCTCAGGCACTCGGTTGAGAAATATTGTGAGATATCCGGATTTCTCCTCGGATACTCAGATGAGACACCTGGATTTCTCCTCAGGCACTCGGATGAGAAATATGGTGAGATATCCGGATTTCTCCTCGGATACTCGAATGAGATACCTGGATTTCTCCTCAGGCACTCGGATGAGAAATATATAGACGTCTGAACATTGTCGAAGACGCTGAGTGACTGCAACAAAACTGATTAGATATGGAGCCTGTTGATTGCTCGAACAAGTGAACGAATACCTGGATAAACATAGGCACCTGAAAGGGTAGAGACATACTTACCTGTTGATATCTCTGATTCTTGAGTGTGTGTCTCCTGCTAGACACGGTTATAGACAACAAATAATATGCATTCATGGGCAATCAAGAACACATATACTCATGCACTATAAATTCAATTGGTTTTCATGCATGATGGTTTTGTCAAATCAGCATTACTAAATTTCACTGGCGAAAATCATGATAAGACAATCTGAACTCATAAGTGGGCGTCTTGAAAATGTTAAATGAGGGACCTCCGGTCTGAAAGGGCTTTCACTCACTCTCATCAAAAAGTGGCTAATTTATGAAAATCGCTCTATCTCACCATCATGTGGACAAGGGTCCGAGTATTCTCGCAAGCGGTACGACCTTACTAATCTGAGAGGTCTTTGCTGGGATTGTAACGTGGGCTTGGTCAATGGCTTAGCAAAAGGGGACTCTTTGAGTCAAGGCTATTGAAAGAAAATATTCCGCAATCATCTCCGGGTTTACAAGTCAAGAACCCTGCAAAATGAGATAGAAATGGACTTGCTCGCACTTCTTCGAGCTAAGCTTATAGACATCCGAATCCTACATTAGTTCAAGTGCCATAATCTGAAGAGACTTTGTAAGGGACGTAACGTAGGCTAGGCTCATGGGTTGAGAAATGAAAGGATCATTAGGCTCAAAATGTGTATAAATAGGGTGAATAAGTTGGTGATCATCTCGGCATTGTCACCGGTCTTCCTTTTCGCCAGGGATTGTCTTCTCGGTAGATGTTCCATTGGGCTTGAATTCACCACTTGATTCCTTTGAGACTTGTAAGACCACTGCTCCATTGGGATTTGTGACTTTGACATGTCGTATCTTGACATTTTTTCGCTAAAGTTCTCCTTTTTTTTTCAATTTTCTTTTCTCTTTTTTTTCTTTTTCTCTTGGGCATTGGCCTTGCTTTTACCAGGCACACTGCTTTTTCATGCCCCATAGTTCTTTTTTTTTTTTTTGCGTTTGACACACACTGTTTACAATGCACATATTAGCCAGCCACATTTTGGCTTGTTTTGACCGAATGACTAACATTTGAATTTTCAGGGTCTTCGTCTTCTATCGGCGCTCCAAATATGCTGTGTGGACAGTGATGGCTTTTACCTTGCCCCAGTGTGGGGGATGATCACCAACTGGGTTTAAGAAATAAATTTGTAGGCTCAATTGGGCTTAGCAAAGGATAAAGTGTGTATAAGATAGAGAAATAAATGCTCTTCGTCATCCTAAGGCGCTTGAACTTCGTGTGAATTCTTCTGAAAAAGCAACACTCGAAGATTGATGCAAGTGAGAGCAAGAAAATCTCTATTCATTTTTCACCTTGTAATGCTGTCTTACCTCCAGTTTGCCTCGATGTGGGGTGGTTCTTGACAGGGTAATTTGAAAGGATTTCTCCAAACATTTAGGCTCAAAGTGGCGAAACAATGGATAACCTGTAGTGTTTGGGATAGAGAAATGAACTGCCTTTCGTCACTTCAGTTGCCGTACCTTTTGCGAGATAACCCTTTACCTTGCAGACATGAAATTTTTCCACTCAACTCACTGGGGATTAGCGCAAGGGACTGTGTATAGGATAAGGCTTACCTTTCATCATCCCGATGTACCTCATTCAACACATTCAATTCATTCCACATGAGTTATCAGATTATCCAATTAGATTCCCCTTTTGAAAATGATCAAGCAGAATTTAAAGCCAATGCACACATCTTAACTTGAAATTGATTGAAATCATTTATTCATCAGTGAAATGTTTGCAATTCAGAATATAAAACCAAACATTTGAAAAATTTTGCTTCAAAATGTTAGATTCTATCAAGGATAATACATCCTCACAGCATCAGAATTAACCGGAGTGGAGAACTCACGACCATCCATTTCTACGAGAATCAAGGCACCTCCGGGAAGCACCTTTTTGGACCACATATGGGCTGATGTATTTTGGGGCAAATTTACCCCCAGGAACAGGAAAGACTGGCAGTACCTTCCTTAGGACTAGATCATTTACCTCAAAGTGTCTTTGATGCACTTTTTGGTTAAAAGACTTACCTATTCATGCGGCGACTGGATCAAGCGTTTCGTCTCACCTTCGGGAAGGGTTGCCCCTATCTTCATCTCTTTGGGTTCTCCGAAATCACTCAGGTTGACAGTGATAGTTTGGTTTACCGTCAGGACTTTAGGTCTTTCATGACGCTCTAGATCGCGATGAAGGTCTGAGGAATCTTCGAGTTCATCGGTGTCATCGAAATTAGGTTCGACAGCATATAATTCGTTAGATTGGACCGTTCCCATACCCTCACGTGTCACGTGATTGCCCCTGAAACATAAAGTAAGGGATTCAGAAGGACAAACAGGGATAAACATGGCATTTTTTTTTTTAAATTTTTTTTTTGTGATTTTTTTTTAAATTCTTTTCAAAGAAGTTTTAACACGAGCAAACATGAGGAAGCCCAGGCCTCAGAATTCTCCTTGGATTATATTTTTTATCGATTGGATATCATCACCGGACTGGTTTGATGTACCTCAACATTCCCTCAAAATGAAAATAATTTGTAATTTCATTGAGTATCACCAAATGAATTACATTTATTGGAATGGAAATTGCAACGATCAAGTCCTAGAAATGAAAAGTGCTAAAAAGCAGCTCCCAAGATGGGGCAAATCCTAAAAAGCAGTAAAAATTCCCACGCAGGGGAGTGTGCGAAAAAAGTAAATGTGTTACTCTTGCGGGCCAGTGCCCATTCCCTCCAACGGTCCTTCCTCAATAGCTCCAATGAAGAAATCATCGAATAGGGCAGTGATTCCCTCCATTGCATCATCAGGATCTTCTGTCATTGGAGATGTTGGATCATCCATACCTCCCCATCCATCTGGGACAATGTCACAGGGATCAACATAAAAGCTCGGAGACGCCGAGTATTTCACATAATAATCGAACTTGCCGCTCGGCTGCCCCAAAGTGTCGATCACCTCCTTCTCTTCATGCATCATTCTTGCAGGGCCTGGGAATGTGGTGCGGATGTGTGGAGGTAACCTACCACGCCCAAGCTCTCCGTTATTTTGGGTAATTCCACGCCCACGTTCTTCACCATTTGGCTCTTCTTCGGATCGCTGTCCATCTCCTCGACCTCGACCTTGACCGCGTCCACGTCCTCGTCCACGTCCACGTCCCCCATTATTTGGCTCGCTTGACCCCTGGTATCCCAACCCAGTAGTACGGAGCCTCTGAGAGACTTCCACCGGTTGGCGGATACCTTGACCATTCCTACCAAGGCCTTCACCCTGAGTAAAGCCGTGGGATAACATTACTCTTCCAACCATGACTGCAGCATTTGACACCTTAGGAATGGGCGGTGATGATCCTCTAGATGCATGTATGGTTGATACGAGCTCGAGCGACTGATAGCTCGATTCTATTTTGCAATCCGGCTCAACATAGGGGATAGCCGTTGCATGGTAAATCGGATGCTCTTCTTCACCGTGGACTGTGACTAACTTTCTCTCCACAACGAACTTCACCTTCTGATGTAAACTGGATGGCACAGCTCCGGCAGTATGAATCCATGGACGACCCAACAGAAAATTGAATGCAGTGGGAATGTCCATGACTTGAAATAGGATGTTGAATATTGCTGGTCCTATCTGTATGTCAAGGTGGATTTCTCCCATCACTTCTTTCTTCGTTCCATCAAAGGCTCGCACGGAGGTCCTCGCAGAATTTATTCTAGAAGGATCTATCTTGAGGCGGTGTAAAGTCGCCAAAGGACAGATGTTCAAGGCTGATCCGTTGTCGATGAGTACCCGGGCTACATGCGAGGCCTTGTATTTGACGGAAATGTAAAGTGCCTTAGTATGCCCCCTTCCTTCTAGAGGGAACTCTTCATCTGAAAAGGCTATGAGATCCTTGAGGAGTATAGAACCTACAAATTCCTCCAATTTGTCATGATCGATCGTCTCTGGCACGTGGACTTCACTTAACACCTTCATTAAGGCCTTCTGATGCTTGACAGACGTCTGGAGTAGTTCAAGCAGAGAGATTTGTGCGGGCATCTTGCGCAATTGTTCAACTATGTTGTATTCACTAGCCTTAATCACAGCTAGAAACTCCTTGGCTTCTTCATCAGTAACAGGTTTTGCAGGTTGGGCATTAGCTTGGCCATAGGTACGCCCTGATCTAGTAATCAAGTCGACATCGAGACTGTAGGACCAAGGGACTGCCTTATTATTACTGTACTCATACGGCTGAGGTATCTCAATTACTATCCCTTCATCAATGGTAGGCGTGCTTACTACGATCCCTTCATCATCATACGCATCTTCGAGCGGAGGCATGTCTTCAGGCAGAGGGTCGTCCTTTTCCTTTGTGGTGTTCAATGCAGCAAACTCCTCATCCCAATTAATAACCACTTCAGAGATTGTGGAGACGATGCCAGTGTGATTGGCATAGATAATCATTCCGGCTTCCACCATTTCGGAGATTCTTTTCTTCATGACAGTCAGAGGAGGCATCTCATCACTTGGGTAATAGCCAGCTCTTACTAACCCACCGTAGACGTCAGCAGTGTACACCTTGACATTCTTGATTCGACCAGTATCGAAACTAAATATGGCATTCACTTTGCCAGTGTGATCAGGAAGCGGGTTGTTCTGAACATTCGGCCTGGCAGGTTGGAATGAGAAGGCCTTCGTGTCCAGGAGATCCTGGATTCGGTGCTTAAGGGTAAAGCAGTCGTCAGTTGAATGCCCCACTTCGCCCATATGATAATCACATCTTTTAGATGGGTCATAATTATAGTACTTTTCAGAGTTAGGTCGCTTTGGCTCGGTGGTAAGCAAACCCTTCTTTTGGAGTACTGCTAGTACTTGGGACAACGACCCCGGGAGAGGGGTAAATTGCCTCTTGTTGTTCCTTCTCTGAGAGGGTTGACGACCAGTGTTCTGTTGTTGAGTTTCTGTTACTTGGATCGCAGAGACAAGGTTAGCATTCCGTCGGCCCGGTTGAGTGTAAGCTAGATTCACTTCAGCTGCCGGTTCTTTCTCCTTTCTTGCACCAAATCTTTTGGTCGAGGAAGGCGGCTCCACGAACCATCCATCTTTCAGCCCTATCTCAATCTGTTCACCTATAGGGATGAGTTGATTGAAGTTGTCAGCCGGAGTGGCTACCATCCGATTACGGTATTCGAACGGAAGAGTTTTAATGAACATCCTCTTCAATTCACTGTCTATGGGTTCTGGGATAATCTGTGCGGCTATGTTTCTCCATCTGATAGCATAATCCTTGAATGACTCATTCTTCTTCATCTGAGCACGTTCGAGGTCATCGCGGGTGGGAATGATATCCGTTATGAACCTGTACTGCTTTAGGAATGCTTCACTAACTTCCTTCCAGGTTTTGAGGCCATTTATCTTCTTCATGAGATACCAGTTCAGGGCAGGACCTGTCAAACTTGCCTGAAATGCATGAATCATCAGGAGCTCATTATCAACGTACGGTGTCATTTGTACGTGATATAGTTGCAGGTGAGCTCTCGGGCAGGAGGTGCCATTGTATTTGTCAAAGTCTGGCATCTTGAACTTCTTCGGGATTTTGATCTGTGAGTAAAGAGACAAGTCGATTGAGGGCAAATCATGCGAGCCTTCTAACTGCTTCACTCTCTCTTCAAGTTTGTTGACCCGTTCATCAGGTTTTTCCTTGTTGACAATAATCTGGACGGGGTCATCTTCTAAATCGGGAAGATCGTCATCTTCCTCACTTTCGGCATTCTTCCCTCCTTTATGCTTCGGGGCTGATGCCTCAGGGGGTGTAGGAATAGGAGCCAGCCGAAGGTTTTTGATCTCAGCGGACATTTGTTGCATTGCGACGAGGAGTTGATTCATTTGGTCCTCAATGCCAAGAACACGATCTCGCAAATCGGTTTGATCGGCCATTCTAGTTCTCGACCGTGTGCGAATAGGCGATCGTGATCGGTCCGTAATTACCTAATTTGCGGATAAAATAGACATACGTAAGTGTTAAGAAGAATCACATGCCGATCCATGACATTGGTCTAACCGCTTTGATTAGAAATAATCTCTTTATTGAAATGAAATTTTTTGTGCTTTTTTTTTTTTTACAATGACGACGACTTAAAAACTCAATTCCTAAACAAGACTGAAGACTAGAACTGAAAAAGGTATAAAAAATTCAAGCTATTCTATTTGGACTTGATCCATAGACATATGGGCGGCGACTTCCTTCTTCAATTGCTCATAGGCTCGAGCTATTTTGGATGCTTTCTCTTGAGCTTCTTCGGCCTTCCTTTTGAGACGGTTGTTCTCTGAGCGAGTGGCAGGCTTGAGAGGCACCTTGGGTATCTTCGGGAGTAGTTCCTGTGGGACCCTGTGCTGTCGAATATACTTGGTAGTTGCGAAGTAGGACTTCTGTTCCCCCTTTAGCTCTTTTTGGGGTCGGGCTATCTTTAAGAGGCGACACTTCTTCCACATCTTCTTGAGTTGAGCTACGGTCCCTTCGTGGTCTTCATTGCCATTGGTGAAGTCGACTTGGAGGAGTTCGGGTTGTAGTGCTGGAGGAAGTCCTTGGAGAATCTGGTACTGACGAGACACTCTGGCGGGGTAGTATTCAATCGCACCGGTGAAACCCAAGAGTGGAACCGGTCCAATACCATTACACGTAAGCCGAGCTTCCTCGACTTGGAACCAATTAGCATGCCATTGGAAACCTTGGGGTCTAGCGTTTTTCATGAAAATGATCCATTCAGAATAGTGATAATCAGGTGCATCCCCTTGTTTTTCTTTATACCTCAAGACTGGGTGGCTAGAATCACTAAGCTCAGATATTGTGAGTAAATCGCCGCATCCTTTTATGTGAGACAAAAACCAAATTTGCAAAAGTTCGACAGGGGCATGAAACGTTTTGTCAACATGTTGCTTAAATTTAGTGAGGGAAATGAAAGTCTCGGCTAAAATAGTGTTGACAAAATTCTTTCCAAGACAGACTTATTGGACCAACTAAGCAATTGATGAACTACACGCATTCTTACAGTGGGGAAAAATTACGAATCCGAAAAATGCTAACAAAAATATTCTGCCTTTTTGAAAAGATGCGGCTTTATCAAAACATTGATTGAGGAACGAAAATGGACATGTCCCACGATTTGCTTTCAAAACCTTTCCCAATTCATCTTTTCCGACACCCAAAAATTCAGACAACATTAAGGTGGAATCGATTCCTAGAGGTGGTGTAACTAACTCCGACTCTAAAGGTTTTCCAATGATCACGCTATATTCTTCCAAGGTCGGGGTGAGCTCATGCTTACCGAATATAAAGGTAGACGTCTCGGGACACCAGAAGTGTGCTAATGCTCGAACGAGGCCGGTACGGACTTTGACTTCCAATAGGGGGAGTAGCCTTCCGATGTAGCCTTCAACCAGCTTACGATTGGTCGGACTGAGTAAGTTCCACCAGGCGCGGAGCTCGTCCTTAGGAGCATCAAGAATCCGGATGTCTACCCCTCCCATAGTATATGGACCAAGACTCGCGACCGACCTAATGTCATGGACCGACCAAGGAAAATACGAAACATAAATAAATTGCAAGATAAAGGCTCAGAAAACTTACTTTACCCAATAGGACCATGGCAATCACAAAGACATGCGCATGAAATGTGAGGTTCGATTTCTACCTCGACTCTGGCTTGCAAAATGGAGACGCGAGGATTACCGGGCTAAACCAGTCATGGTTGTGGTTAGGCCGAGGTTCCCCTGTCTCCGGCTTAGTCAAGGAGCCGACCCGAGTTGCAAAGAGTGCAACCGTGGTGGGAACTCAATGACACCGTGAAAAAAACTTTTCGGGACCAAGAAGGGCGACCCATACCACGCGGGTGTGGTCGGGGTGTCCGCTATCTTAGTACCATCCTAAACCTGTGCCGCCCAGGTCCGGCAGCGGGTAGTGTGTGCGGTGTAGTGTAAATGCAAGGCATGCACAGCAAGTTATATCATACAGCGCTTCGTGCATAAAATAAATCATACATCCAAACACCTCCCTGCAAAACAAGAGTTAACAATCACGCCTCCCCTTATACCTCCCATTCTGCAAAAACATTTAACACCTAAAATGTTAGGGACGTACCTGGGATCCTCGCTGCCAAACAAAAATATTTTTTGAAAAGAAAAACTGGCCTAAGTCCACTAAGAGTTTTAACTCAAGTCCCCAGCGGAGTCGCCAAGCTGTCGCGACCTAAAATTTTCCCTCAGGCTAATGGATTGTTAAGACTAAGCCTAATTCGGGCCCTCCCAAGCCCTACCAATTCGCAACTTAAGATTTAAGTTTTTAACGTGCAAAAGTTTTCATGCTTGGAGTCGCCACTAATCTATTTGTGGTAGGTCGATTAGAAACCTAAATAAAACATAGGGAGATATGTTTTATTCCTACGAACCAGAAATTCTAAGTTCGGGGACTTGATTACGTTAGATCTAGTCTAGCGCCCTTTCGGTACCTTTTCTTTTCAAAAAAAATGCTTCGCATGCAGTCTGGATCCATTTTATAGCCTAATTACTAACATGTGAGGTGTTCATGCGAGTGCGCGAACCACCAAAGTAACACCCAATAATCGAAACATTAAATAAATTGCAAGATTGGGAGAATTACTTACCTCGAAGCAACGTAAGCATCTGCATTGTTAGCTAGAAAATCACATCAACAATCCTAATATGATTTCTAATTAACAAGCAGTTCACTCAATATTTTTTAGGATTTTCACTTATTTAAATGAGAACTAACCTATATGCAGTGCATGTAATACGATTACTATAATGCAATGACGTACAAAGCATGCCTATTTTAACGTGACTCGCAATTTCATGACCCTAACATATAATCACTAAATGATATGCAAGCAATGACATGTCATATATGATGACACGGCAAGTTAGGAATGACGCGGCAAGTTATGAATGACGTGATAAGATGACATGCGACGTGGCAAGTAGCAATGACATAGCAATGATAATGCAAGCATGATGCAATTAATCTATATGACATGCACATGATACCCTTTTTGTATTTTTTGTTGAAATTCGAAATAAAAAAAATGCCTAAAATAACATGCAATCTAACAACTTCTTTTTTTGTTTTTTTTTATTAAAATTCGAAATCTTAAAATAACCTAAATAATCTATTAGGAATAAAATAACACCTAATTTAAACTAGGAAATAAGTCATCTCAAGTCCCAATTTAAATTAAATGATTATCCTATCTTCTAGATATATTTAGGGTTCCCTAAACATGCAAAATTTCTAATTTAAATCTAACTAACAAAATTTTGGATTTTTTTTATTTAAAAGGAAAACAATTAAACAAAGATAGCAACCACATTCAAACAAAACACGCAATCCGCAAGATTTATTCAAATTCGGATAAGGCAAAGAAATCAAACTGACAATCATATCTATAGGGTTATAGATATTGACGGAAAGTTGATTGATCAAATTTGGCAAGCAAATAAAATCTATTATCGTATCCAAGTGATTATGGACAAGATAACGATTTTCCGTATCGCCGCGTATCGTACCTTAGGGATAAGGTCGGATAGTCGTCCAGATACGTTGCCAAATCAGGAAAATTTCCCAATTTTAGATATTTTCAAATATTGCGGATATAGCGCACATTATCCTAAGATATCTAGCTATCCACCAAAATATTCACGAAATATTCAAATACCCGAAAACTAGGAAATTAAATATTTCAAACAATATTCGGATAATGATCTTACCTAAATTGCGGATAATTCCAAATTCGAACTCGGTGGCGGATCGGGCTTGCGGATCACGGGATGGCCGATGGCGGATGGACCGGCTCAGCTCGTGGTGGTGGTGGAGCTCGACTGGCTTGAGGGACTCACGGCCAAAGCAGCAACGGTGGGGTTGCTTACGGTCGTGGTTGGCACGGTGGAAGGCTTGTTTCGCCAAAAGAAGCCTGTAAAGAGACTAAAGTGGACACAATGACTCGTTGACTTCGTTAGTTCCACTGAGCAAAGAAACAGGAGGGACTCATGTTGCCATAGTGGAGACGTTGAAGGCCTAAAGCTTGACTTTGACACGTCAAGGCCACGGATCAATTGAAGATGCTGCCTTGCTGGTTTCTCTGGGCGTTCGCTGACTGTTGGAGCAGCGTCTGAAGCGTGGAGGATGGGCTCACCGAAAATTGCTGGAGCAGCGTCGACGTCTCAGACTGGTGGAGTTGACAAGTGGCTGTTTTGACGAGGCTGGGACTGAGCTGCTCCTCTGGGACCAGCGAAATCAGTGACGCTGTTATGCACTCAGAACAGAAGCAACGGAGGGGATCAGCAGCGACAGCAAGATTGAGCAGGGGAGTTGGGGATCAGCAGGTCCTCGTCGTCGCTCAGTGTGGGACAGCAGGTCGCGGTGGAGCTTCGGTGCAGGTGGCTTCGTCAGTTGCAGGATCTCACCGGGTCAGCAGCAACATCCACGTTGGACAACAATGAGGCGCCCTGTTCAGCAAAGGGCACGGTCGAAGACTTGGCCACGGAAGGGGGTTCGGTCGCTTGGTGCTCGGCCGAACTCTCCTCAAGCTCTCCGTTTTCCTCTCGTATCTCTCTCACTATGTGTTCTCGCTCACGTGTGTCTCTCAAAAATCGTCTTCTGAAAATTGTCCGAGCCCCCCTTTGCATAACGACGTATTTATATCGCAACCTTAGGTTAATTGACCGGATTTTCTAGTCCTAATAGGCTTTGGCTTAGGCTTTATCCTTTAATTTTTATTTAATTCCAAATTGGCTGAATTAATTTGGGCTTTTCTTTAATTAAGCTTAATGGGCTGATTTAAGCTCAAATTGAGACAACCAAGGCCTTTTAGACTTGTGATTTTTGGCCCTTGTCTTCCGAGTGAGCCGAGTTTCGTTCAGTGCTCGAGCTCGGTTTGCGCGATGGATTTTCAGTTCACTCGCCACTGCCGGTTCGATGTGGAATGTAACTAACCTACATGAACTTAAACTATATGCTATGCAATTTTAATATTTTTGTTTAGGGGTTAAAATTTAATCCCTAATTTTTCTATGCAATATTTACCTAACGGGATCGCCAAAATTTAGGTGTCAACATGGTCGCAGTGTACCTGAGGCATGTACGTTTACGCGGGTCACTGACGAGTGATGTGGGAAGTGTTGTGGAAAGAGGCCGCAGTGTACCTGAGGGTTGTACGTGTACGCGGGTCACTGGCGAGGAATGTGGATGGAATAGTGTGAGAATGGAAAGAGTGCATGACATGAAAATTGTGCATGCTTGGATTTGTATTAAATTATTTGCTATGTGATTATGTGGCATGTGTGTATGTTTGTGTGTTTTTCGAAATTTGTTCTGGAGGTACGTGATAGCCTAGGTTGGGTTTAGGGGTGAACTTACTGAGAAGTGTTCTCACGGTTATTTTCAACCAAACAATTTCAGAACCCCGACAGGACCCATGAATCCTCCGCCACCGCCACCAGTACGTTTTGGGGTACCAGTGCACTTCGAATTAGATGTGGCAGAATTTCCTATGCCAGATAATGTTACATGGATTAGACACACGACCACAGTGTTCGTAGAAGTAGGCTTACCGCTTTTCGAGGAGCATCGATTTACTGCTTGGTTTTTCCGGGATGCTGATGGGGATGAGTTCGGGCCAGTCAGAGGTTTTGACGTTCCCTTTGAGCTAGTAGGAGATTGGGACCCGATGGCCGTACCCCCGATGGACGGAGAATTGACTAGTGTGGATATTAGCTTAGCTCAGTCGGGTTTGCAATCAGCGGCCGCAGCTCAGGGATCTTCGGAGGCCGAGTACGAACCCGAACCTGAGGCGTCGCAAGCTGAGGACGATCCTATGGACATAGATTTAGAACTAATACCTGAGGAGGAACCTGAGGAAGAGGAACCGAAGGAAGCAGAGGACGAGGCTGAACCTGAAGTAGAACCTGAAGCGGGACTTGAGGAGGAACCTGATGACCCCGAGGAGCCCGATGAGGAGGCTGGTTACGCACAACCGTTTGCGCAATACATGGATCCTAATTATGTGCCTGAATTTAATTTTTTCGACTTTCTGGCTGAGGAGTATCAGAACGCAGCTCCAGCTGAGTCGGGTGACATCAATCACCCAATTGTGATTGAAGCAGAGTCAGAGCCTTCGGAGGAGCAGTCTACTCAGGAGAGTTCGGAATCAGAAAATGAGGAGTCAGACTCGGAATGGACTCCTAGCAAGGGGCGTTAGGGGTTAACTAGGTTTTTGGGAAGTAACATTTTTGGGATAGAAAGTCAGGCCATCGATCTTTTTGGTATATCGATGTTTTGCATCACAGGGTGCAAGTACGTGGTGGTGGTGAGGTCTGGCGGTTGTAAGTTGTGAATATTTTTCAAGTTGGAATGTAAATAGTTGTTCATTCTCTCTGATTTTATCCCCAGTTTTTAATTGTCCGGGTTTAATTGTTGTTACCCGCTGTGGTAGTAAATCTCTGATGGAGTTTTGAGGTCAGCGACATTCCTGGGACGTCGCTTGAATCGACCAGAGGCGGGTGTCGCGTGGCCGTTGGGGTTCGGGACGTGACATCCCCGTTTGAATTGGTATCAGAGCAAGGTCAGCTCGATCTAAACTGGTCGAAGCTTGGAGTAATAAGGAGCAAAGATTTTGGGGATTAATTAGGGAGACCTTAGCGAGTTGTAGGGCAGAACAAGCTACACGTGCCTCCATATTGTTGTTGTGATTGTTTGTGTAAGTCAATTGTGTGTGGTAAATGCAGGTGCGTCTGGACCTGAGGTAAGTGTTCAGATCTTTGTGTTGGTGATTTCGTGATTGGTAGTGGGGAAATTGCTTGTTGAGTAAACGGGTGTGTTAATTCGCTGCTTAGAATCAGATTGATTTAGTTGGCCTAAATTGCTAATTTCTGAATGGAATTGTAGCAAGTAGGTGATCATTGAGGCAGTAAGATTGAGGAGAATGGGTAAGAAAACCCAAAGGTATTTAAGTACGGTAGGCCAAGAGGCCCAAGACTTAATGTTAGAGGTTGTGACTCAGACCCTATAAGAAATAGGGAATGTAGGGGCAGGCAAGCTCGAAAAGGGGCCGCCGTTATTGCCCAGGCTTTTGAGGCTGCAGTGATTGCCGCTGTGATTGGGAATCATGCCAGTTAGGCCAAGTACAAGTAGTGGTCGATAGGCGAGTGCATCGATTGATGGAATGACTACTCGAGTTGAACCTTCTTGAATTCAATAGTAAGGGTGACCCCGAGGCTGCACCAGGATGGGTAGCGGAAGTTGAGAAAGCCTTGACATGTTGGGGTACACCGAGACTGAGAAAATAATATTGGCTGTGTACTAACTGTAAATGGACACAAAGAATGAGTAGAAGGCCGCCAAGGATAAGATATCCCCAATGAGTACAGCCCAGATTTGAGCCATGATTGTTAAGAGTTCCTATGGGAAAATATTTCCCAGAAAATGCCAAGAAAAGGGAACTGACAGAGTTTAGGTGATTTGTCGAGGGCAGATGACTGTGGAACGATATGAAACGGAGTCCATTTGACTGGTTGAGAATCCATAGGACAAGGTTCAGAAATCCCGAGAAGGACTGAAGTCGGGTCTCTGAAACCTAATGATCTCACTGAACATCAGGAATGATGGGAAAGTGTATGAATGAGCTCAAGTGATAGGGCGAGATCAGTTGGAAAGTGCAACTACTTCTGGATAGTGATTTACTCAAACTAAGGATAACCTCGAGAAGAGGCAGATGGCGGGGAAACAGACGATTCATTCCACCGGTTAGGAAGGATATTAGAAAGTCGAATCGTCAAACGAGAAGTTTTAAGGCTTGCATTGAAAGTGAGAGTCGGAACAACTAGTTAAACCGGATAGGATTGAGTCTGTTGTACTTGAGTCACGTTTGGTGTGACGATTCCTCGATTGATAAGGCGATGGTGTTGTTAAAGTGTCATAACTATGAGATAGTGACCAGAAGTAGAGAAAAGAGTATCGACCTGACAGTGTTGGTCAGGTACAATTTTGATTTGAAAATTGGAATGGATTGGCTAATAAGACAGAAAGCCGTTATGGATCACGACTAAAGGACGATCCAGTTCAACCCAGTTGAACATCTTAGATTTGATCTTCAGGAAAATCGAGGAGGAATCTCGATTCCTTGAATGCTCTCGTTTGAGGTGACTAGATACCGATGATAGTTGCGAAGGATACGAGGTGAATGCGGTTGACCCGATCGTGACGGAATTAAAGTTGAAAGAGTAAACGAGGTGTGTGACCTTTCAAGGTCTTTCCTTAGAAATTGCCAGGTTGCCTCTAGAACGGAAAGTGGAATTGTGAAAGAATTGGCCCCGGGGTGAAGCTGATTTCGAGGGTGCGGTGTTGAACGTTCTTGTTGAAAATTTAAGGAATGGAAAGTCCAGATGTAAGGACTCGTGGATAAAATTTTATCCGCCCTAGTGTACCTCTGTGAAGAGTTCCTGTAGTGTGTGTGAGGAAAAAGGACAGGACATTGAGAGGATACGTAAACTACCGGTAGTTGAAGCAGTCAGCGGAAAAGAGTAAGTATCTACTGTCGAGGATCAATGATTTGTTTGGTCAATTGTAAAGACCTCAATGTTCTCCGAGATTGAACCATGGATTTGATGTCACCAATGGAGACTCTGAAAGGAGAATATTCCTAAGATTGTATTACGGGCCGGAAATTTTCCGTTAAGGATATGAAAGGGAGATATAATTACGACAGTTTAACAGACGAGATATGGGTACTACGCATTCATAGTAATGCCCATTGGTCTAAGAGATGCCTCGCTGCTTCTGTGGACTTAACGGACTGAGTGTTCCAAGAATTATGGGATTAGTTCGTAGCGATTTTCATTGATGATGTATTGGGAGACTCGAGGAGCCTGGGAGCAAGAAGCAAGTTTGGTTGAGGTATTACGAACTTTGAGAGAACGCGCACTCCACGCCAGGCATGGCAAGTGCGAACTTTGGCTCGATAGAGTTGCGTCCCCTGATCATATAATTTCGAAAGATGGAATTCTTGTAGATTCGACTAAGGTCGAGATGATGACTAAGTGGCTGAGATGGATGCTAATAACTGAGGTTCACAGTATTCTAGATTTTACTGGCAATCATCGATGTTGGGTAAAGAAATTCTCGTTGATAGCTGTGCTGTTGACACGGCTGTTTAAGAAAGAAAATCAAGTTTGAATGGAATGATAAGTATGAACGGAGTTCCAAGAGCTGAAGCGTAGGTTAATAATTGCCCCGGTATTGAATATTCAATCCGAACCGGGAGGATTCGAGGTCTATAGTGACGCTTCATTAAAAAGACTTGGGAGTGTATTGATGCAATACGATAGAGTTGTAGTATATGCGTCGCGCCAGTTGAGGCTGCACGAGATGATTTATCCGATGCACGACAGAGAATTGATTGCGACGACCGACGTCGCCGTGGAAGGGCTAGACGGGTAATAGATGTGTTAAGTCGTGAGTCAGTGATGGCGCTTATGATGGTTAGAGAGTGAGCCTTGTCGGACAGGCTCAGGGACTCGGAAGCTAAATTTAAGGTGAACCGAATGTCGAATCTGTTGACTGCCTTGAGGATTAGTTTAGAAATCTAGGGCCAGAACAAAGAATGGCAATCTGGGAATCCTGAGATACGAAGGGCCGTTGAGTTGGATGCAGATGAGAGGAAGTCGGATTTCCATATATTCGGGAATAGAAATCTTGAGGTTCTAAGAATGATTGTGCGTAAGTAATGAGGCAAAACTCGAGGAGGAAAAATTTGAATGGAAATGTGACATGATCCCAAGAATGTTGTAATAGGATCAAAGTGAAGCTGGAGAAAACCCGATTCCATCAGAATAGCAGATGATAGACTGACTAAGTCAGTAAGCTTCCTGACTTTGTAAACGAACTTTGAGTCAGACTCGGAATGGACGCCAAGTAAGGGGGCGTAAAGGTTAATCCAGGAGTAAGAAATAGATGGTGGATGAGTATCATTTTTGGATCAAAAGCCGGGCTGTCAATCTTTTTGTTGTATCGACGATGTGTAAAGGGGTGTATATGTATGTGATGGTGGTTTAGTGAGGTGGTTGTAAATTATAAAATGGTAAGTTATGAGTTGTGAATATTTTACAAGTTGGAATGAAAGTAGTTGCTTATTCTCTCTGATTGTTATCCCAAGTTTTTAATTGTCAGGGTTTAATTGTTGTTACCCGCTGCGGTAGTAAATCTCTGATGGAGTTTTGAGGTCAGCGACATTCCTGGGACGTCGCTTGAATCGACCAGGTAAGGGTGTAGCGTGCCCGATGGGGTTCGGGGCGTGACACGAACGATTGCCTCGCGAGAGGAACCTTCGTTCATGTTTAGTAAGTCTGTTAGCCTTCCCCCTCGGTAGTTCACCTCCGAGAAGGTCATGACACTACAATAGACTTGTTAGTTGAACCAAATCAATATCGTGTATATTTAAAGAAGAATGATGTCGTTTTAGTAGGATTCCTCTCATTCTTCTAAAAAAATAGAGAGAGAAAGAGTTTAGCCCCAAATCGATTTCCCATAATGAATCGCTGGGATTTTGAATAGAGCTCGTAAGTTAGGGTTTTAGGTAGTCAATTTTGAGTTGATTTGTTGATTTCAAGCAAATCAATAAGTTTGATTAGTGTTTCGAGGGCCTAATAGCCTGAAAAACCTCAAACTTTAGCTTTTGTCCTAAATTTACCTTTTCTCTTATAGAAATCTCAAACTTTAGGTGATGTCTCAATTCTAACATAAACATTTTTTGCCCATAAAAAACCCTTAACTTTAGGTCATGTCTCAATTCTACCATAAACCTTTTTGTGTCTAATGAAAAACCACAAACTTTTGCATAAGTTATAAATCTGCCTCCATTAACCATCCAAAATTTCTTATTGACAACCGAGGAATGGAAAACTCCCAAGCACAAGCTGTTCAAGCATATTGACCGTGAGAGATGGAACATTTACAAGCACGAGAGATCGAAGACCGAGCATAAAATCACTTAGGGCGATTTTGATTGAGGGTTAATGAAAAGCAAATTTGAGACTAAAGTAAAAGTTAGTGATCTTTTATGAGATAAAAAAAAGAATGAAATTGAAACTGGAGCTAAAATTGGGATTTTTTTGCAAGACAAAAAAATGTTTAGGGAAGAATTGGTATTGGACCTAAAGTTTGGGATTTTTCATGGGAGAAAAAAAATTTAGGGTAGAATTGGGACACGACCTAAAGTTGAAGGTTTTTTATGAGTCAAAAGGTATAATTAGGACAAAAACTAAAATTACAAGTTTTTTAGCGTATTAAGCCGTGTTTCAAGTGCTCAATATAGGGTTTCAAATCATTGATTTTGAGGCAAGATCTATCTCACCTAGGTCACTAGACTCGAAGAAAGTGTTGTCAAGGGATCGTGCGACCCAGGGTACCTTCGCTAGGGAATGCACGATACACCTGGTGACTAGTGGTGGTTAAAAAGTGTAAAAGAACTAAAGAATTTTGGAATGAGAATTCTATTCTTTATTGCCACAGAAATGTAACATATATACAAGAAGATACAGCTATCAAACAAACTCATAATTATGCTAAATTACTAAAAATACAAGGACCACACAATAAAAAGAAATAAAAGATATGTACACAAAATTTCCTAAGTAAACGACCTAAATAAATGCAAACCACAGCTGCCTTTCCAATACCCCCCTCAAGTTGGAGCATGGGGATTTCGAATGCCCAACTTGCAAAGAATAAAGTTAAATTGATCCCTTCCTAATGCCTTCGTGAAGATATCAGCTAGCTGCATTGAACTGCATATTTAATCTGTTTGTATGTTACCATTAAGTATCTCATTATGAATAAAATGACAGTCCACTTTAATATGCTTGGTACGCTCATGATAGACAGGATTGGCGGCTATATGTAAAGCTGCCTGACTGTCGTAATACAAGTGCATAGGTTGAGAATGTGCCACACCAAGAGAATCTAATAATCCTTTCAACCACTTAAGTTCACAAATTGTAGTAGTCATAGACCTGTATTCAGCTTCAGCGGATGAGCGAGACACTGTCTGTTGCTTCTTAGTCTTCCACGAGATAGGAGATTCTTCCAAAAGAACAAAATAACCAATCAAAGATCGTCTCGTCAAAGGACAACTAGCCCAGTCAGAATCGTAGTAAGCAGACAATTTGAGGTCACAATTGGCACGCAACATAATACCCTGACCTGAATTTCCTTTCAGATAGTGCAGAACTCTCACAGCTACCTCCCAATGAGCTTTCTTTGGCCACTGCATGAACTGTGCAAGAATATGCACACAGTAAGACAATTCATGTCGAGTTATTGTTAGATAAATCTAGGCGCCTATACTAAGCAGGGTTGTCTACATCATCGCTCTCAGTAAGGGGTAGCTTGTGATTTTGTTCAAGAGGAGTTTTAGCCGGCTTGGAACCCAGTAATCCGACCTCAGAAATCATATCCAACACATACTTACGTTGACACAAGAAAATACCATCCGAGTTTCTCACCACTTCAATCCCCAAGAAAAATTTCAGCTTCCCCAAGTCTTTCATATGAAAACAACGACTCACATAGTTCTTGAACTTTTGCACAGCGGAAATATCATTACCGAAGATAATGAGATCATCAACATAAATAAGCACATTCAATTGAACAGTCCCAACTCGAAAAGTGAACAAGGAGTAATCTGAATATGATTGCTGAAATCTATAAGCTTTCAAAGATGTAGCCAATTTCGCAAACCAACATCTAGGTGCTTGCCGCAAACCGTATAGAGATTTCTGGAGTCTGCATTCCTTCCTTGATGATTGAGAGGCAAATCCAGGCGGCATCTTCATGTAAACCTCTTCCTCTAAATTGTCATGTAAGAAAGCCTTTTGAACATCTATATGATGAAGTTCTCAATTCTTCGCAGCCGCAACGGCAGGAAAGGTGCGTACAGTGCACATTTTTGCCGTAGGAGCAAAAGTCTCCTGATAACCTATGCCTTCAACTTGATTATTTCCCAGTATCACCAACCGCGCCTTGTATCGTTCAACCATTCCATCAAAATTGTACTTAATTTTATACACCCACTTGCTCCCAATTGCTTTCTTCCCAGGCGACAAATTTTCAACTATCCATGTGCCATTATCTTCTAAAGCCTATATTTCTTCACTCATGGCCTCTCTCCACCGTTCATCTTTAATCGCTTCCACATAAGAGTTTGGTTCATGTCCTGCAGTAATTCCTGCCAAGACACACCGGTGTTGCACAGAAAATTTTTCATAACTCACATAACGTGCTATAAAATAAGGTGTACCTGAGGAATCAGATCGGGCAGATGAGCATGTCGATGGGCTTATTCTGATGGCATTTGCCACATAATCTTTCAAACGAATAGAAGGTTGCTTGACCCTTTGTCCCCTACCTAGCTGCTCTTCGACGACTTCACTTCTTTCCATGTCCTCATTGTTTGTGTGGATCAATTCCTCCATCTCATGATTCACTTCATTTTCTCTATCAACACTTTTGACGATGACTTCACTTCTTTCCACGTCCTCATTATTTGTGTGGATCAATTCCTCCCTCAAGTCGCCTTTTAAATCATCAACTTCGTCACCCAACTCCATAACTCTATTTTTAATGAGTTCATCACTTACTGTTTTCTCATTAGTATATGGAAATTCTATTTCAGCAAACACTACATCTCTTGATACAAAGTATTCATCAACTTTTAAATCATACAATCTCCACCCTTTCTTTCCCAACGGATAACCAACAAAAACACACCGAAGACTTCTACTAGCAAATTTATCTTTATCCCGATTCTGATTATGCGCATAGCACAAACAACCAAAAATCCGAATATGTTTGTAAGGAGGTTGGCCAAAGATAATCTCATATGGGGTGTTACCATTCAATAATATAGATGGAGTCCTGTGAATCAAATACCCAGCCACGAGTACACATTCTCCCCAAAATTCTATGGGTAAATTTGCTTGGAAACGCAAAGCTCTTGCAACATTAAGGATATGGCGATGCTTTCTTTCCACTCGGCCATTTTGTTGAGGTGTTCCAATACAAGAAGTTTGATGCAAATCCAATGTTCATCAAAATATTCTTTCAAACACAAAATTCACTTCCGTTATCACTTCTAACGATTTTCACATTTTTCTTAAATTGGCATTTAACCATCGCAACAAATTTCCTAAGAACACAGGCCACTACATTTTTTCCATTCGGCAAATATATCCACACAGCACGAGAGTAATCATCAACAATTGTGAAGAAATAAATTGCTCCACGAGAAGCTAGGACTCTGTAAGGTCTCCACAAATCACAATGCATCAATTCAAAACAATCTTCAGTTTTATTGTCACTAGAAAAGAAGATCTCTCTTGTTTGTTTTGCTCTAAAACAAACCTTACAAGTTTTATTGGTTTTCCTAACCATTTTGCCAGCTTTTGGAATTAACTCCACCACCTTAGAAGAAGGATGACCCATTCTTTTATGCCAAAGCTCAAAGGATTCCATATCATCCACCTTGCAAGCATGTATCGAAGTCACTCCCTTGAGAAAGTAAAGCCCCTCGCATTGCTCACCCGCTCCAATCAGGTTCCCCAAATTTAGGTCCTGTATAGCACATATTTTGTTAGTGAGTTGGATAACCAAATTTGAATCATTAAGAAGTTGTGATACAGAAATCAGATTGCATTTCAAATTGGGCACAAAAAGAACTCGTCGCAATTTCAAGTCTCCTCCAAGCAACACAGTTCCTTCTTTCATTGCCATGGTCTTTTCTCCATCAAGTAATTCGACTGAGCATGGCATAATGTCATGCAATTCTCTAAAAAATGCAAACGTTCCTGTCATATAGTGGGAAGTTCCTGTGTTAATAGTCCAAGGAAAAATACTCTGCTTACCTATCAACCTCTCATGGGCACCATTTTGATGAGAAATTAACATTCCCAGCAAAGTCGCCTACTGCTCATTATTCAATCCACTAAGACCCTTTCGATCTGAATCCATCACAACTCCTCGCCCACCATCAACTCCAGTTGCCTATGAGACGTTGGCACGAGCACCTCCTCCCTTGTTTCGTCCACCTCTATTACCACGCTTTTGACCACTACCTTGTCCAGCAAAGGTTCCACGTGGTCTATTACCCCACCATTCTGGATATCCTATCAGCTGAAAACAACTTTCAGCATCATGTCCCTCTCGGTTGCAATTAGAACAAAACGGGATTTTATCTTTATCACCCCTTGAATTTTGACCTCCTGCCCGGATTTCAAAACTCATGGGATTGCCTCTTTCATCCTTGGTTCGTGTCATAGTTCGCACTCGCTCTTGCTGAACAACCATAGCATAAACACGATTCAGATTAGGCAAAGGTTCAGTGCTCAAAATATTAGCGCACACTGTTCCATATCCTTCTTCATCTAAGCCCATCAAAAACTGATGAACTCTCTCTTCTTCACGCTTTCTTTCCAATACAATGGTAAGATTGCATCTGTAACCTGTACAAACACACACTGGTATCTGATCATAGTTATTTATTTCATCCCACAAGGTTTTGAGTTTATCAAAATAGGACAAGATGGGTTGACCATCCTGCCTATAATTGGCCAAATCCGATCTTAGTTGCTGCATCCGTGGACCATTCCCAATCGAAAATCTCTACTTGATATCCTCCCACAGATCTTTCACATTCTCCATGTGAGAGATAGTCGAGCGAAGTGTCGGTTCAATGGTGTTAAACACCCAAGAAACTAACATGGAATTAACCGTCCACCAATCTTCAAGTTCTAGTGAATCATCTGCTGGTTGCTTGACAGATCCATCAATAAAACCATATTTCTTCTTGCCTCATAATGCAGTCCGCATAGCTCGCGCCCATTCTTCATAATTCTCGCCCTTCAACTGAACTTGGATAATCAAGTTACCCGGGTTGTCATTCGAATTTAATGTGTAAGGACTAAAGGTTTTCTTGTCCGTTCCAGAACTCTCCTCACCTTTTTTTTTTCATTGGCCATGGCTCTGATACCATGTAAAAGAACTGAGGAATTTTGGAATGAGAATTCTGTTCTTCATTGCCACATAAACGTAACATATATACAAGAAGATACAGCTATCAAACTACTAAAAATATAAGGACCACACAATAAAAAGTAAAAAAAGATATGCACACAAAACTTCCTAAGTAAACGGCCTAAATAAATGCAGATCACAGCTGCCTTTCTAATAAAAAGTGCTTAACATTTTTCTGTACTTTGTTCTTGTTGATCTCTTTCTCATATTTTAAAATTTTTATAGTGAGTGTTTCACATCACCAACTATTATTTGCTTTCAATGAGAGTTCGTTCACTTAAGGTCCCTTGTTCCGATGCAAAATTCTAAAGGCAAGGCATTCCCAAACTCACCCTTAGTTATAATGCCCCGTCCAACCCTGCAATTTTATATCTAAAATTTTTTCGTTATGGGCAGCCTAGGCGACAAATAAGGCCCGATGTAATGACCGATCTTGCCTGGTCCCCAGGTTGCTCATCCCCTTACATTTCTTGAAAAGAGATGGCATATTGTCCATGCGTGCAAGTTGCAACCAAGCAAAACCCTCATAAATTTCTTTTTTAATGGAAGAGGAACCGTCCTCGAGAGAGTTCAAAGTCTCTTCTCATCTAACAACGTATTCAAAAATCCATTGACAAACCATGCTTTAATAACATGGCGAAAAAGTTGATAGTCTGACGTTTCCGACCACGAAAAAAGGTTTAACAAAGACAACATCGACTTCCAGTTTGACCGCTGAAATGGTACTTTGGGCAGTTGTGTGGCGGTCAGTGCAAGGGCTGACCCTAAACTTAATAAAAATCGAGATTAGAATTGTTAATCATTTTCTTAGTAATTGAAGAAGTAGACCAAAAAAAAAAAAAAAAGACAACGCTTCCACCTTCCGAGGACCGCAGCTTGCTACTCTTAATATACAGAAAGGAAATGGCACACAGATTGCATCTTGGGCAAGAGATATCTAATGTATCGATCAGTCATTGAATTTTATTCGGCCATGATCAAGCCATCGAAGTCCTCCCGTTCAAGGTTCTACGCTGGTGAAACGCGGCTTTGTTAGCTGAGGGTTTATAGCTCGAGACTTGATTTATTCAATGCATCTCCAATTGAAAACAAAGACATCACTGGGTGCAGCCAAGCTGAGTTGGGTGGCAGCGTTGACATCTCGCGAGTTTCATTTTCATGCGTAGTGGTTTCTTCCTAAAAGTTTTGCTTGATGGACAGTGAAATAAGTTTTATTCAATCGGTTCTAGGATCGATCTGGTATTTGCCCTTATTTAGAATCTACTGTGGACATCGGCTCTAGATGAACTTATTCTTAGTATCTCGAGAACCACCCCGAAACTTGAAAAGTAAATCGGCGTGAGTATATATGATATATCGGCGACTTACTACTAAACTACAAATCAATAATATTGTATCTATCTTGTCCTTTTTTTTAAAGAAAAAAATGGTTAGAGAACGACTCACCCATGCTAGTAACATTCTTACACCTAACATGTCTTATTTCTCAAAGAAAGAGCATAAAATCGCAACTACTAATAATATTCTTACATATATTATGTACTTGCACATTTGTTTAAAAATTAAACTTACTAGATACCCATATGTAATTTATGAAATACTTAAATAGTTCGTTTTTCATGAAATAAATTATTCTTACACGAACGTTTTGTATCTTGCAATGACGTTATGTTAAGAAGGGCTCAGTGGGATCTGCAATCTATAGAACCTAGTCTAAAGCGGGTGCCCACGTACAGATGGATTAAGCACGTGAGAGTATTCATGGCCACCAACTCCAGCAGTGTCACCGTCACCGTCGCCAGCCTCCCACCAATTGGTGGTGGCTCTTCCGTTTATGGAATGTTTGTCTGTTGTGGGATGAGTTTGAATCCTTTTGCTTCTTCAGTCCGAATAAGTTACTTCCCACTCTGACCAAAAAATAAAAGTTACTTCCCACGAGTCAAAATTCCTCGTTCATCTCGGGTCAGGATCATGTGGAGGTGACATTTCTTAGTGCAATCTTGGACGAGTGCTTCCTATTTCGGCACGTAACCTGTAATTAACGAAGACAACCTAAATTTTGGTCAACCCTCTCTCCTAATCTGGCCATATGTGGGATTGTTTGGTCCTCATGAGTACAAGGGCAATACCGACATCACCATGTACAAAATTGTCATTATTCATAAAAGCTAAGGTACTTTGTACTATTCCATTATTTCCATGACCTTATAACTTTGCCAATCAAGGAAAAGAATAGCTGCTTCTTCATTGTACATGCTAGAATTCAACTTTGCATCATGAACTTTTAGGGGTTGACCAAATAATGACCAAAAAAAGAGAGTTGACCATGATAGCCGACCATGGAAAGGATGCACTGGGTGAACAGTATGGTTGTAATAAAATGGACTGATGTGAAAACTCCGATGGAATATAGGTCGAATGTAGCGAGTAAGAGAAAAAGAGTGGAAATCGAATTAGCTAATAGCTAGGCATCTTGGTAGGAAGTAGGAACCACATGTTCCATTCAAACCCGAACATAAATAAAGGCTTTTGGTTTTTTCTCTATAGCAGATGAAATTTTCATATTAACAAAGCATATATTATGTTTCGAACGATTTAAAATCAATATACGACATCCCAAGTCCTATAGTGATTGGGAAAGACCCTCTCAAGTGATTCATAAGTTAATACCCACATTCAAGAGTCACCACCTTGTGTGTTACTCCAAGTATTTCTTGCAGGCTTGGCCCATGTGGATCAAACAAGGTTATTACAGAGAATATCAAAGCAGGATCTCCTCTAGTTGATGCATATGTGGCTCTTGGACAGACTTTGCCCATACCCAATCCAATGAGGGCAAGGGTGATCATTGGCAAGAGGGCTCGGACAATGTCCTCAAAGGCATCTAGGATAATAGAGGAGCTTGAATTGACTGAGTAATACATCAAATATGGGGAGTATCACAAGGCGGTAAAAGCCAACACTAACGAGAACGTCAATTCTCTAAGTTTGAGAGTTTATGACATTATGAAGTCCTACATCGGTTGGGAAGAGACCCAATCGAGTAGTCGATTCATTAAACAACAGCTACCCCCAAAATGTTTACTATCTTGTGATTATTTAGAGTAGTCCTTTTTAGTGCTTGATCTATGTGGAACGGTTTGGATTTTTACAAGCTTTGAATAATTTATTGGTCATTTGTGCATTTTACGTGAAAAACGAAGTAAGCTTAGGATTTAAACGGATAAAGGAGTTGTCTCCAGCTTTCTTTTTTTTATGGTTTTTTTAATTGTTACTAACCACTATGCCCTAGAAGTGCGCATTATACACGTGTATTTAATCGAACCTTATCCCTAATTACTCAACCCTGCTCCCAACTTTTCTGTTAACAAGTCAAAAATTAATTTAGGTATTTACCTGATGATTCTAGGAGTTGCTACATCAATAACTTTCTAATGAGGCAAGGAGATAACATGTTTTTCATGTAGATTATGCAATTTGGAACATCGAAGGCTCATAGAAAAAGTTGCGGCCCCATTCATCATTAGAGATTCGCCCACGTATTTTTTGCAAATAGTTGTAAAACGTGATTTAACATTGACAATCGAAATGCGGTTCATTGTACGACAGAAGAGAAAGAAAATCAGTAGACATCTAGGAAAAGTTTGAACTTGCATGTCTTGAACATTGAATTGTACATTGTTGGCTAGAAGAAACGTCGGAGTTGTATAAGGGACGTATCTTGCTAGGGTTGAACTTTATCAACCACGAGGCTGTATTCCCAAATGGCAATAACCGTAGCTGGTCATGACTCAGTTACTCCATATCAAATGCTTTTGGAGTCGATCCGATCCTTTGACCCAGAATATTCGAACCATGTTCACCAGATCAGCGTTGACATTTTCGACTTTTGTTGGGTCAAAACTCAGAAGGGTTGAAGGAGCAACACCATGCTAATGGAAGGATCGAGCTGCTGATGGCCGCAATAGTAGTGAAAGGGAATCAGAAGGAACATAAAAAAAAATAAGCGCATGCATAAATCCGACGTTGCCTCCACTTGATTTGGTCGGTAAACACTGGCTAATCTCAGAATTATGTAATTTCAAAAGATAAAGAACGCAAGGCGCACAGCCACGCAATAGTTCTTGAGAGAGAAAGTCAAAGGGAGGAGGCAGCATGCACGTTGCTTTCGTCCGCTCCTTCTCTCTCGTTACCGTTTTGCTGCACTTTGCCCTCTTATTCATTCACGACCAGGTAATTCAGAGTCGGCCAATCTTGAGCCTTTCAATACGGTTGAAAAGTCCTCTCTCTCTCTTCAACGTTTAATTTCCCGTGTTTTTTTTTGACTTTCCTCTTTTGAAGTGCCTGAGCTTCCCCCTTGATATATATAACCAAGCCAATCCAAACAAATTCACAATCTTCTCAGCTATCATTTGTCTGCTCTCTCATCACAATAGTTCGTCAATCATCGCACTCGAATTTGATTACCCTTGGAGTCGGCATCGAGATTGCATCATCAGCTCATCGATCCGGCCACATCACGCCACGAGCGAATGGACAACAACGAAGTGGAAGTGCCTCCATTCTTCCTCTGCCCCATCTCGCTGGAGATCATGAGAGATCCAGTCACCGTCTCGACGGGGATAACCTATGACCGAGAAAGCATTGAGACATGGCTGTCGACGTCCAAAAGCAGCTTGTGCCCCGTCACCAAACAGCCGATCTCCGATACGGACCTCACCCCGAACCACACCCTCCGCCGCCTGATCCAATCGTGGTGCACCCTCAACTCGTCGAACGGCATCGAGCGGATCCCGACCCCCAGGGCTCCCATCAGCAAAGCCCAGATCACTGAGATCCTGCGAGATGCCAAGAAGCCTCAGCTCCAGCAGAAGTGTCTTAGGCGGCTGAGATCTATCGCTTCTGGTAATACTTCAGCCAAGCGTTGCATGGAAGCCGCCGGCGCCGTCGAGTTCCTGGCCTCAGTGATAAATACCACCTCGCAATATCAGTCATCGGTGTCGGAAGAGGGGTCACTACTTGACATCAAATCACCAAGTGATGACGCGCTGTGCATCCTCTACCATCTCCAGCTCTCTGTGCCGGGCCTCAAGAACCTTGTGGCCAAAGACAGTGAGTTCACTGAGTCGCTCACGCTCGTCATGAAGCGTGGGCCTTACGAGTCGAGGGCATATGCGGTGCTGCTGCTCAAGTTGATGTTTGAGGTTGCGGAGCCGATGCAGATCATCACTCTGAAGCAGGAGTTTTTCGCCGAGGCGGTCCAGGTCCTGCACGACCAGATCTCTCAGCAGGCCACCAACGCCACGCTGAAGCTATTGATAAACCTATGCCCTTGGGGCCGAAACAGGATCAAAGCCATCGAATCCGGGGCAGTCTCAGTATTGATCGAGCTGCTTCTCGATTGTTCTGACCGTAGGACCAGCGAGTTAATATTGATGTTGGTGGAGATGCTATGCCAATGTGCCGAGGGGAGATCGGAGTTGCTAACGCATGAGGCGGGCATCGCGGTCGTGTCGAAGAAGATACTTAGGGTTTCGCAGGTGGCTAGCGAGAAGGCGGTCCGAATTCTGCTCTCTGTCTCCAAGTTCTCGGCAACAGGAAGCGTGGCGCAAGAGATGTTGCAGTTGGGCATTGCAGCGAAGCTGTTTTTGGTTCTGCAAGTGGACTGTGGGAGGAAGATCAAAGAAAAGGCGATTGAGATACTGAAATTGCATGCCAGGGTTTGGAAGCACTCTCCT
Source organism: Syzygium jambos (assembly GCA_031216235.1). Lineage (NCBI taxonomy): Eukaryota > Viridiplantae > Streptophyta > Magnoliopsida > Myrtales > Myrtaceae > Syzygium > Syzygium jambos. The sequence goes on along the minus strand of CM062230.1, from coordinate 17,765,773 downwards.
TGTATACCCTCCAATTTTCTCTCTTCATACCCATCTTGAAAATGGACCACTTGTTGTACCATATCGATCTTGATTAAGGCAAGATCTTCGACGATATTTCAATGCGACGTGTTCTCCTAATTGGAGGAACAAAAGATAGCGTCGAACAATGTTCCGACTTTCTTGGAGGTGAATCACAAAGGAAAGCTAATGGATTATTAAACGTAATGCTTAGCACCGGCTTTTTTAAGCCCTACTAATCACAACTTGATACTCAATTTAAACTTGCAATTTATTTTACCTTTTAGAGCCACCACTAATGAGTTATGGGTGATTAGAAACTTAAGTAAAATGCGAGATTACATTTTAATTTTACGAATAAGAGATTCATCGATTCAGGAACTTAGTTACGCTAGAGTAATCTAATGCTCTACCTTTTCTCTTTATTTCAAATATTTTTTTGCATGCAATCTTGCTCATTTTTAATCATAGGTCACTAACATATGAGGGGTGATCATTCGGGCGTGCAATAATAAAAATAACACCTAATAATCAAAGTAGTAAATAGATTGTAAAAGATTTTAAGAATCTGATGCACTAAGCAAGCAAATTGTATCATCATATTTATCACCACGAGATTTCTGCATACTATTACTTTGAAACATATGCAGAAGAAATGCATGAATGTTACGCATGACATATGCATGAATCAATAATTAACTTTGGATTTTGTATTTTCTTGTTTAATCAACATCCATGACATAAGAAAAATAAAAATAAACCTTAACATTCTATATGACAGAAATTGATTTTGCATGCACTAATTATATGACTAAATTACATGCAATAATAATACAGCTATATGATATGTGTGAGGAATTCTAAATGATATGTTATGGAATTAATTTTAAGTATTATCTATGTGAGGTATCGATTAAAATTATTGACATGGACCTACTAAATGACATGCGATGTGCAGTTTATATAAATTGATATTCCTAACATCTAATTCAATTTTTTTTCTTTTCCTTTTATTAATCAACGATGGACAAATGACTCTAAAAGTCTACAAATTAGATGGTTATGCATTAATTCCTACTCATGCTTGAAATGATTTAGCATTGATAACCTAGGTTACTACATGATTAATAAAAAAATGCAATCTAAGGTCCAGATCCAAGATAACATATTTTAAAATGCATGCTTTCTATCTAAGTTAATTAGCATGTATGAGTGATCTATGGAAATCATGAACTTATTCTATAATGAAAACCATATGAAATGCAATTTTTTTTATTTTACTTTATTAAAACAGAAAATTCGACTCCTAAGTCCCCAATATGGCCTAGTGAAATTACCATTAATTATTATACTATGTGCAACGCGAAAGTTGCATGTAATGCAATTATAGACTTAATTAACTATATGACTTAATTACTAGAAATCAACTCTAAGAAAGTATGATTTTCCAAATGACTTATATTATAAGACATGCATGCTGGGAGACTAGTCAATCTTAGATCTTCATGGAAGCTAAATGATTCTGATGACATTTTTTTCATTTGTTTTTTTAATTAATGAATGCAAACTAAAAATTATCCTAAGTCTATATGGATTCTAAAATTACTATGCATGGTCCAAAAGCCTAAGCCATGAATATGCATAGAATAATGGCCTATATTCTATAGGCACATGTGATCTATAATAAATGATATGCATGTGGTTATTAAAAAATATTTATCATGAAGCATCAAATTTCATTTGATCATGCACAAAGATCGTGTGTTATATTCTATATGAGGCACTGTAAAGGACCCAACCTTTAGGCTCAAAGGTCCGGCGCTCCAATAGATCTTGGTTATTGCAATGGAAATAATCAAAGATAAGTCCAAATAATCTAAAGTTTATAGACTATACAACACGCATTTGAAACCATAATGCAAGACAAGAACTTACCACATAAGGTATGCAAACCTTAAACTTACCTTAATTAGGGCTAAACAAGGGCCACCAAAAGAGGTAACGGCAAAGAGACAATGCTGGGATGGACGTAGGATGCCGGTGGCGGTGGGGGAGGATGCCGGTGAAGCTTGGGCAGCCGGTGGACGTGGGTGCTCTCGGTGATGACCAGGCGAACGCCAGCTTAGTCAATGGACGCTTCAAGGTCACAGGCGTAGGACGTGTGATTGGGGAAATTGGACTCTATTCACGTTCAAATTTCAACTATAAAATTCTCTTTTCCTTGACCAGAACTCCGCCTTTTGAATTTCCCCGCTTGCCCTCTTTCTTTGACTTTTCCTTTGTTGGTGTTGTCTTCAGCCCTACACTCCACTTAACATTCAATCTAAATCACCATAACTTGCGCCACGAAGATTGCCCCCACATTGGCCGAAATTTATTGGCTTTCCTTTCTTGGAAGTAAAACAAGTTCTCGCATTCTTGAAATCAGGTCATAGCTCCAGCATATAAAATACAGTTTCCAAATTCTTGGAGTGTCCATTCCACTGTCTTGAAGTTCCAAGAAGGTTGGAAACTCAATTTAATGCCCATTGCACGGGTTGGCCCATTCGTCATGTTTACCTTCAATCCCCTATAACATGCTTCATCATGAAATGTAATGCAAATGCAAATTAATAATATTTTTGTTTAAGGGTCGGGTTGATTCCTAATTTTTCTTTGCAATGAATGGCTAAATGCATAGCCAAAATTTAGATGTCAACAAACAAAAGGATCGAGTATGCTTGAGAAGTTTATGATCCGTAGGGCTGCTTCAGCTCGATGGCAGAAGGAACAGTCCAAGTAGAGGGCAACAACAAGCCTCAAGCGCATGAGATTGTTCACAAATACAACAAATCATAGCTTAGGGGAGCACTTCCAAGTTTCATCCAAGTTTCACCTGAAACGTTCCCATCGAAACCGGTTCCCTATTTTTTGGAACTTGAAACCTACTTTGTATACATTGAAACCTGAAACCTATCCTATCACAGGTTCCCCAAGTTTTAGGGTCTTCAGGAAACTAGCCAATTTCCTTTTTTTTAGTTTCATTTTTAGTTAAGCAAAATAAAAGTGAACACGACAACAAAAATGAAAATTTCCCATTTGTCAGTAGCAATAATCCATAAAAGATGAACACGCAAAATAAAATAAACAATAAAAAGTTCAAAACATATAACATAAAACCTAAATAGTAGAACTTCATCGCCACCCTATCTGATAAAGACGCACTTCTCGGACTTATCATCATGCTTCTTCCTATCCTCCCTATCAATCATAGCATATGCAATGCAACCAAAAAATTTTAAATATGAATAATTAATCTTTTTACCTGACCATTGCTCTTGCGGTATTTCTCCATTTAGTGCACTAGATGGACTCCCATTAATCAGATAAACAGCTGCATCAATTGTCGTAGCCCATAAGTGTAGCGGAAGACCCACGTGTAACCTCTTGCATCTTGCGAGCTCCAAAATAGTCCTGTTCATCCTCCTTGCTACATCGTTCTCTTGAGGAGTTCCAGGAACAGTTTTCAACCCGTGTATGCCTTCCCGGCTCAAGTATTCTGCAAATTCCTTACTCGTGTATTCAGTACTATTATCAGACTTTAGAGCTTTAATCTGATAACCTATCTCTTTTTCTACCTTGGCCTTCCACATTTTGAACATCTTGAATACTTTTGATTTTTCTCTAAGAGCATATACTCAAGTCTTCCTTGTCGCATCATCAATGAATATGACAAAATATCTCTTACCAGCATAAGAGAGTTCGTAAGCCGGTTCCCATACATCCGTCTGAACCAACTCTAATTTTTTACCTTTATTCTATCGCTCATTCAATTGAAAACTGACTACCTTTTGTTGTCCATAAATGCAACTCTCACAAAAATCTAACTCAACTTTCAGCAAACTTGGAAATAACTTCCTTAAGTGTAATTGCTTCACACCCTTTACATCAAGATGTCCCAAACGATAATGCCAAAGAGTAGACAAATTACCTGTAGCCACTGTAATTGCAACTATATCACTGATATTGTCTCCCTGGAGAAGATAAAGTGTACCCGTACGCTTTTCCTTTGCTACTACTCTTGCCCCTGAGGTTATCTTCCACTTTCCACATCCAAAAGTTGTTACCAAACCTTCTTGGTCAAGTTTACTAGTTGAGACTAGATTTTTCCTTAATTCTGAGATATGTCTAGTTTCATGCAAAACTAGATGTCCTTTACCTGAGACGTTCACAATCATAGTTCATTGTCCAACAATTGGACACATGTAGCCATTTCCCACAACAACTTGCCCAAAATCTCCACTGGCATTATCAGTAAATATGCCTCTTTGCAAGGTGCAATGGAAAGAGGCACCGAAATTAATAAACCACTTGTCTGTTGTCAAGTCAAATCCTGCAAATAAACACAAGTTCTCTAGCAAAGGTTCATCGTTAACCACATTAGCTCCTTAATTCTTATTTCACTGCTTCTTTTTGTAGGCTTCACACTAAAACCTTCGGTGTCCAGTCTGGTGACAAAAACAACACTAATCTTTTGCAACCTCTCACTTTCCCCTTGACTGTGACCTGCCATGCCTGCTGAATTTTCCTCTACTTTTACTTCTCCCATGGTTCTCCACTGCTAGTGCTGTGGAAGATGTAGATGGCCAAAAATTATTTCCACTTGAGACTTTCCTTCACATATCTTCATCCATGATGTTGCTCACAACGTCGTCCAGAGTCAAATCATCATTCATGGTGTTTGAAATTCGTTGCACTACAGTGTTATAGCTTTCCAAAAGGAAACTTAAAAATAATAAAGATTGAAGCTTCATATCCAAATTTATGCCTGCGGATTCCAACTAACCTATGACTTGCGTGAAACTATTAATATACTCTGCCATAGAACCTCTATCAGATAACTTCATATTAACCAACTTCTTCAACAAAAATACCTGATTTGATATGGATGGCTTCTCATATATATATTTGTAAGAATATCCATGGCTTATTTTGTAGTTTTTGCTTTCGCAAGGTAGTACTCTGTTTTTTTCATCAACCCTAGACGAATCGCACCTAATGCCTTTCGATCAAGAATTTTCCATCCCGATTCTGCCGTCGGATCCACTTCCGCGATTTCGAGTTTCCAACCCTCAAGTGGTGCATAGAGATCTTTCTGATAAAGATAGTCCCCGATTTGAAGTTTTCACCATCCGAAATCTTGCCCATTGAACTTCTCGATTCTGATTTTATTTTCTGCTGTATCGTTTGTTTTCAATCAAACTTCACCGAAAAACCCTCGATGTTCTTGACTAGCCAACCAAGCTCTGATACCAATTGTTGGGAATCGCACACCGATTCCAAAAAAGTAACCCAAGCAAAAAATCCTCACTAGCAGAATATAATAATAAAAAGAACAGAATTGAAAGAACACACTAGAGAATTTGTTATCAAAGTTCACCCAAACCTGGGCTACGTCTCTGTGCAGAGGCACTCTGCGAATCCACTAGACTTTGAAGAAAGTAGGAATATGTTGATGATCTTCTCTCAAGATCGGGACACAAAGAAATTGAGAACACTCACAAAGAAAAACTCACTTTTTCTTCTCTCTTTTTTTTTCTCTCTCTATTTTCTTCTCAACGCTTGACAGCTAACTTCTATCGATAGCTGATAAATAAAATGTAGATTTTAACCTAAAAGCAAAATTAATGGAAAAGCAAAAAAGCCCTTAATAATAATATTTGACTTTATCTTCCAATAACGGGCCTATTACCATTTGATTATAAGTGAACAAATGCTTGGAGCTGAGTGAATAACTCCTGGTGAGAAAACCCAACTCCTCCCTCTCTAGAAATAACTACAAAATTTTCATCAACTTCTCCCTCTCTTTCTCAGAGAAGCAGAAAACCAATCATAGATGGAGGCACTTCGTGCGGAATTCTTGAGGCATATTTGGAAATTATGGGGTCTAAGAGCCATGGTGGTGTTCACATTTGCGGTCTAAATCGTACTCATCCTCTTCGGCCACAAGAGGAAGTCCAACCACAATCTCAAGCTGAGGATCTCCGTCTGGTCCGCGTACATGACCGCGGACTCCTTGGTCATCGTCGCCATTGGCATCCGCTCCAGCGCTCTTAGAGAAGTGTACGAGAGAAATGACGGTCACCTCGATGACAATGACAAGTTGCTCGCATTCTGGGCCCCAATGCTTTTGCTTCTCTTGGGTGGCCCTGACACAATCACTTCCTATTCTCCGGAGGACAATGAACTCTGGCTCAGGCACTGCCTTCGCCTAGCGGCTCAAATATCAGCCACGGCATATATCATCTTCATGGCCTGGACAAGGTCTTATCTCTCATACCTCAAGTCAGTGATAGCATTAGTGGGGATTGTCAAGTATGGGGGAGGGTGTGCGCTCTTTGGATGGCAAGCAATGAAAAGCTCAAGTAGTCAATTCTCGCCAATGACAAGCTCAAGCAGTCAATGCTCGCCCTGCCTGATCCGAGCCCTAATTACCCCCGCTTTCCGGAGTACGCTTTAAAGAAGACTGAGGGGTACATCATTACGGTGGACAAGTTGATTGAGATCGAGGAGCCAGAAGGTATTTCATCCGCAATGATCGATCCTGAGCACATTGTGAAAGCCTATGACCTGCTTCAGATGTTCAGGTGCCTCTTTGTTGAGTGGACGCTCAGCTATGGTGAGAGGAACATTAGGAGGTCCATATTCAAGGATATCCAATCTGAAGACGCTTTTAGGATTGTTGAGAACGAGCTCGGGTTCCTCTACAATTTGCTCCACACGAAGGCCATGGTGCTTTACACCAAGTGGGGACTCCTCCTCCGCTCGTTCACTTTCTCATCCACTCTATTGGTGCTGGTGCTCTTCTCTTTGGCCAAGAAGTCACACCTGTCGAGATCCGATCTTTCCGTCACTTACTTGTTGCTTGCTTTCATTGTCTTCTCTGAGGCCTATTCGATTTTCAAGCTGGTTTGCTCTGACTGGAGCAACGTTTGGTTGTGCAAGGGCAACAAGTGCTGTGCCTTGAGAGGTGGCTTGGTAGGTGCCTTGAACTTCATGAGATCAATTGGAAAACCTAAGTGGTCACACTCAATTGCCCAATTCAGCTTGCTGAGCTTTTGCACTAAAGAGAGGCCTTTGATTTACCAAAATGTGCTTTAGTCCTTAAGGATCAATGAGAAGCTAGAAAAGTATCACTACACCCTCCATGAAGACATGTCCAACGATTTTAGGGATTGACTATTCGGTCATATCAAGAAAAAACTTACCAGCATGGAGGAGCACCTCACGCTGGTCCGTATGGATATTCACAAATCTCTTACTAAGCTACTCAAGATTTATGGACTCACTCAGGCTACGTGGGCCGTCAAGGGGGGATTCAACCAGGTTGTCCTAACTTGGCATATTGTTACCGAAATATTGTACCACTCACACTCGGAACAATTCAAACTCCGTTATTCTCAAGAGAGCAAGCTTCTCCCCAGGTATATGTTTTATCTTCTGGTCATGTACCCTTCTATGCTGCCCTGTGTAATCAGAGAAATAAGGCTCGGTGACACTTCTACCGATGCCTTAAAGTTCTTCGAGGATCACCGATTACCCGATAATCAAGAGCCCTATCTCATGCGAGCCTCCAAAATGCTGCTAGGCAAGAGAACTGAGGTTCAGCCAAGTACAGTGAAGGATGCATTTTGGATCGTGGCACAGATGAGATAGATAGGAAGAGAATTAAGTTGGGAAATTATCGGGGAGCTCCGGGTGAAGATATTGATGTGCGCCGCGAGCCAATGCAGAGGTGATCGCCATGCTGGGTAGCTGAAGCGAGGGGGAGAGCTTCTTATCGATCTTTGGAGAGCTTCTGACCCATGTTTGGCTCATGATGGCTCATTTCGGCGTCACTGATCATTTCAGGATTATCCAACGCCCAGTCTTTGTAAAGGTCATATCGAGATAGGCCTCGATTACAACTAATGACAGATCCTTATTCGGGTTTGGTCCATCTCGATCATTATTGAATAGAACCCTTGTAGATAAAGCAACGTAGATTCGAGCTTACGTACGTACACTTTTATATAGTAAAGTTGACATGGTCAGTCAATGTAACATACGTCCAAAAAAAAAGTCAATGTAACATGGTATTTTAGAAGTTGATGTGAGCAGATTTAGTTGTTGATGTAAGTTTTTAGAAAGGGGTCCAGCATCATTGTGCCTTCTTTGGGTGACATTCTCTCACAAGCTTTTTATCCATGCCTGTGCTCGTTATGTAAGTATTTCTGCACGTCATTGCTATCCGCATTGCTATTAGGCCATTAAAATCTAGGTATATTGAAATTCTTAAAACTTATCACAAAAGTGCAATTGAATCCCAAAACTTTCAAAAAGTGCCATTAAATCCTAAAATTTATCACGAAAATACAATTGAGTTTAGAAACTTTCAAAAAGTGCTATCAAGTCCTAAAACTTATCAAATTGGTCCAATCAAGTCCTTTCGTTGAAATCAATTTTTGAAAATTTTAGGATTTGATTGCACTTTCGTGGCAAAGTTTAAGACTTGATTTCAGTTTTTTAAAGTTTTAAGACTCGATTGTACTTTCGTGACAAGTTTTAGGACTTGATTGTATTTTTTGAAAGTTTTAAAACTCAATTGCACTTTTATGACAAATTTTAAGATTTTTAGTGTACTTATCCCTAAAGTCTAAATAAAAAGTAAATAGTAACATTACATAAATTAAAAATTATTTGCAAAATTGATATATTAAGTTGTGCTACGTTCCATATCATCTTTCAAACAAGCAAGCTTCCTTCAATATCCAAAAACAATGGATGAGGGTTTATGCTCTGCCGCTAAGACATGATTCATTTATTCACATATTCACGAACAAAATACAAATAAATCTAACCCACAAACAAGTACCCTCACGCTATCCTGGGAGTGAGCATGATTTCAGGGTAGAATCTGGAATTTGATAACTTGACTTGTGAGAACTTGTAGGTTTTAGATTCCAAAATTTGGAAAACCTATTTCGACGAGTAAGTTACAGCTTCTAGGTAGGTGAAACATAAAATTTGGAACTTGAAACCTGAAACCTAAACAAGTCTTTTGTGTTTTTTTTTTTATCTATGTCTTCACGTGATCCTGTGGTATTTCATGATATCAGATGATAAGTGTATAATCTAGAGTCAGAACCACTAGTCTGAGTTTCCATTTTATAATTTGTTAATGTTTTATATTTTTTATGTGTTTAAATATAAGTTATCGTCATTAGATCATAGTAACAAGTGGTGATCAGTAAATGTGATGATTCACTATAATTGTTCAATTAATAATATAGGTGGAACCTGTAACCAACCTAGAAATTTTGTTGGGATAGGTTCTATATTCCAAAAATTGAGAAACCTATTCTCATGAGGAGGTTCCAAGTGGAACTTGTATGGAATATGAAACCACTCACCTTTAGTATCGATTCACGTAATGACTTCTCATTTTAATTGTATTTATTTGAACCGTAATGCTAGGAAAACTAGTCTTTTGTATTCTCTTTTGTGAATGAAAAACCTGTTCAATATTATTGTGTTCAATTTCGTTTTGTTTAACTAAAAATGAAATAAAAAATAAAAAGAACATGTTAGACCCTGGAACCTATCCTAAAACATATGACAGGGTAGGTTCTAGGTTTTTAGTTTCGACGGATAAGTTTCAGGTTCTAAAAAGTGAGAAACCCGTATCCAAGGGTAGGTTCCAAGTTTCAGGTGAAATCTGTAAGGAACCTAGAACTGCTCTTCCCTACCATATCCCCACCCCTCTCTCGACCCTCCGCCGCCTAACCCTTGACTTGCAAGGGTCTTCTCGTCGCCTCCACCCATAGTGTTGCCGCCGCCACCTACACCAGTTGAGTTGTCAACCCCAACTTGTTGCCAATTGCTATAAATTGATTGAGGATGGGCATGGGATCTCGGTGTCCGAATTCAGGTCCCCAACGCCCGTGTCTAGGTCCATCGTGGTTGGGTTTGAAGCCAGTGCCCCAGCCGTCCGTTGAGGCCAAGCCCGAGTCGAGGTCCATCGAGGTTGGATCACGGACCTTGGTGCTTGTACTAGGTTCTCCGGCTACCTATGCGCAAGTCATTAGCACCCAAATATAAGGAAAATCTAATCTCATATTAGATTTTCCTTACCAGACGACGTAAAATAATTTCCAATTCATTTTTAGGTTTTAAGTACTGGAAAAATATTGTCATTGTCTTGGAAAATAACTTCCTAAAAGTGTTTTTCACAAATGTTACATTTTCCCACAAACAGAGTAGTAAAGTAAATGGAAGAAAGATTTCAACCTTAATCTTTTTTCAAGAATTTCCATACAAGCCCATGCAAATTTGGTTATGTTGACAGAGGAGATACTAGCGATAATGGCAAATTTCGTGACTCCTTTGCTTCAATGCGAATTGAATTCCTCAAGGAACGAACTCCTTTATTTTTCATGTTTGGAAAGGAATCTAAATCTGGATTTGGAGTCCACTTGGAATAAAATTCCTCAAAAAATGCGGAATTGAATTACCTTGCAATTGATAATATTGAGATTCCTGTAGACCCCCTAATTTTGACTAAAGACATTTCAAGTTTGACCGACTTGTCCTGATGTCAAACTTTGTTGAAAACCCGATCAAATGGTTTTTTTTTAAATAATTATTTTTTTAGTTTTCTTTCTTTCGTTCTTTTTCCTTAAGTCAATAAAATTTATTATTGTGCTCATGACCATTATTGTGCTAGAAGTTAAGAAAGGTTGATTCTATTTTTCTTTATTGAAGTCATACGGGCTTGGCTGCTCTTTGTCAAACCATTTCCGTCGGGACCAAGAATCAACCCTATCGGCTGTCCGAAGAAAGGAGAGTGGTTGATTGAACACAATTAATGCTTATAAAAACCCCTCTCTGAAATTGCGTAGGAGTCACACTGCTTTAAGAAATAGTTACAATTTTTTCAAGTCATTTAGAAAAGATTACTAAAGGATCGTCATACCCTCGTAGCACTAAAAATATGATGACGAAATGATCAAATGAATGAAGAGTGTCGCGACCGCCCTTTTCGCGAGGAAAATGTGGCTAGCTTGGCGTGTGCTAAGTTTAGGTCTGAGACTTAACTCGAACTTTCTCAAACTTATACCATATTGCGATTTATGATTTAGGTTTTTAACATACAAGTGATTTTTATTTAAGAATCGTTACTAATCGATTTATGATGGGTCGATTAGACACACAAGTAAAGCAATGGGAGGATTGCCTTACTTCTGCGAACCAGATATTAAAATGAGTCCGGAGACTTGGTTATACTAGTTAAAAAACTAATGCCCTTTCGATACATAATCCTGTTCAAACATCATTTAAAGGTTTTTGTGCATTCTTCCTATCGATTATGGATCTTAGGGTTCTAATCCTAACCAGGCTAAGAGAACGACAATCAATACGTTGAAAGTGCACAAAGAAATGCCTAACATGCCTCTAATTGGGCACATGCATGGTCGAATTAAACACGTAATTCAAAACGTGCGAAGCAACCGATGTGCAATTCAGCATGGCATTCATCATACAATAAAGCGCGAAAAAGGCAAATCCAAAGCCCAATTTTCATTTTTAAATTTTCTGAATTTTTTAAAAAATATTTTTAATATTAAAATAATATAATAATAAATAAATAAACGGACCCTGATCCGACCCGGATGGGGACTGACCCGGACCCTCTAGCTCGGGTCCGCACGGAATTTGGCTCAGAGAATGAGCCCAGTCTAGCAAAACTTAAAAAAAATAAAAGAACATAGGCCCAGACCAAAAAATTAATACAAGCCCAGCCCACCGCCCATTTCTATTTTATTTTTAGCCCAGCTCCAAAAGAGAGAAAAAGCGAACCGGGTCGGGCTCCTCGCCCAACCCGGATCCGACCGGACTCTGCCCCCTAGAGACCCGACTGACTCCCTGCATTCCCCTGCACCGCGGGGTCTCGACGGAGGCGGCCGAGACGCCGCTCGTCTCAACTTGGCAACGCTCCGGCGTCGCTCCGGCCAGCTCGGGTCGAGGCTCGGCCTCCACCCAGGCCGCCGTTCCCCGGCCGGCTTTGGCGTTGCCAGCCATGGTACTCCGGCTAAACTCCAAACGAAACAACCGCGGCGGCTACGACGCGGCCAATGGCTAGGCGGCCGACGCTCGCAACTCTAAACACCACAGGGACGCCCAAAAAAAAAAATGCGACACGCACGACTGATTCAACGCCGGATAAAACAGACGACCTAAAACCGGATCTCACTTAGGCGTTTTGTCGAACACTTGGTGAGCGCTGGAAAAACGAATAATTTTTGGGTCAACCGAGACTCAAACACGAGCCGGGCTCTCAACACAAGAACAACGACACACACAAAAAACAGACGAAGGACAGAATGGAGCCAGAGCTCGCGCGAGCCGGACGGCCGCGTGCTCCGACCCGGAATGCCCGAAACAGAGCAAAATTGAGGCCCGAGAAGACAAAATCGGGGTGGCGGTCGGAGCTCGGGCGAGACCTGCCGCGGTCGCTACCTGGCTTGGTGGCGACGGCCGGTAGACGATCTCGACGAATCGAGGTATAACCGACCATCTCAGTGCCGCCACACCGGGATCCTCGGGAAAACGACTCGAAAATCAAACAAAGACAAAAAAAACGGCGAACCGGAATCTATTGAGGCTCAGCATAGGGAGAAGACGCGGCAGGGGAGGCGTCAGCCGCGGCTGAGACGTGGTGGTCACCGGCGAGGGCCTTTCCTCCTCTGGTTCTCTCTCTGTTCAGCCCCTCTCTTCCCCCAGCTCACCTCTCACCTTCCGCATCTCTTTATGGCCGACGACTGCTTGCCTCTACACCCTATCCTCTCCATTAACTCCTCTTAAATAATTAAAAGAAGAAAAAATAAATTCTAATAATGCAAAATGTACCTATTTCTATATACAATTCAATTGAATAAAAAATATTTTTTTTATTTTAGGAATTAAGAACACTAACCCCTAAATTTTATATAATTTAATTGGGCAATTAAAAAATAGGTGTCAACAAAGAGTATGATGAAATACCAGCCCAAACCAATGAGAAGCTATTGCACATATAGTCTATAGATTATCATGATGTGGATCACTATCATCTTAACAGTAAATTATAAATCATTCTTATTCCTAGCCTACGTTATTAACGAATAAAATGAGTTTATTCCATATGATCTATAGGTTATAAAATATTTTTTCTAAACCAACCTATAATATTCATTCGAATGCGACATCATGTTTTAGAGCATGTATCCCATGAATCTATTACATAGACCAAACTGAATATGAACGTCCAGATATGATCGACCCATCATCTTCAACGTTCCAGATCCAAATTTTTATAGACATTGCACTCGTATCAAAATTTCTCCACGTTTCAAGCAATATTGGGCCAATACTTTGACCTCACATAAATGTAATTTTTAAGTGATGGTGTCAGCCATTCCTTCACGCATCGAATAAAATAATGATTAGTTACTATATTTGATAACACCTCTATCTCAGAGAGCTTCAGCGTCGTTCCAGCGACACCAACAACCCAAGCGATGAAGGAAGCAATCGTGCTGTATCCGTCACCGGCCATCGGCCACCTCATCTCCATGGTGGAGTTCGGCAAGCTCCTCCTCACCCATCGCCCTTCCCTCTCCATCCACGTCCTCATCACCAACCAAGCTTACGATGCCGGCTCTACCACCGCCTACATCGCCTCCGTCTCCGGCACTGTCCCCTCCATTGCCTTCCACTACTTCCCTGCCACCACCCTCCCCCGGGACTACTCCACGACCTCCCCGCACCACGAGACCCTTGCCCTCGAGCTCCTCCGCCACAACAACCCCAACTTCCGCCGCACCCTCACGAGTATCTCTGAAAATTATGTGGTTCACGGTCTCATCATCGACTTCTTTTGCGTCGCTGCTGTCACCGTTGCGCGCATGCTCAACATCCCGTGCTACTACTTCTTCACTTCTGGCGCCGGCTACCTCAACTTCTTCCTTTACGTCCCGACTCTGCACGACAAGTTTGCCAAAAGCTTTAAAGACTTTGACGCCCCCATAGATGTCCCTGGCACGCCGCCGATACCGCCCTCCGATGTTGCCAAGCCGATGCAGGATCGCTATGATGAGGCCTACAAGGGCTTCTTGGATTCGTCCGTGAAGATGCAGACTTCGGCTGGAATCATAGTCAACACCTTTGAGAAGCTTGAGCTGAGAGCGATACGAGCCATCATGGACAGCGAGTGTGTGCCCGGCGGGCCCACTCCGCCGCTTTACTGCATCGGGCCGCTGATCTCAAGCAGGGAAGGTGACGATGGCGGTTCGCCAGAGTGTCTGACATGGCTAGACTCGCAGCCGAGAGGGAGCATTGTGTTCCTGTGTTTCGGTAGCTTGGGCGTGTTCTCCGTGGAACAGCTGAAGGAAATAGCGTCGGGGCTGTAGAGGAGCGGTCAACGGTTCTTGTGGGTGGTCCGTAACCCAATAAAGACGGGCTCGCTGCTTCCGGACGGATTCTTGGAACGTACCAAAGAGAGGGGGCTCGTAATCAACAAATGGGCCCCGCAGGTGGCGGTACTGAACTACTGAGCCACGGCTCGGTGGGCGGGTTCGTGACTCACTACAGGTGGAACTCGGTGCTCGAGGCTGTGCGTGCGGGCTTGCCGATGCTGGCGTGGCCGTTCTACGCGGAGCAGCGGCACAACAGGGTGCTGCTGGTGCAGGAGATGAGGATCTCCCCACCGGTGGACGAATTGGAAGACGGACGGGTGAGTTCAGACGAGCTGGAGAAGCGAGTCAGGGAGCTGATGGAGAGTGAAGAGGGCAAGACGGTGCGAGAGCGAGCGCTTGCCATGAAGGAAGAAGCTACGGCTACGCTGAGCCCCGGCGGGTCATCTCGGTCAGCGTTGGCCGGACTCATTGAGTCATGGAAGCGCGAGTGAAGTGCTCCGGATGCTGTTGGTCGCTTGGAGGCGCATTGAGGTACGTTACGAACAAAGTGGCATGTGCTTTTTATGTTTTTGTATTATGGAAACGTAAACAGAACGGATGAGCGTGGTTGAGTTTTATCTCGAAGCCTGCGCTCTGATTCTCCCCATGCAAACCAAGATCGTTTCTTTTTCTGGATGAAATAAAATCTCTCTCGAATTGTACTTGCAAAATCGTTCTCTCCTTTTGATTATCTGTCTGCACGCAATTGAAAATACTAAGCTCCATGATTTGGTAAATGTCAACGATTACAGAACTTCTGAAGTTATGATCACTCTTGTTATCATCTCACTCGATTTTGAAGTGCAGCTACAATTTAAAACATATATTACATATCATCCGCCACCATATGAAATGTTCCTTTTCTCTTTCTTTATGGCCATAGACAACCAATAAATTTGGAGGGGAACCCAGACGAAACACTGTTTTGTCCTCTCGTCATAGTAAAATGGCCAGTAGGCCCATTGGGCCGTCAGAAATGCTTGGGTCGGTAACTTGGTTTAGCATAGAAGTGGGCTTGGAGGTTTGGATTTTGTAATTGGCTATTCTTTCCTGAATAATTAAAATTGAATTGGATATATATATATATATATATATATATATATATATATTTATAAGGACATGAGCAGGTCCTTAAATTGCTCAAGGAGAGACAAGGGAAGGAACTCTCCGGTATGGTGGAGGGAACCCCGTAAGTTCTCTCTGTATTACTTCTCTCTCACAAAGATAAAGATAGGAAAGGAACTGAGGGATCTCTAAGGTGGAAAAGGTAGACTCCATGTCAATTTCGATTAGTTATCTTCAGGCAGATAAGTATAGTAATCTCCCACATCTATGGTGACAAGAGGGGAGTTTCGACTCCTGCAATATATAGAGATATACATTGACATATAAATATAGCATATCTTATATATAACTTTTGAAATACTATACAATACATTCACCGTGAGTTATGGTTCAGGAGATATTAGGATAAGAATCTAGTTCAGTCTGATTTACTTCAGTCTTATGTTAATTTGGCTCAATTGCATTCCTCTTGGGTCTATCAATTCTTGAGATGGAACAAAAAATCAAAGTGACGAACATTACAAATCATAGACCTAATTTTAGTGTTGCTAGTTGAGAGCTTGATTTCGTCTTTATGGAGTTGTAGAATCAACAAGGCGAATTCAAGCTTTCTAACATACTAACCCACGAGCTTGATTGAATCCTTAGTATAGATTGAATAAGCTACACATTGCTACGTAAACTCAAGTTCAAGGCATTACAGCTTTGGATGTATATAGTCTTTCATTATATAAAATAAAATCAGAATGAAAGCTTCCCCTTGGGATTTCTTATCATGATACACCAGGCTTTTGTCATGAAAGTAATTGTCCAAAATTATGAAAGTGGATCATAAATCTAGCTGAAGTAACTAATTAATCCACTCGAAATAAAATTTCTCAAATAAAGAGTGCGACTTTTCCTATTTCCTCCCTAGAATTTTCTCCTCTTCCTCTTATCTTTACACAACTTTCTTCTTCATCCTCCATAGAGGAGAGGGTTTGAGCTAAATCTCTCCCTTCCCTCCATTTTTTCCTTTTTCTTTGACAGATTTAATTATCTGTTATCTTATTATTGCTTTTTTCACATTTTGGGGAGCTTTCTCTTCTGATCTAATTTAGATTTGGAAGTTTTTTCTCTCTTGTTTAGGAAACGTTTCTATCCCAATCAAGTCTAGGTTTGGAGATTTTTGCATGTATGATTTCAGGGTTTCAATTCACTCGAGTTTCATTGGTATACAAGTCCAGTTTCAAATGGGATTAGAGGAGTTTTGTGAAGGTTTCACTCTCACTTTGTCAATGATTGGCCGTCAATTTTAGTTTGAAAAAGTCACAAATTTGCTCTTTGAGTAGATGATCCACAATCTTGTTAAGATTATTCTTCTTATTATCTGGAGCTTGTCTAGTTTTGAAGTTGTCTAGGATTTGTCTTAGTTTGCAGTTAGACTGAGTTGTTTCTCTTGCATTTCCGTGGAAATGAATGAAATATTACTTTGACAAAAAAAAATTTACCTTGCAATTGATAGTATCGAGATTATTATAGACCCCTTAATTTTGACTAAAGGCATTTCAAGTTTGACCGACTTGTCACGAGGTCAAACTTTGTTGAAAACCCGATCAAAAGTGTTTTTTATTAAAAGGAATTGTTTTCTTTATACCTACCATAGATTCCCAGTTAAGAACATCTAACTTGTCAAAAAGGCCAAAACTTGCACGGCACTGAGTGTATAAACAACCAAATATGCAGATCATGTCCAATACTTACACCAAAGCCGCCTTCACAAGCAGCCGGAAGTGTCATTCACGTTTTGTTCTTTAGAATATAAATAAATAAAGCAACCTAATCACTCTCAAGACACGGTCATCATTGTAATTGATGGAATTTTTTAATCCCAAACTAAAATCTTAATCATACTGTCAAAAAAGAAATATTTGATTGAATGTGGAGTGGAGGTTCTGTTAGCTGCATATTTTTCATGGGTAATCTCCAAAATGTATCACATGTTGTTGGTCAAAGTAACATGCTAATTATTTCGGCCTTCGTGGCAACAGATGATTGTCACATGACCTTTTTCTTCGTGGTCCACATAAATGCATCGTTCAATGCTTTACTAGGCAGAGATTGGTTACATAAAAAATCAAATAATGTTTTTCTAGAATGATGATAAATTAGAGTTATCAAATCTAATCGACTTTAATTTTCAACCAGTTTGATTGACACACGATTTTAGTTAACAAGTCTGATAAAGGTAAAAATTTAAGATTAGGAGTTCCTGATCACAACAAGGTTCGTTTCTCGGCCAATAACAGTTATCCAATGTTTTTTTGAAGTTCTATTACATTCTATCTGAACTTAGGTGTCGTTTTCCTTTAGGTTGACTTTTTAGTCAACCTTAAAGTCAACCCTCGATCAATATTTTTGAAAATTTGAAAAAATTTAAAAAAATCATCAATTCTATCCTCTGCAAGCATAATTAGACTTTAAATTTGTAATTTTTACAAAAAAACCGTTCGAGAGTGGACTTTTTGGTCAAACCGAGAATTTTGACCCTCGATCGAGAAATTCCAAAATTCACTCATTTTCATTCATTTTTTGTTTTGATTCCTTCTCAACATTTAATCCAAGGATTGCAACACATCGAAATTTCAATCCAATTTTAAGAGTTCGAACTTGAGACTGGTCGGTCAATTCTTGAGCATAAATTTAGAGCCCTGATCGGTACTCTATAAATAGTGTTAATTATCCTGGTTCAAACTTTTTTTTTGGTCAAAGAGGTAGCTTTCGTTACTAAACCATGGAAGAAATGCTACAAGGTTTGGAGTCAGTACATAATAAAACCCATAATTGGGGGGGGGGGGGGGGGGGGGGGGGGAGCCAATTGACGGGAAGTAAATTTTTCCGATGAGCTTCGACAACCCAGTCCACAGTCAAATTAGCTTCGTGGGGCTCATACGTAACTAGGACTCCGTTCAGTTGCGCCAAACTAGATTTGCAGTCTTCAATAATCGTTCGCACCGTCCATGGGCTTTGGACTCGGCCTGATAAGCACTCCATAACTGATAAGCTATCCATAACTACTTCCACTTTCATGCACATATCAACTGGAGACTTTAGTTTTTGTGTCTCCACCAGCCTTGACAAAAACCGCACAGAGGGCTAGGGTTTTGATCACAAGGGCTGAAGAGGTGTGGGCGTTCATGGCAAAGCCATCGGTGACAACGCCATCGGAGTTCCTGCAAATTCCGGCAACGGATCCCTCAAGTGAGTCAACAGACCATGAGCCATCCACGTTGTATTTTAGAACTCCCTTCTCAGTTGGAACCCATCGCTCAGGTAACTCGATATCCTCTTTTCTTCGATTTCTTTCTTCTGAGTTCCATCTTTTGAATAGTTTGTTCTCTACAATTGTTGATTCTATGATTTCGCTTGGACTTAGTGGTCTCTCTTTCCAGATAAACCAAAGGGTCCTGGCGAGTAGCTCTTTCGATGGTGCGTCATTGCCTTCGATGAGACTATCTAGTATCCACTTGTCAATTCTAGTTAAATGCTGAGGGGAGGAATCAATATTTAGTTTTGGATCTGACCATATGGCTTTTGTCTAGTCACACAGGATGAAGAGATGCTCTAGGGTTTCCAGCGCTCGATGGCATATGGGGCACATTGGGTCAGGTGTCATTTTCCTCCTGTGTAGGCTTTCCATTATAGGTAGTGCATTGCTACATAAACTCCACATAAAAAAACCTGATTTTTTGGTGGGTACAGAGATGTCATATCATGTTCAATAGAGTTTTGGGAGGCTAGTACGATGTGGAGGCCTGGTTTTTGTTGCTATGGGTGTCTGCTGTATAGATTATGTTGTATCCACTTTTGACCGAGTAAAGTCCGATTTATTCCTAGTCCAAATTTGCTTATTAGTCCCCATGATAGGGCTAAGTGGAATAGCGAGAATTTCGTGCACTAGGTTCTCTTCAAAAAAGATTGACAACTTATGTACATCTCATTGCTTAGATTCCTGCTGAGGTTCACCTTGGTTTGGTGGGCCTCCAATTCGTCCCGGTCGGGCCAAGTGGGCTCGATTGGGCTCATCCAATTGGGCTGACCCAGGCTAGCCCACAAGCCCATTCGATCGACCCTCTCTTCATTCTCTCATAATTACAAAATTTCCACTCATCAAAATTACGAAATTGCCATGCCATGTCATCACTCCAAGTGAGAGCCAACCTTAACCACTCATGAGTCCTCTAATCTTGGTCATATAAATTACCATGTTACCTGTCATTGTCATTAATTTTCAGTCAATAAGAGCATTCCTTAACCATTAAGCATTAAATCAAGACCCTTAGGTCAAGACATGAGTTGCATAGTTGACATTAAAGGATTTTTAAAATTTCCCTCCAATTTTTTTGCCTCTATCTCTCTCCCCTCTCACTTGGACAAGGACACTCTCTCTCTCTTCTGCCAGTTCCAGCTCATCTTCGACGTCCTCGTGCTAACGTCTCTTTTCAACCTCCTCCTTCGGTGTGTCCTTGGTGTGACCGTAGGTGGTGTGGCCTCCAATTCCCACCGGAATTACCTTGATTTGGCCATCTCCGATTATTGTTTGCTTGCCGATCATTAATCAAAGTAGAAAATACATCTTTGTTAATGATTCAATATGATCATCCAATGATGTTAGAATTAATCATAATATAAAATTAAAATTATGTCTTCAACCTATGATCAATCTAAACTAGGGTTTGATTGATTCAATAAAAACCGGAATGAAATTGCATATCAATTTTGCATCATTTGATAGAATCAATGATAGATTGCATGTTTAGATTAATTTTAGACCTCTATTGCATGTTGACCAAATTCCAGTAGGTAGAATTTGATGTTGATTTTGATGTGTGTTTGACAATTGCACTTTGATTTCATGAATTTAGATGAAATTCTCTAGGGGCAAGAACAATAGAAGTGCTATAACTTTTTTTTTTCGCTTACTTAGGTGTCATATTGGAGTAAAATCGATCATTTAAGTGTAACTTCTAGCAAATCGTCATACGTGGATTTTTTGTATTTTTTAAAATTTAAAATTTTCCTTTTTTTCTTTGTTTTTTTTATCTGTGTGCCGGTTGTAAAGGCCTTGCCCTCGGCTGGTGGGGCCATGAAGGCCTTGGGTGAGGCCATCGACTGCAAATCAATAAAGTAGTCCTTGTTGGTCGAATGTGGGGCATATGGCAAAATTATGTCATGTATCTTGCCATGTGCTAATCAGTCATAAATCTTTCAATTATAAAAATTGAGTACTAAACATTTTAACGATTTGTCAATGTAGTCTATCCGATCAATTTTAGCCAAAAATCAGTAACATGATATCGGCTGTCTTACATGACACGACTGACGCTAACATGGACAAAATTTTACAAATTTTAAATATTATTTTCTGATTTTTTAATTTATTCTATTGTGGCTGGTGAGGGTCGCTTCCCTCGCCTAGAGAATTCCTATTTTTTATTCTCGACAATAATGCACGCAAATGATCAAGTCCAGCTGAAATATTGACAAATATGAAAAACATGTCATGATGTGTCGCCTCTACCACTTCAAAATGTCTCAAATCGAAGTCAAAACAGCTTGTCTCGGATTGGTGACAACGCTTCTTAGAACAAACAAAATTAAAAGTGGGCACCGTCATACTTTTCCTAAATTTTCCAATTTTTATCCAAAATTATTTTCTTATCTTGCTTTTTATATGGACCAATTAAATGTAGTGACAATTACTAGGTTGGACCGGACGCATTTGTAACTTTCGAATTATGGAAGAGGTCATGAAGCGTCGGCTTTCGATTTGGTTCGATGATGAGTGGACTTTAGCCCTAATTAAGTTATGCAATCAACTGCTCTCTTTTGGGTACTGTATCAGCTAACGACAATTTCAATGTACAACGTGTAAATCATGCAAAATTTATGAGAATTTTAATTGGTTCTTACAATAAATTGATAAGGATCCAGCACTAACAATTGTTACTCGGTAAAGCGCATTAGGAGGCCCCGAAGGTTGACTTTTTCTTTAATTACTTTTGGTTTGGGAGGTTGATCACGTTGCAACTAATTTGGGGAATGCACACAAAGAGGGCACAAGTCCTTGGATCAATTGAAACTTTAAATAAGACCCGATTTTTGTATAGGCAATGAAAATAAGATATTGAATTAGCAAATGTAAAGAAGGATTCAATGTTTATAATCCAACTTAGATGAAATCAGTGTTTGTTCTATGTTTAGATACATCGTTTCGTTTTTAAATAGGTTGAACTTTAGGATCGGGCAGTCGTTTATAATGTCATTGTCGTGATATCTGACCTACGGCATGATTGTTTATTTGATTTCTTCCACTTCTTGTCCTTTGTTTTATTGGCCAAATTCCTTGAATTCCTTTCACCCACTTATTTATACATCATGATTCATGAGTTTGAATCGTTCGTCTTCCTATATCTTTCACATGGTTTATGATTGCATCATTTTACCAAACCTTCATATGAGATGGAGAGAGGGGAATAAACATTTGCTTGAAACACTCACAAGTGGAATGACGTCTGGCCTGCTTAATTACAACTATTAGTGATATTGCTATTTGTTTGCAAAATTCATTAATCATTCTTTCTTCCTTAAATGATCTCCTCATCTGCCATCGCGTCTTCATTGATTTTGACATTATGCTTTTCAAAATTCGTAGTTACTCTAGGTATAATTTCTTCTTTGGTCCATGAACTTATGCTTTTATTACGATTCAAGTATTTGAACTTCTAATATGTCTACTAGGTCCTAGAATTAATTCTATCTGTCGAAGCCAACAAGAGTCTGACGTGGAATGCTTGATTTGCCACGTTCCTATTGAAAAATCTCTTATACTCAAAGTCTGGTTGTGATCTTCATCTTCGAAGTTGGGGCGTATGCATATAAGGGACAGTCCATGGTAGGGGTGAGCACGGGTCTAGGATAGACCTTGGCTGGTCTGGTTCTTGATTTTGGGTGCGGAACCGAACCAAATCGGGAAACCAGACTGGACCTAACATTTGGAGCAATCTTTAATGGACGATTGAGAAAGGAGGTTTTACAATTCATGTTTTATGTTATGTGTTTTGAACTTTTTATTATTTATTCTATTTTACATGTTCATCTTTTATGGGTTGTTGCTTTTGGCATATGGGAATTTTTGTTGTTGTTTTAACTTACATTTTGCTTGACTAAGGGGTGAGTTGGACACTTCCCAATTGCTTTGTATTTCCTTTTGTTTTGTACAGTACTTCACGTCATTTTGTTGTTCTAGTATTTTGTTATAATTGCTATTTGTCTCGGTTGTAAATAAGAGAGGTTTTACTAAATTTTATTCTTTTACGGAATAAAAAAATAAAATAAAAAAAGGAATTGGTCAATTCCCAGATAGACCCTGAAACAGGACCAGACCAGACTGGACCGACAAGGTCAGTTTTAGGGTTTGCAAGGTAGGTTCCAACTTCCAAATAACTGCAAATTGGTCCCGACAAGTTAGATGACAGGTTTCAGGTCTAGAATCTAGCCACCATGGAATCGCTCACCCCTAGTCCATGGTGGCAAAAAAGTTCTTCGCACATCAAAATGTTGCTGGCTTGAATTGGAACTGCAACACATTGGATTTGGAATCGGAGGGACTCAATTAGAAAAGTTATAGAAGTTTGAAGACTTGATCAAACAAATTAAATTTGAAGGACCTATTTGGAAAAATATTAAAGTTCAGGAAGTAAAATAGATTATTTGTATTAATTTAAGTGATGATCGAGTCTTATTTCAATTAATTGAATTTCTTCTCGATAAGGTATAAAACGATGCAAATTAGGCTTCAAGTTCAAAAACTTTTACGGATATGCCCAATCTTCTTGGATTTTCTTTCGGAAATGACTTCAATTTGTTACAATTTTAAATAAAAATTGAATGCTGGCGTGGCAACCTAATTTATTGGGATCCACATTGCACCTCTAAAAGAAATGATATTACTTTGGACACTAAGGTAGCGAAAGATAACCATTTTGTTTCA